>CM035277.1:4934243-5074667 GCA_020226075.1 Hydropotes inermis | reverse complement strand
ATGGGGGAGAGACAGAGAGACAGGGGGAGACAGAGAGACAAAGGGAGAGACAGAGAGACAGAGGGGGAGACAGGGAGACATGGGGGAGAGACAGAGACACGGGGGAAAGACAGAGAGACAGAGACATGGGGGAGAGACAGAGAGATGGGGAGAGACAGAGATACAGAGAGACAGAGATACAGAGACATGGGGGAGAGACAGAGACATGGGGAGAGACAGAGACACTGAGGGAAGAGAAAGGCAGGGAGACACAGAAGGAGAGAAACAGAGAGAGACTTCGCAGGAAAGCTTCTACATCAGCACCTCAGCAGGCAGAGGCCCTGTCATGGTGGAGCAGCATCTCTGCCCCCTTCTGCTTGGACTGCTGTCCTGGGCAAGTCATGTGCCAGCCTGAGCCTTGGTGTCCCCCTCTGCTGATGGGATAAATGACCCCTTTCCATAGGACTGCTTGGCAGGCCCAGCACACCAGGATTATCATTGCCTCAGTGGCCTCCTTTGGCCTGTAAATGGCTGGAATGGTTGGGAATTGTTGCCCCAGGGGACAGAGGGGATGTGCCCAGGGTCACAGCGGGAGGGCAGGAGGGATTTGGCCATGATCCTAAAGCCTGTGCCCCGTCTGTGCCCTGCAGGGCTGAATGGAGCAGGAAGGAGGGGCATCCCAGCTGCTGGGCACCCTGAGGGGTGGTGCTGGCTGCAGCAGCAATCCTGGTGATAAAGCTAATGGCCCCTGTGTTCT
The DNA here is from genome assembly GCA_020226075.1 of Hydropotes inermis. Lineage (NCBI taxonomy): Eukaryota > Metazoa > Chordata > Mammalia > Artiodactyla > Cervidae > Hydropotes > Hydropotes inermis. Next base: position 5,073,931 of record CM035277.1, on the reverse strand, counting down.
CAGGGCGGCCCAAGTACTGGACACCAACCCTCTGAGGGCAATGCTGCTTGATTCTCTTCATTTTGTGCTTCCTAGTGTACAGATGAGGAAACAGCCTCAGAGACCCGCAGTGACTTCCCAAGACAGAGCTGCGGTTTGGATTCAGGCAGGCCTGGGTCTGAGTCCCTGCTCCTCACAGGCTGGCTGACCTGGGACTCCTCTCAGCCTCAGTTTCCCCATTTGTAAAACAGGAAAACAGCAGTTTAAAGATTTAAAAGACATGAGGATTAAATGAGATGATGTAGAGAAAACACCTAAGCATGGGTCTTGGTACACAGTCAATGTTCAATAAAGGTTAAATGGTAGGTTGGGTAATAGTTTTAAAGTAATTTGAAAACAATCCCTTTAATTGCTCTCCTTTTTACAGAGGAAGAGCTGAGGTCCAGAGAGGGGGGAGGTGACTTGCCCAAGGTCCCCGGCCAAGTGGACGAACTGAGATTGGAATCTCATGACCCAGAGGTCAGAGCTCACTGCCAGCCCTTCATGGCGCCATGATGGCTCAGCCCTGGACAGCCTGTTGGAGCGTCAGTCCCTGTGGGTCAAGGAGATGCCCATGGCTTGGTCCCATGTCCCTCTGGCCTGGCATTAGCCATATCACCCGTTGGGATGGTTGCAAAATCCCACTCGCTTTAGCAGTCGATAAAGAGTGCCCATTGCAAAACTCAGTGGCAAAATTATTAACTGTTGTGTCACCCTGAGGCCAGGCCCTGGGCTCCCCTTTCCTGCCTGGAGGCCTGGGTGGGGCCAGGTGCTCACTCTCTCCCTGCGTGCCCTGACCCCACAGAGGCTGGGTTGGGCTAGGGGCCAGCAGGGGGCTTTCAGGGAGTGGGCAGAGGGCAGACCTGGGCACTGGGCCCACCCACAGCTCTCCATGCTCAGGAAATGACAGCCCCACCCTTCTGGGTGCTCGGGCTCAAACCCTGGGGTCTCTTAATTCATCTCTTGTCCCGCATCCAATGCGTGGTCGGAAATTCTCTCAGCCCTACCCTTGAAATACACAGACCCAGCCAGTCTGCCCTTCACTTCCACACCTGGATTCAAAGCACCTCCCTCCCGATCTCACCATTCTCCACACAGCCCAAAGGATCCTGCTAAACCCAGGTGGATCCTAAGTCAGATCTTGCCCTTCTGCTTAGGACCCCTCATGGCTCACATCGAGAACACAAGCCAAAGTCTTCCCAAGGCCCACAGGGCCCTGCTTCGTCTGGCCCCACCGCCCTTCTGACCTCCTCATCACCACTCTCTCTTCCTAACTCACTTTTCTCCAGTTCAGTTGTCTCCTTACAATCTCTCCAACACACCAGGAATCTAACCCCAGGGCTTTGCACTTGCTGTTCCATGTGTCTGGAATGCTCTTCCCCCAGCTGTGTTGCATAGCTGGCTCCCACTCAGATCTCATCTCAATGTCACTGCCTCCAGGACGCCTTCCCTGGCTACCCTGCTGAAGTGTCACCTCCAGTATCACCCTCAGCCCTTCTTTCTTCCTGACTCGCCATCATATTATATATTTGTTTATTTGTTTAATATGTGTCTCCTTCCTCAGGGCAGGGACTGTTGTCTGTTCTGTTCACAGTCCTCTGGTGCTCAGCCCAGGCCTGGCCCAAAGCGCGTGTGTGCGTGCATGCTCAGTCATGTCTGATTTTTTGTGACCCTGTGGACTGTAGCCCACCAGGTTCCTCTGTCCATGTCTCCTCTTGTCCTCCTTCTCCAGGCAAGAATACCAGGGTGGGTTGCCATTTCCTCCTCCAGGGCATCTTCCCAATTCAGGGATTGAACCTGCTTCTCCTTCACTGGCGGGCAGACTGCTTCCCACTGAGGCACCTGGGAAGCTCCTGGCACACCACAAAGTTTGGTGCTCCACAAAGTTTTGCTGAATCAGAGCATGGGTGTGCAAGAAGGGCCACGTCGGCCTAGATTATGCCTCAATGAACCTCACCAGGGCCAGTGAACATGCTTTGCCCTCTTCATCTTGTATTTGGAGACGCTGCCCTGGCCAGCCTGTCAGATGGTCCCTCGACTGCCCTCTCCCCAGCTCCCTGACAGAGCTCACTGTGAACCTGACTTGTTTTGTTTGTGTCTATGTCTACCTTCAGCCCTCCTCCCCCCAGCCTCGGAGCTCTGTGAGAACAGAACCATGGCTGCCTTGGTTCTCCTGCTGCCCACCAGTGCCCAGCAAGGAGTCTGGCACCCTGCGGGATGTGCCAGGGCCTGGCTGATCCAGATTTGTGTTATAAACCCCATGGGCAGAGCCCACTGGCCAGGAAGGAGTTAAGCGGAGACACGGTGCCCAGACCTGCAAAGTCAGGAAGAGAAGGGGGCCCGCTGGGGCCTTAATTATAACACGTCCCATAATGACACGGTATTATAAACGGCACACAAACTGTACTAATCTGATATTATATCTGGGCTTTTTACAATAGATACAATCAACCGACTGTAGTTTGCTAACTCATTCTCGACCTATCTCCACACTCCACCTAGATTATTATCGGCTTCCTTAATTAAGTGGAAGGCAGAGCTCTGCAGGCAATGCCCACAGCCCCAGCTTCAACGAGTCTAGCCCAGCCCTCCCATAAGCAGGGATAATAGCTGCTCCCACACGGGGCGAGGCTTCCACTGCCTCCTCCATCCCAAACCCCTGTCCCAGGCTTGGGCGGGACAGGCCTGTTCAAGGCCTCCTGAACCATGAGCGCTAACCACCAAGGCCTCAAACTGGTGGCCCATGGGCCTGCTCGGCCTCGAGGCGCATTGGGTTTGGCCTGTGCAGTGCTTTTGCTGAAAGTCAAGACAAGTTGCCAACCCTGAAAATTAAGGATATTGCACAGAAACATCCAGACTTCTGACTTCCCTCGAGAAACGAGAGGATCCAGGAACCCCGGGTTCGTAAGTGCTGTGTGTTGGAGCCGAGGCGTGGATGCCGCCAAGGGCCCTATGTGGCCACAGCTGCCCCGAGCTGTTTCACTTTTGTGTCCCTGCCTGACTCTTGTGGCGGCTGAGTTTGCAATCCCAGCTGTAGGGTTAGAGGTCAGTTACCCATTTGCGAGATGGGATACTGAGGCTCAGAAGGAGTGAGTAACTTAACTAATATTGCACCGTGAGCCCAGAACTCAGGTCACAATCCTTTACTCAGTCTTTACTGAGCGCCTAGTGTATGCCAGGCCCAGGGACACACACTGCGAGAGGTGATAGATATCATCCCGCCTTTTAGAGGTAACAGTCTTCCGCTCTCCACGGCCATAATGTCGTCTTTATTGCTGGGTAACGTATCTGTTGGAGACAGGTCCTTTCTTATTCCCTTGAAGTAGCTGGAAGTAGCGTTTCCATAGCTGCTGGACTCCATCTTGGGACAGAAAGTGGAAGCAGCCATCTTGGAAGGAAACCGTTGGAAGCGTTGCCAGGACAAGACCGCCCCTACTCCCCAATCTGGGCTCTTAGAGAGCAGAGGGGGTGACAGGGTCGGCTGACAGGCGTGGAGGGTGGGAGTGAGGGTGCTGGGTGGGGAAGTGGGCAGAGAAGGCACAGGAGTATCAGCTAGACAGAATTGGAGGACTTGTCCATCCTGACTGAACCAAAGGTGAGTCAATCAGGCTTCTCCCACTCCCTTTCAAAAGACAAAAAGTGGAGGGACAAGTCACTGGAACACCCAAGTTACCCCATGTGCTAGTCCAGGAAAAAGGCATTTGCTCAGCCAGCTTGGGAGACATTGCTCCTCCCACCCCAGCACCACAGTGCCAGCCCTGGTCAGGAGGAGAAACTGCAGCCGGGAACGTCTCTCCCCAGCCCCTCAGTCCTGGACCCGGCTCTGGTCTCACCGAGCCCAGGGCCACGGAGGCTATGGTAGACCTGCTGGCCTCCCAGGAGCCACATGTGACGAGCATTCAGCTGCCCGCATGCTCCGTGGAGTGGCTCCCTACTGATGCGGGGCGGGAGGGTGGGATGGCGGGGGGGGGGGGGGGCGATGAATAACAGTCCCAGCCATCATGTGCGTTTACTAAAAATAAACTTGACATACTTTTGCATTGGGAAACAATGTGGATTCCAAACATTCTCAAAGGGCAGAGAGGGGAAAAAAAGGAAGAATGGAAATCAAGTTTTTGAGCTTAGTAATTAATTAGCCTGTAAACAAATGACTCACGCTCTTTCCTGGCTATTTTTCTTTCCATTTTGCGTGGATTTTCGTAGGGGCACAGGGAGGGAGGCCAAGCGTGCCAAACACAGAGGCAAGACTGGATCCAGATGCGTCTCCCTGGGGTGCAGGATGGCAACTGTTCGAGGAGGAGTTGGCCAGTTGGAGAAGGAGAGGCTGGGCTTCAGATGGAGAGGACAGCTTGCTGCTCTTGGCAGCCCTGAGAACTGAAAGAGCTTGGCACATGCTGGGAGCAGTGAGAAGCCCAGTGTGGCTTGAGTGGAGTCAGCAAGGGGGTGCAATCAGAGAGGGCTACAGGGGCGGGTCACTTGGAACCCTACTGGTTGTATGTACAGTGTCTAGACTTGATCCTGAAGGCACTGGGAGCCACAGAAAGGTTTTGAGCCAAGAAGGACTATCATCTCATTCATACAATGACGTCGTTTAAAAATTGGGTGATCAGAATAGTAAATTCGAAATGTTCTCTGTTGTTTGGATGCTTCTTGTCTTTAGATTTCCCCAATGAATACTGATCTTGGGGTTGTATTTCCTGAGGGTTCCTAGGGTTAGTGTCTGTCTCTTCTCCATAGAACACCAGCCCCGTGATATCAGAGATTTTCTCAGTCTTGTTTACTTCTGTGTCCCTAGTGCCAAGACCAAGGCTTGGCACACAGTAGGAGCCCAGTAAATGCGTGTCAAGTGACTGAGTTCTCTCTGCAAGGTCAGCAAAGGAGGAGCGGAAGGTAGTGAGGGCTCCACTGCCGGCCTGGGATGGTCCTGGGAAAGGCAGGTTTTATTTAGTTCAAAATAAGAAGTTTTAAGGCTGGAAAATCACTTCTGTAAGGGACTGGGCTCCCTGGTACTGGGGACGTTCAAATAGGGTGCACACCGCCAGCCCCATGGTACCCGTCTCTGATCTGAGACAGACTCTGTGCCGGCTCACAGATGTCACCCGACAATGAATGAGGGTGGGGTGTTGCCCTGTCCATTGTGCTGAGAAGTTGAGACCTAGAAAGGAGGTGTGACATGCCCAAAGCCACACAGTCACAAGCAGGGGAGCCCACACTGGAATCCGGGCATGACGACGAAGGCTTTCGTTTTAGCTCCTTTTCTGAGCCGTCGACCTTGGTTGCGTCTGAGCTCCACCACTTTGCTGTGTGGCCTGGGGCAAGCCGCTGTACCTTTCTGAACTTCCGTGTCTTGCTACTTTAAATGGGAGTGTGGATACCTGCCTTGCAGGGCTGCTGGGCGGAGTTGCGGAGGTCTGAGTGGATAAAGCCGCACACAGTGCTCAGAGCTCATGGTCCCCTCCTTTCTCTGCTCGGGTCCTTTTGACTTTGGCCCTCCTCCTGGGCTGTGGACCCCCTCTTCGGTCAGCCGCTCCACAGAGTCTGGTTTCTAGGCACCCACCGCCCACTGGGTGTTGATTCACCCATGCCATGCGCCTCTTGCCTTCTGCCTGCATTTTCTTCTTCCTCCTTTTCTTGGTAAACCCACTGCCTTCTCTGATTGCCAAAGGTCCTCTCAGGGACTGGCGGGTGGGGTGGGGAGACCCCTTCATCCCACAGAATGTTTCCGTTGCTTCCTCATCCCTCCCACCCTCACCACGAAAGCTGAGATCACTAGGCACGAGGCTTGGCCCAAGAGTGCAGGTCACAGTTTGGTGTTTCATTAATCATTACGGAGAGGTGGGGCTCCAGCTGGTCCAGGGCCCCCTGTGCGGGGTGGGGGGGCAGGCTGGTGGGACCTGGGGTGGAGGAGGGATGTCAAAGGAGGAATTCTAGGAACGATGGCACTCACAGTCATGGCTAACAATTACAGGGAAAAGCAAACTGGGTGTCGCCGGGTGTGCAGTGACCGGGGCAACCTTGGTGGTGGTGGTGGGGCCACTGGGTTTGGAGACACTTCGTGGAGGAGATGTGTCTTGAGCCAGGTGTGCAGAGGGGAGATGAAGGGTTTGTTGTTGGGGTCAGCTCAGCTGGGCTTTAATCTCCTCTCTGCCCCCTTTCCCAGTAGGTGAACGTGGTCAAATTCTCATCTCTCCCTGAGCCTCATTTAGAAACTGAGATAATAATCATATCATTCCACTCGTAGAGGGTGGTGAGGACTGAGTGAGGCGACGCAGATTAAGTGTCTTGAGCAGAGCCAGCCACAGGGGAAGCACAGACTCGGTAGCTCAGACGGAGTGTCCCGCAGCCCAGGGTCTGAGCCTCTGCCCAACCCTTGGGGCTTACTGTGGGGCTTAGGACTGGAGGTGCGAGATGTCCAGTCTGACGCTTGGCACGTAGTAGGTGTGTGGTCAGGGGGAATGAAACTAGGATCTTTGTGTGCCTGATGACCAGAGCGAGACCATCCTGACATCCCCGGTGGGAGGTGACCTCCCTTGTGAGGTCGGATGTTCCTCCTGCTCTCGCAGTGAGGAAGCGGAGGCTCAGGGAGGTAAAGTCTTCAGCCAGAGGTTGAACCCTCAGTCTGCTCAGCTCTGGAGCCTGTCTTTTTGTAAGGAGGGGAGTCTCCAGGTGCACGCATTACTGGTATGTGTCCCACCTCCGTGGCTCCAGATGGAACAGCCTTTAAAAGTTAAATAAAGCAGTGAAAGTAGCAACTCTTGGCCCAAGATCCCGAGATCCAGCAGTGTGTTCCCAGGGTCCCTGTCCCAGGCTGGGGACCAGGAAGCAGCTCTGCATATATGAGGGCTGGCTCAGGGTCTTGGGACAGGAGTAGCTGTTACCAGGTTTAGCCTGGCTTTTTGACTCCCACCCAACCAGCCTCATAGCACTCTATTTATTGTTTGTTACTATTGGTCACTTTGGGCCACTTTTTCCAACTGTCCAGAACCTGAATCTCCTTCTGATGTTTGGAGAATTCCCGGCTCTATGAGCAGATTCTACTTTGCACAAAGGATGCTGGGAATATGATGCTAGGTTTCCAGCCTCCCTTGCAGCTAGAGTATGGACATGTGACTGGGCTTGGCCAATCAGATGCACCTTCCTGGACCTGGAGGGAGTCCATTCTGCCTCTATCCAGAGACTCTAGTTCCAGGCAGGTCACGTCCCTCTCCTGCTCAGAATCTTCCATGGCTCCCCATTGCCTTAGGATAAAAACCACATTCCTCCCCATGTCCCACGAGAACCTCACCTCCCCCGGGCCGTCTCCTCCTCAGTTCTCCAGTCACATGGCCGTCCCTCAGCCGAGCTCAACACCTTGAGCTCATCCCCGCTTCAGGGCTGCGCGCTTCCTTTTTCTTCCTTTACACAGGTGAGGGGATGGGCTGAAGGGAACTTGGCAGCTCAGAAGAGGAGCTGGGACTGAGGTTGGCCTGGCCTCTGCCTCAGTCTTGCAGGAGTCTCAGCCCTTGTCCCAGAAACTTCTACCTTCAGGAAGACAAGATATATCCCTTCCAAGAGCGGCAACTGTGTTCACCTCAGCTCAGCCCAACTTAACATTCTCAAGGGCAAGGGGGTGGCGGTGATGGGGACGATACTGCCCCCAAGACGGTGGAAGCTGATTCCTGTGAGGTGAAAATCTCTTAATGTTTTTATGTATAAAGCACAGCTATGCATACAAAAAAATAAACAGATATACAATAGTGGATTAGAAGACAGGCATCAAAACTTCACAGGGAGGCAATTAGGAAAAGAAAAAACTGTCTGAATATGCTCCTCACATGCATGAAAGCACGCTTAGGTACTCAGTAGTGTCCAACTCTTTGAGACCCCATGGACTGTAGCCTGCCAGGCTCTTCTGTCCATAGGATTTTTCAGGAGAGAATACTGGAATGGCTTGCCATTTCCTCCTCCAGGAAGTCTTCACGACTCAGAGATCGAACCCGAGTCTCCTGTGTCTCCTGCATTAGAGGCAGATTCCTATCCACTGAGCCCCCAGGGAAGTCTGGCACACAGCTTCGCTGGGGCAGAGCTGGGATCTGAACTTGTGCACTGATGCTCCAGAGCCCTCAGGAGGACTGAGCATCCCCTTCAAAGTCCTCCTGGCAGGTCCATCCTGCAGATTCTCACTCCACATAGTAGGTGCTCAGGAAACTCTTGCTGTGTCAGTGTATGGGGATTTAGATCAGCCTCTCCATGTGGGTTTCGGGGCCCGTCCGCATTTCAAAGGGAGAATCTGCTATCTTTGTTTCGCAGGAGAGGAAACTGAGGCCAGAGGTCACAGAGCCAGGCCGTGGTAGAGCCGAGCTTTGACTCCCCAGGGGGAAAGGGTTCTATAGACGGGCAAGTGGTCATCATCGGGGTCTTCAGCCGTCTGGACGCTAACTGCACCTGAGCTTGTGTACTGAGCAGGCCCTACACGTTGCATGGCGAGCTGATCTCCCGCAGCTGCCCACTGACCTGTGGATGCAATCCAGGCTCACGCTGGCATCAGGGCCTGCCCGATCCACTCCCCACCCTGCCCGCCTCTCTGACCTCTCCTCCCAGCACTCTCCCCTTCTTCCTCCCTGCTCCAGCTTCCTCCAACACGCTGGTTTCTCGCCCCAGGGCCTTTGCACATGCACTTCCCTCTGCTTGGAACCCTCTTCCCATGGCAGCTCCATCTCATCCTTGGGTTTTCAGCACTAATGTCACCTCTCCAGAGAAGTCCTCCGTAAGCCCTTGAGGTCAGTTGTTCCCTGACCACATCAGCTTAAAAAAATACCCTACCCCTCTGATGGATTCTTATTTGTTTATCGTTTACTTCCTCCAGTAGAATGAGCTCTTGTGGGCATGACCACATTTGTCTCATTTGCTGCTGTGCTGACATCTGCCTGCTTATGTGCTCAGTCGCTTTAGTCGTGTCTGACTCCTTGCCACTGTAGCCCGCCAAGCTCCTCAGCCCATGGGATTCTCCAGGCAAGGATACTGGAGTTGGTTGCCATGCCCTCCTTGATTTATGAATGAATGAATGAGTGAAGGAATGGATGGACACAGTTCAGCAATCTCGGTGCCGAGAAGAGGAGCAGACATCTCAGGGCTCAGTCTGGGGTCCGACACCTCCTTTCCCAAGGTCCCCGTGTCCTGGGAGGAGCAGGAGGGCAGGCACGGGGGGCAGTGGGCAGGACTGGGCGAGGCCTCCTTGTTCCTCACTGTTTTCATCCTCTCGGTAATTATGGGCTCAGACACTCCTCGATGCCTTTCCCAGAATAATAGCTGGGCCTGTTATCAGCAGCATCTCTGGGACCTTTTCACAAACAGTCATTAATCAGGTCTCACCGCCACCCTGCCTTCCTCTCAGTGGAAGCCGAGGCCCAGGCCCGGAGAAGCGAGGCCACATTCTCAGCATCACACAGCTGATGGCGGGCAGGAGGTGCAGATGGGCTATTTTGCCCCCAGCTCTCCAGGGTGGGGTGGTGGCTTTTTCTCTGTTTTGCTGAGTGGGGAGCCTCCAAGTCTGCCATGGCTGGGGGGCCCTGCCCCCAGCCTTCCCCGAAGCCCCAGGGGCCTTCCAAGGTGGCCTCTTAATCACTGCCGGTTAATTAAGGAGGCTAAACAGCTCAGAGGACCCACGCAGGCCTGCCTGGGGAGAAGGCGGCCTGGCCACTTCGCAGCGAGGCCGCTGATACCCAGGCCCCAGCTGGCAGGGTGCTGGGCCGTCTCTGCCCTCCGGGGGCCCCCGGGGTCTCTGGGGAAGGTGCCCTAGGACTCCATCGTGGTGTGTGCCCCCTCCCCTTCTTCAGGTGTGTGTGGGAGGCACTGGCATCACTTAATGAGGCCTCCACAGCTGCCAAGGAGAGCTGGAGGAGTTGAAACAGGTTCTGGGTGAGGTGAGTTTCATGGGCTGGGCAGAATCCGTGGCTCTCTGCCATGTGGGTGCTCCCTGGGGCAGTGGGGGCGGGCGTGGGACCCCTGCCTCCTCCCTCTGCCCCTCTGGGGTGGGGGCAGAGGATGCCTGGGAGGGGGCAGAAGGAATGACAGAGGATGATGGTCAGGACCAGAGACTCACACCCCACCTCCCCAGCAACCCCACGAGGCCTGCCTGTGGGAACCACACCAAAAGGGCCAGGGCAGCAGGGTCTGGGATTCCCAAGACGTGGCTCTCCTGCACACTGACACCGTCTCGGGCCTCAGGCCTCCAATCTGAGAAATGGGGGTGCTGGGTTGTGACGACCTCAGGCTCAAAGCTTTAGGAGTGATCCATCCCAGACAGAGCGACCTGACTTGCTGGGTGACTTTGGGCAAGTTGCTTCCCTCCTCTGGGGCCCTGTAGATCCACCCAGCTGTGCCCAGTGATAGCAGGGTGGGCCAGGTGATGGTGATGAGTGGTCACTCACTCCTGTGAGGGGCACCCAGACCCGCTTTCTCTGGGACACACAGGGAGTTAGTTACTTAGTATGTCCCTGCTGGTCCTGGGGAGACTGAGGCCCTGCAGTCAGGCCGAGGCGGTGAGGCGGGAGGCATCTAACTGGTGCCTGGGTGCTCCTCGAGGCCAGGCTGCGAGTCCTAGTATCTGTGCATTGCTCAATCCCTGGGGTCCACAGTGGAGCACTCAGGCATGGCTGGCTCAAGGCAGGACCCAACTGTGTTCCCAGACCCTGTGTGGTTTGGGGCCTGGCTGGCTGTTTGTCTTCTCCAACTTTTCTTTTTTAGTCACCTTTTCAGAAGTATAATTCAATAAAGGTCACTTTATTAACTTACAATAAAGGTCACTCTGTTTTGGTACACAGCTCTATGAATTTCGTTGCGTAACCACAGCCGTGATCAAGACACAGATTCCCGTCACTCCAGAAGGTACCTTGGTGCTCCTTTGTGGTCAGTCTCTTTTGATGCTTGGGGACAACCAGTGATCTCCCCCCAATTTTTATTTTGAAGATTTTCAATCTTTCTAGAAACGTGCAAAAACCTTACATGGAACTGCTGTTGTGCCTTCATCCAGATGCCCTGACTGTGAACACTCAATACTTGGCCCCATGGGCATTCTTGGTCTCTGTCTGCATGACTTTTTGCTGACATGTTTGTAGGTTGCGCACATCCTGACCCTTCACCTTAAATACTTCAGCGAGCACCTCTGAAGAGCGCGGGCATTCCCAGGCTCAACCCCAATGCCATGATCACGTCCAAGAAAATTAACACTGATCTGGTCATGTTACCTAATATCCAGTCTGTGTCCAAATTACTGAGGTTGCTCCAAAGTGTCCTCGATAGCTCTGTGTGTGTGTGTTTATTTTTCTTGTCTGGACTTTAATCAAGGATCAGGCCCTGCATTTGATAGTATCTCTTTGGTCTCCTTTCATCTGGAACATTCTCTCTGCCCTGGCTTCATATATAATACACTTAGAGTTTTTTTGATCGCACGGGGTCTTCCTTCTTGCACGCGGGCTTTCTCTAGTCTCAGCGAGGGGGGGCTGCTCCTCGTTGCGGTGTGTGGGCTTCTCTTGTGTGGAGCACAGGTGCTCGGGGCTCGGGCCTCAGGAGGTGCAGCCGCGGGCTCAGTAGCTGCGGCCCATGGGCTTTAGTGGCTCTGCAGCATGTGGAATCCTCCTGGACAGGGATTGAATCTGTGTCTCCTGCATTGGCAGGTGGCCTCCCATCCTCTGGACCACCAGTGAGTGAAAGTGAAAGTCACTCAGTCGTGTCTGACTCTTTGCAGCCCCATGGACTGTCCATGGAATTCTCCAGGCCAGAATACTGGAGTGGGTAGCCTAGCCCTTCTCCAGGAGATCTTCCCAACCCAGGGATTGAACCCAGGTCTCCCGCATTGCGGGCGGCTTCTTTACCAGCTGAGCCACAAGGGAAGCCCCACAATACTGGAGTGGGTAGCCTATCCCTTCTCCAGGGGATCTTCCTGACCTAGGAATTGAACTGGGGTCTCCTGCATTGCAGGCGGATTCTTTACTAACTGAGCTATCAGGGAAGCCCTAATATGAACACCAGGGACGTCCTAAAATGTACTCTTCTCAAAAGCTGCCCCCAGGATCCTTCATACCTGGGGCTCAAAGGCAAGTCCCAGGGGGAGGGGGACATGAGTGCTAGCCGAGGGGGATGGCTGCCATGGTGACATGGGAGTTCTGAAGGCCTTTTCTTAAAAGTTTTGTTTAAAAGGAGAGGGAGGGAGGGAGAGAAAAAGCTAGAGACAGACAGACAGATAAGCAGGTTCGTTGTTTTAGATTCCAGCAATGCTGAAAAATTCAAAGCAAAAGTTAAAAATCACCCAAGTGGAATTGAGGGGGCCCTGTGGCCCTGTGACTGTGGCTCTCATCTCGCTCTGCCTGCCCTGACGGTGAGACCTTGGCCAGAAGACTGCCCCTCTTGGGTCTCAGTCTCCCCATCTGTGAAATGGGGTCAACGCCAGCCCATCCTCTCCTCCCCACCTTTGTGAGGCTTAATGAATTAACAGAGCGAATCAACAGCAGCGACCCTGCTTGTTAACAGCTTCCAGACAGACATTTCGCCCTGTACCTACGTCCATGGGTTTACGTGAACACTGTCTTATAAAGATTGGGTCGTCTCTTTTTTCTCCCCTCAATAGTTCATCCAAAGCATTTCCCCACATCCCTAAATGTAGCACTCTCTATCATTTAAACTTCTTTAAACATTTATTAATTTTTGTTGATTGATAATGCATCTATATGGTGCCAAATTCCAGAGATACAAGCAATGTGCGGTAAACTGTCTCCCTCCTGTCTCTGTTCCCTCACTTCCTTGCTGAGATGTTTTCTTGTTTCGCTTTCCAGAAGAGTTCTGTGCATAGATAAAAAAGAAACATATAATTTCTTTCTTCTTGTTTTCCTTATAGACATTGGAAGACCCTACACACTGTTTCTATGCCTTGTTATTTTCACCAAACAGTAGACCTCGGAGAAGGTCCACATAGGTGCATAAAGGACTGTCTTTCTGGCTTTTTTTGTTTGTTTGTTTTTAAGCCCATGTGGTAGGCCCTTATAGAAATGAACTGTTTGGTGAACCAGTTCCTTATTCAGGGATATCAAGTTACTTGTAGGCTTTCACCACTACAAATTGCAACAGAGAGCCTTGTGCAAACCTCTGTGTGCCCATGTGCAAGTCTGGAGGATGTGTTCCTAGAAGTGGAGCTGTGGGTCAGGTGTCACTCTGTTCTCGGCTTTGCTCTGCCACCATTTTCAATGGCTGCATGAATGCCGGTGTGATTAACAGTCCCCGCCGGGTGGACATTGAGGTGGTTCCAGTTTGTCTTTCCCATAAACAACGCCACAATGGACATCTTTGTGCTGTTGTCTTTGTGCACCGCAGTAGTTGGCTTATGGGGAATTCCCAGGCATCTGAAGGCAGAGCAACAGGAAGCGTTGAGCACAGAAGACTGACCAGAAGGGGCCGCGGGAGCCCCAGGGCCTGCGGCCTGGACGGGGATCCGAGGACTGCCGATCAGATCCTCGGATTAGCAGAAGCCTCTACACTTGTGTGGCTCAAATGTGATCTGGGATGCACAGTATCAGTCAGGCCCACCTGGGAGGCTGTAAGAAACGCCGTCTTGGGCCCCAGCCCTGCCGAATCAGGACTTGTGTCATCTTTGGCTGGCGCAGCCGCCTTTGAGAAGAGCTGCCCTAAAACAAATCTAGAAACCCCAACACCCGTTACTAGAGGACGGGGCTCGGCCTTCGGTCTGGGGCAGACCTGACGCTTGAAGCTGGCTTCACCATCTGCCGGCTGTGTGACCGGGTGTGAGCTGGGGACCTCTCTGCGTCCCATCTTTACAGCAGGGATGAGAGTAGCACTCTCCTCGTGGTGAGGGAGAATCCAACACGATTATTCACGTCACCGTGGGTAGCACGTGCTTGCATGTGGGAAGTGTTCAGTAAATACTGTCATCGTTCGCGAGGTGCACATTATGCTGAGGAGATGCGGGCGTCAGGCCCTGCCTCCGTCTGCTTTTTGGTCTCTCCTCTATCTGTCTCTGTCATCCTTCTGTCTGTCTTTCTGTCTCTGTACCTGCTTCTCCATGTCCACCTATTTCTCTTTATTCTGCCTCTGTGTCCCTTCTTTCATTTCTGTCTCTTTCTCCCCATTTCTTAGTGTTTCTGTCTTTTTATCTTTACCCTATGGGGGCCATACAGGCTTTATAAGCATCTATGAAAATGCTAAAAACCTGGGGAAGTGGGGCTACAAGACAAAGAAACCCCAAACTAAAAACTAACAACAATATAAGGGCAAAATCATACCATTACATAAACTCAGAAATACCAAGAGCAAAAATTACATGTTCTCAGTGGGATGTGGGGTCCTTCAACCTGCTTGGTGGTTGGGAGGGGGTCTGTCAGGATGTCTGGCCCAGAGCACCGTCACCTTTCTTTCCTGCTTCCCTGGCCCACATGCGGCCTTGGCCCTGGGTAGAGCCGAGCGATGACGAGCAGAGATTCTGGTCCTCTGCGGTCACGGAGTCCCTTCTCTGTCGCATCCTCCTGGGTGATGCCGGCAGGCACCATCAGTCAGTGATGGGTGTTCTTGCCCATTCACTGAGCTCTCACTATGTCAGACCCCGGTAGGCAACACTGGACAACAAAAAGCCTGCCTTGTGGCGCTGATATCCTGGGGCTGTGCGTGTGGCAGATAAAAAGAGAAGTGGGTGAATAAACACCCAGAGCAATTTCAGATAATGCTAAGTGATGGGACTAGAATTAAACAAGGGTGGGACTACTTTGCCCCCGGCTTCCCAGGTGGTGCTAGCGGTAAAGAATCTGCCTGCCAAATGCACTAGACGTAAGAGACACGGGTTCTATCCTTGGGTCAGGAAGATCCCCGGAGAAGGGAATGTCTACCCACTCCAGTGTTCTCGCCTAGAGAATTCCTTGGACAGAGGAGCCTGGCGGGCTACAGTCTACAGGGTCACGAAGAGTCAGACACGACTGAAGCGGCTTAGCGCGCATGGGCTTTGCCCTGGTGGCTGGGAGTGGGATCTGGAAAGGCTCCTCTGAATTCAGAAACCAGAAAGATGAGAAGGAGCTGGGCACAGGAAGATCTGGGAAAAGGGTATTTCAGGCGCCGGAACAGCACGTGCAGAGGTCGTGAGGCAGGAGCAAGCTTGGGGCCAGCCGTGACTGCAAGCTTTCAGGAGATGCAAAGACCTCAGGAAGCAGACAGTCTTTGCGGAGTGTTTTGAGTGAGTCACATGCCCACTCTGAGCCTTTGTTTCCCCCAGTGTAAAATGAGAATGATAAAGACCCAGCCCTTAGGGATGAGTGAAGGTGAGATCCTGTAGTGGGCCAGAATTCCTCTACTGGGGAGGTGGACCCTGGAAATGGGGTGTGGGAGAATTTGTCTGGAAACTGTGGCGTACCAGGCCCACTCTTTGTTCTTGAGATCTCCGGGATAGCTTTTGGGGGGTGACAATGGAGATTAGTTGGGCTGAAAGCAGGGCTCTCATCTCCCCAGGGCTCAGCCTCTGATTTCAGGAGTTAATAGCTTAAAGCACTCGGCATAATGCCTGGCACAGAGCAAGTAGACAGGAATGGGGAGGGCATTCCAGGTGGGAGGAAAGGCGTGGAGCTGGGAATGTTTAAGGTGTGTTAGGGAAAGAGTGCAGAGACCAGCTTGGCTGGTGGGGAGGAGTGAGAGAGGAGGCTGGAAAGACAGGTTGAGGCCCAGGATGAGACCTTGAATGGCATGCAAAAGGAGCGTGGGCCTCAGCCTGGAGGCAGTGCGGAGCCAGTGTGCCTTCTGGAGCAGGAGAAACCTTGGAAATGGTTTTTGGTTTTGGTTTGCTTTTTCAGTGATATAGTTCAGACATTCAGAAAAACTTTTAAAAGATAATAAAATCAGCTTTCATGCAGCCATCACTCTTCAGCTTAAGAAGAAAACAGCCCAGTAGAGATGGTACCTCTGGCCCCTGCCCCTTCCCAGTTACATTCCTCCTAGAAGATACTGCAGACCTGGCTTGGTGTTCGTGATTCCACCGATGTCTCTCTCCTTCTGTTGTTGTTTGATGGAGGTATAATGTATACACAGTACCATCCACAAATCTTAATCGTGTAATTTGATGGCCTGTAGGATCACTACCCAGATCCAGTCACAGGCCATTCTGAGCCTTTGGTTTTCCTATTCTCAAACTTCATTCAAATGGAATCATTCTGTGTGTGCGCTTCTGTATCTGGCGCTTTCTCTCAACCTTGTGAGATCTATCTGTATTTGTGTCAGTGGTTCGTTCCTTTTCACTGCTGTGTCATAGTCCACTGGTTAAATAGACCACGGTTCATACAATCGCTGTACTGTCCATGAAGATGTACATTTTTCCCCTTGGTTTCCAGCATTTCAAATAGCGCTATTATGAACATTCTTATGCATATCTTTTGGCAGACATAAGAACACAGTTCTTTTAGTGTATGTTCAAGAGTGAGGTTATAGATGCACATATTTAGTCCTTGTAGCTATGGCCAATTTCCCAAAGTGGTTGTACAACATCTTTATGCTTCTATACACACACACACACACACACACACAGACACACACACACCCCTTAGAGATCTGGGGTACTGTTTCGGTTGTGGGTGTGATTCAACAGATGGTGTCACTTGTACTTTTGCTTCTGCAACTTGCTTTTTTTTACACTCAGTGTTCTGTTCTCGAGATCCGTCCCCGTTGGTACAGCAGCTAGGGTGCATCTATTTATTTTTGGTGTAGGATCTGTCCTGCGAACAGACCACAGCGCTCTCCTGCAAGCTCTCGCGCATGTACGTTTAGCTTGCTCCTGACTGGGATTCTCTTTCCGGATTTTCATAAGCATCTGTTCTGTGTTGGGAGAGGCCAGCGGGGATGGGGGCGGATGGGCAGCTGCATCCAATCAGGTGGGAGATGAGGAGGAGAAGCCGCTGGTGCAGATGGTTCCGAGGGACGTTTCACAGACCCGGTTGAGGGAGAGGAGGAAGCGAACCAGACTTGGATTCTGGGGGCCAGAAGCCCGGGGTTGAAGCCCTCCTCCCACTTTCTGGCTGTGTGACCTTGGGCATGTCACATTGCGGCCCAAAGCCTCAGTGTCTTCATCTGTAATTTGGCATCATTCGCCCCGCCTGGCAGGGGCTGAGTGAGCAGAGACATTCAGGGTCAGGGTTTGGATCCGTTCGTTGGCTGATTGGCTTTGGGTAAACTGTGTCTTCTGAACCTCTCAGTTTCCTCATCTGTAAAATGGGGACAAGGATAATACCTGCCTCCCGATGATTTTGCAACAGTGAAATGCGATTCTGTACGTAAAGCACTTATTGAATGCTTGATAACTGGTAGCTAGCTACTCTGTATTATCACTGTCCCTCTTGTTGACATCTGTCTTTCCCACTAGATGGTAGGTGCTGGGAGGGCCAGGCTCCCATCTTTTGCCCCCATCTTTCTCTGGAGGTCAGTGGAAACATTTGGAGTCCAGCTACACGTCACTGCTGCATGCTGGGGGCCCTTGGGAGAGCCCAGCCCCTTCTCAGAGCCTCTATCTTCTCTTGTAGAGGTCTAGAGCAGGTCCGATGGAGCCCCCGGGCTCACGGCTTTCCTAGCAGGACTGTGGCTGTGGCAGTCTGGGGGGGATCTCCCAGAGACGGGGGGGAGGGTTGTCACTTCCAGCTGAGCTCCTTTGGGAAGGGGACGTGGGGGCAGTGAGGGGGGCGGCGCCCGGCTCTGCCAACCCTCTGAGGGTGGGTTTGAGCAGCAGGGCTGTGCAAGCCCCTGGCAGCAGGGTAGGCACCCTCCAGCCACGTGACCGGGAGGCTGGCATCACAGGCTGCTGCCCGGCCTCTGATGCTCATGCTCTGTGTGGCCCTGGGGGCCTGGCACACCTGCTCTGTGCCCTGGTCTCCTTGGCTGTGATTGTCTCGGGGAGAGGCCTTGCTTCCTTGTCTGCTGGATTTTCCGGCCCCCTGGCCCGCGTGGAGGCTGGGGCCAGGGCTTCGGGCCAGGGCTGCGCACCTTGACAACCCGCCCACGCCGGGCACAAAGGCCCATTGTCTGGGCCCACGTCGGCGGGGAAGCGGGAGGGGAGCCGCCGCCTTTCACCCAACCCGCTTGTGGTCGCGGGGACTGAGGAGCGATTCACAGAGGTTCCCGCCTCCTGACCGGGCACCCGGCCAGGCCACCTCCCGGGCAGGCACTCGCGCCAAGCGGGGCCAGCTCCCACCTTGAGCTGGGCCTCAGTTTCCCCCGAGATCCTCAGGGCTCTGTCCTCACTGTCACAGAGAAGCCAGCCTGCCGCGCTTGAGGTGGCCGCGGGCACCAGGGCTTTAGGGTTCTGGTTCTGGATGATTTGGGGTGCGTCTCTTCACCTCCATGAATCTGTTTCCCCGCTGGTAAAAGGAGCCTTGGAATCCACGACTCTCGGGGTGAAAGGTACAAAGTGCTGCCCCAGGCAACGTTCACCCGGCCGTCCATTTATTCAGAAGTCCGTGTTGTTGTGTTGGTTGCCTGGTCCTGTCTGACTCTTTGCGACTCCATGGACTGCAGCCCACCAGGCTCCTCTGTCCATGGAATTCTCCAGGTGAGAACACTGGAGTGGGTTGCCATTTCCTCCTCCAGGGGATTTTCCCAACCCAGGGATCCGACCCAGGTCTTCTGCACTGCAGGCAGACTCTCTACCCTCTGAGCCATCAGGAAAGTCCAGAAGTCCATTCTGGGTGTCGACTATGTACGTGACTAGTTATAGAATTTGGGGGGGGGGCTGTGCAAAATTAAATGCAGTGCCTCTTATTCAAAAGGAAGAATTTCAAGATGGTGCCAGCAAGGGAGCGTCTGAACATGGGGCCCCATGTGAGGGGCCTGGTCGCACGCCCATAAAGCCCACCCTGACTGTGCGTCAGATACCACTCCTAGCACGGGGCACAGCTGATGAAAGAGGAAACTTTTGCCCTCCTCGGACTGACGATCTGTGCGGGGACCTAGGAGTCCCTCAGGGTTGCCGGGTGCCCCTGGAGGCCTGCTCCCTCTGGGCCTGCTCACCGGGCCATGCAGAGTGAACTTGGGGTGCCCAGGCTTCCCTGGGAGGCTCCAGGGTCAGCGACCCTCACGAGAGTCTGGGCACCCACAGCAGTAATGACTGATATTTACTGAGTCCAGGCTCTGCGCTGGGGCTGCCCAGGGGGTGGACCTGATGAATTCAGAGCATCTCTGCACCAGCCTCGTGAGGAGGCAGGGTGACGGGGCTCTCTCCTGTATAGAGGGAGACACTGACGCAGGGTTTAGACCCAGGCCACCTGGTGCCAGAGCTTTCCTCTCCCCGTCCCACCCTCTGCCGGAGGCCAGCGCTGAGCCGGGTGCCGAGCGCCCGGGTTCGAAGCTGAGAAGGGCGCGGGTGTGCTGGTGGCCCGCCAGCTGCCACCTGGGCTGGCCCTGCTCTGGGCCCTGAGTCACAGCCCTGAGCCCTGGGAAGCTGTCTGTGCCCAGGGCACCCGTGGGGCCTGAGTCACGGTAGAGCACGCCCTGCCATCCTGCCCACCGCCCGCCTGGGCCTCGGGACAGACGGGCCCTCGGAGCAGGTCCCTAGTCAGAAAGTCACATTTCTATCCACCTTCAGGGACACGAGAGAGGCATCTATTTGCCGCCCTGGATGCACATTTCTGCCTTCTCTCCTTGAGCCTCACCCCACCCTTCCAAGCCACCCCAGGATGGATTAACTGGCTAATGTGTTACTGAGCTCCCCATCACTGGGAGCATTCAAGGCAGGAGAGCCTGTCAGGGGTGCTGAAGCCTGTTCCTGCATCAGGTGGGTGTGTTTCCAAAGCCCAAAACTTTATTCACGTGCTCACTTTTGAATACCTCCTGTGAGTAAAAGATGCAAACACCAGAAAGTACAAGAGAATATGGAATGAAAAATAAGTCTCCGCTCTTCCTGACCTCCAGTCTCCAACTTTCTCCCCCAAGAAGCAGCCAGTTTGCCAATTTTTCCCCCCAGAGCTAATTTATGTGATACAAACAAATTTATAAATTGTCCTTTCCTGTCTCCCCTCCTACCACACAAATGGTAGCCAATGTCTTTCATACCTCAGTCTTCCCCTCGTTTTATTTTTATTTGACAGCTTATCTTGGACCCTGTTCCAGATCGGCACACATAGATCTACTCTATACTTCTTATCTTTCCACACGGTATCTCTTACTTCTTGTCTAATCTGTAACACATTTCATTAAAGGGCTTTTCAATCTCGAATTTACCTTTTTGGAATCTTTGCTGTCCTTTGCTCTGGAGGTGGTCAGAGAAAAGTTTTCCAGTTTGCCTGGAAACTGTAACCTTTTCTCGCATCTGCCGGGATTTTTTTGAGTCTGTTTTGCTTGAAATTATAAAAGAAATTAAAAGAGAGGGAGAGAGAGAGTGAGAGTGAATGAGAGAGAGAGAGAAAGAGAGGACTCCTTCCACCCACAATCCCTGCATGCCAGGTGATGGTGATCCGTGGTGAACCCCAGAGTATCAGCTATTCTGCCCGGAGTGTGGCCAAGCTGCTGAAGGAGGCGCCGAGGGTGGTACCAGAGAGCCCAGAAGAGAGGACTTCCTGGGTGTGTGTGTGTGTGTGTGTAGGGGGTCAAGGATGGCTCCTCTGAGGAGGGAATGTTTAGGTGGAGCCATAGGGATGCTTGGGAGTTCATATGAGACGAATGGAGATGGGCGTATCAGGCAGAGGGAACAGCATGAAGAGTGACACTTGCTAGGTGCAGAAACAGCTACCAGCTTCCATCTATTGATCACCTACGACGTGTGCTCATGAGTCATTGCTGCATGTAAACCCCCCACCTCTAGGCTGTCAGCACCCCTCTTTGACTGATGGAGACAGGCGCCGAGCACCGTGACTTGCTCCTGGCCGCGAAGCTCCAGGTACTGAGTCTGGATTTGAATCCAGGCAGCTTGCACGCTTGGCTATTCTGTTATTCCGAAGGGTGAGAGGAACCGTTGGGAGGCCCTGAGTTTTCAGCTTCGACGTCTGGCCCGCCCAGCTCAGCTCTCGCCCCTTCTCCGAGGACTTCGGTGGTTTCCCACGGCCCCAGGGCTCTCTGTGCCGAGCCTGCCTCTGCTCTTCCGGCCAGCGTGGGTGCCGGGGGCCGCCCAGGGCCCTGCTGGGTCTGGCCGTGTGTGCCGGGTTCTGCAGGCGCTGCCTAGCTCTCAGGAAGAAGCCACGAACGCTAATTATGGAGCAAGGGAGTCGTTGGGGGGACATGCATCCTGGCCTGTTCCCACTGGCGGAGTTTAGAGATGGCTGGAGACGGGCCTAGACCTCAAGGTCTTAGTGGCCAAAGGCCTCAGGACTCTGTCTCCGGGGCCACAGTTGGGTGCA
Source organism: Hydropotes inermis (assembly GCA_020226075.1). NCBI lineage: Eukaryota > Metazoa > Chordata > Mammalia > Artiodactyla > Cervidae > Hydropotes > Hydropotes inermis. Next base: position 5,052,578 of record CM035277.1, on the reverse strand, counting down.
GCCTCCCTGGGCTCCCAGGAAGAAAGACAGCGAGCAGACCCTGGCCCCAGGGAACCACGTGGGCACTGGGCCTGGGGCTTTGTAAATTTCACTGACCCTGCAATGTGGGGATTCACCACCCCATTTCACAAAGGAGAAAACAGAGGATCAGAGAGTGCAAGTGACTTGTCTCAGGCCACATAGTCAAAGGCAGAGCCAAGATGTGAATCCAGACTGTGCATTTGACTCTTAACCACGCCACACTCCTGGCCCCGTTTAAGAGGGTTTTCCAGTCTGCCCCTTGCCAGGGGCTTAATTTCTCTATCTTACCTGGTCTTCAGGGTCAATGAACCCCTTGCCCTGGGTAGCTTGAATGCTGTTCCCAGGACCTCGGGATGTGGAGGGGGGACCTACGGATGGCCTGGGTGCCCCCACCCCAGGATTCAGGACACAGTGCCCACGTTCCCTCTGGCTTCTCCCACAAGTGAGAGAATAATAGTTGGTTCAAATGTCAGGCCAGCTCTGCTGCCTGTGGGGAGACTGGTTGAGCAGGTCTGGGGGAGGGATGGAGGGAGGAAATTATTAATAATCACAAAGCCACCTGCCCTGTTGCAGGCCTGGAGATGTGTCTGTGTGTGTCTGTGCAGCTGTGGGGCTGGGGGTGCTAGTTCTAGGGACCCCCATTCCGGAGTGAGGGAAGTCTGGGGATCGGCTGCAGCTTTCCAGGGGCCTGTGTGTGGGAGGTGAGGTGATGGGAGACACAGAGTTAGCCTGCCCAGGTTGAGGCACACAGTGGCCTCCCTGCCTCCCATCAACCCAAGTTAGGGGAGTTGGCCAGTATCAAGACGAGGCAGGAAAAAGCTCACTCTGGGTCTTCAGGAGGCACCTCAGTCTGCCAGATTCAATTCTCACAGCGTCACATGAGGAGGATGGTGTTTTTATCTGCAGCTGACGCCATTGAAGAAACTGAGGCACAAGGGTTTAAGTGGATTTGAACTCAGGGTGTTGGGTGGCAGCCTGACTGCTCTCACTGCCCTCTCTGCTGGGAGTAGAGGGATCCCCCTTCCCTGGAAGAGGCCCCTATCCACTACCCCAACGTCAGCACACCCTGGGAGATGGGAGTTGGTCTGGAGTGTCTCTGGACCTCAGTCTCCTCATCTGTAGAATGGGCAGCAGGGTTAGGGCCTCCAACCAGGGGAGGAGGAAAGGGGACATCCTTTCTTTCCTCTCTTCTCCAGCACCCCCTGCAAGGGCTGCCTGACAGTCACGACCAGAGGTGGCTCTCCACTGGGTCTTCCTTGACCCCTCAGGTGCTTAACACCGGTGGTTCTCTAGCTGGGGTTTGGCAAAATCACTTTGACACGTGAGTGGTCCATTTACATTTTGCAGGAACACGGCTTGAATGGTGGAACTTGAGGCCAAGTTTTGGGGAACAGACGGGGGGATTGCTGGGAGCCCGAAGTGAGCCTCTGGACCTGGGACTGGCTGACACCCAGATTGCATGCCACCAAGCCCCGGGACAGGCTGCGTCTGCAGGGACCTCTGGGGCGTCCCCTCCCTGGCCTGCCCCGATGGGCTGATAAGACCCAGCCTCGGAGGAGGCTAATTACAGGCCTCCGTGGTGGCGGGCAGGCCAGTCATGGGGTGGGGGTGACTCAGAAGATTGCTCCACGAGTAGGGCGGGGGTGGGGGCCGCCCATCTGCCCCTTACCAGGCTGGCCGGAGGAGGCCTGAGCACCCTGGGGAGGCCCTGCAGGGCTAGAGGGTGTGGCCAGGCTGGGGTCTCACCCCTGGGCTTGTGACCCAGGCTCTTGTGCCACTTGGCATCCCTGGGGCTTGGCATCGTGTTGGGGCTGGCTGGGTTTTCCCCTTGCTCAGTCCCGGGTATTGGCTTCTGGGAAGTGGGAATTTGGCTTCAGAGGCATCAGACTCCTTGCAGATTTCCTAGACCGCAGCGGCAGGGCTCCGGGAACCCCAGGGGAGCAGGAGGTAGAGAGCCTCAAGCATGCATGGACTCCGAGAAGCAGCAGATGATGGTTTCTAGAGCCAAATATTCCCAGATCCAAGGAGTCACATGTTCACAGGTTTGTAGAATTACAGATATGTAAGAGAATTAGTTATAATTGGTTCCAGAGAATTCATACATTCTTTGAGCAAGAGATTAAAAAAAAAATTGCAACAGCTGAAGAATTTAGGGATAAATTATCTTCGTGTCTTCAACTGGCTCCCATATGGGTCAGAAAGGAAGAATAAGACAAGAAAATAGAAGTATAAATATCTATCTTTCTCATTCTATCTAGTGAGAGGGAAGCACATGAGGCTAAAAGTCAGTGTTGAAAGCATTAGCCACTCAGTCGTGCCCAACTCTTTGTGACCCCATGGACTGTAGCCTGCCAGACTCCTCTGGGAGGAGGAGCCTGTCCATGGGATTCTCCAGGCAAGGATACTGGAGTGTGTTGCCATGCCCTCCTCCAGGGGATCTTCCGAAGCCAGGGATCAAACCCAGGTCTCTCATATCGTAGGTGGATTCCTTACCTTCTGAGCCGTGTCAATTGACTGGTGAGATGGTAGGCTTTCATGGCCCCGTGTTTTCTTTTTATTTATTTATTTTCTATGCATTTAAAATCTGTCAAAATAAAAAGCTGGCAAAAGTAAAATAGAGACTGAAATGTAAACATAAACTGCAGCATATTAGGTTATATAGGTTGGTGATCTGCAGTATTTTGACTTTCTAATCCACACATCTGTGATTGTGTTAAGGCAGTGACCGTAGTTTCTGTTTATACACTTATGCAGAGCACCTACTGGGGGCCAGGATTTTCTAAGGGCTCCATAAATGTGGACTAGTGAATTCTTAACAACACCCCAGGAAGGAGTGTGTTGTCACGGTGCTCGTTTCATGGGTGAGGAGAGTGAGGCACGGAGCAGGGGCCTGGTGCCCGCCAATGTCTGCCAGGCGCCCGCTGCTGTGCTGGACCCTGGGGCACAGCAGCGAGCAGGACGGACGCGTCCCTGCCCCGGGGAAGCTGGCAGGGCAATAAACTCACTCGGGAGACGGCCCTAAGTGCGAGGAGGAAAGGAAGCCGCTTTGATGGCAGGCTCTCTCCCTTGGAGGCAGCAGGAGGCCCCTCTGAGGAGGCAGCCTTTGAGCTGAGACCTGAGCGAGGAAGGAGGCTCCCTGGGTAGAATGCCCGCTGTCTGCCCAGGCCGTGCCTTCTGCCCGGAGCACCCTTCTCTCCACTTCTCTGCGCCGAACTCCCACTCCCTGTTCCAGGTCCGGCTGGGCAGACCCCTCCTCTGGGGGTGGGAGGTGGACTGGGGGGGCTTCCTCCACCTGAGCGGGAGCCTGTCCTTCAACCCCTCAGCTGCCCGAGCAGACTTTAAATACAGTGACTCCATTAGAATCAGGCGCACCACCCTCCCGCCAGAGATGGAAGTCCAGAGAGGTGAAGAGACCTGCCCAAGGACACAGAGCTAGCAAGTGCTGAAGGAGGGGTCTGCACTGGGGATTTACAGGCTGCCTGTCGGCCACTGTGTACCTGCCCTCCTCCGCTCAGAGCCCCGGAGGTTAGCTCTGCCCTCAGGGGAAGGCAGCTGGGCCCCGAGCCTCTGGGCCCCCAGAAGCACCCTGTGCCCTGTCGCCGGCGGAGCCCCAGGGACCCCCGGGAGCTCACCTGGGCCAGTGGCCCCCGTCAGCAGCCCCGGGACGGGCCCATACTCTTTGCTCCCCAAGCTGGTTCCCGGCACCGACTGGCGTAAGGCCAGGCTGCCCACACACCTGGCTCCCAGCTTGGTCCCCGGGGCTCCACCAGGTGGAGGGGACAGCGAGGCCCTCCGGAGGCGCTGTCTGAGACAAGGGGTGCATGTGCAGGGTGGGGCTTGGCTCCCCTCCCCCAGCCTTCTCACTAGTGGGGAGGACGGAGCCCAGGCCCTGGAGGCCCCAGGCTGAGCTCAAGGCCAGCTCTGTCCTTTTGAAGGCCCTGAAGCCTGGGACTCCTGACCTTAACTGCAAAATGGGGACCATAAAACCACCGTCTGGGAGGATGAGGCAATAGTGTTGTGACTGGCATACAGTTCAGTTCATTTCAGTCGCTCAGTCGTGTCTGACTCTTTGTGACCCCATGACAGCAGCTCGCCAGGCCTCCCTGTCCATCACCAACTCCTGGAGTTTACCCAAACTCATGTCCATTGAGTCGGTGATGCCATCCAACCATCTCATCCTCTGTCATCCCCTTCTCCTCCCGCCTTCAACCTTTCCCAGCATCAGGATCTTTTCCAAGGAGTCAGTTCTTTACATCAGGTGGCCAGAGTATTGGAGCTTCAGTAGATGCTCACCAAATGCCAGCTGTTTGGACTGCAGACTCCTCTGCTGATGAGTTCTCTGACTCGGGTTTCATTCACTCATTCATTCCAGCAGAATGTACTGAGACCCTGCTGAGCGTCAGGTCCTGGGCAGAAGGTTGCGGTCCAATTGCAGAACAGACAGAACAATCCCCGCCTTTGGACAGACAGAGCGCGAGTGAGCGAACGGCATCATTTCAGACCATGGGGCCCGTTTAGGCGAAACATGCCAGGACGGTGTGATGGAGAGGGGCTTCTTGAAGTAGGGTGATCGGAGAGTGTCTCCCCGAGAAGCAGCTGTGACCTGAAAGAGGGCTATTCATGGTGAAGCAACCCCCCGAGGCCAGGGCCCTGAGGTGGGAACAAGTTAGGGGCTCCGAGTACAGGAAGGCACGTCAGAGCAGGGGAGACGCAGAGGGTTGGGGAAGGAGGGAGGGGTGGGCCCTTCTGGGCCTTGGAGGCGGGAAGAATCTGAATTTCATTCAAACAGTGTTTATTATAAACAAAAGCTAAAGTTATGAGTGACTACAATATACAAAGTGCAAACTCATGGTGATTCACTTCCAGCCCAGAGCCTGGGCCCTGTGGAACTGGCACCTTAAAGAAAAGCACCTGCCCACCCCTCCCTGCAGCTTTTCTGTTTTCAAGAAATACAAACGGGACAGGCCATCGCAGTCTGTGAGACAGGAACGTGAGTTTGTCAGCTGGGAATGTCTCTGGACTTTGGCGCTTATTGGGAGAGTTGTGGGGGGCGTTGCTGGGAAGGCGAATGGTATCACCTGCCCCAGTTTCAACAGCGCCCATCAAATAGGGAAGGCTCGGGCTCGGCAGACCAGCTGGTCCACCCCCTGACTCTCCGATGAGGAACCTGAGGTCCAGACGAGGGGAAGTGAGTGGCCAAAGGTGACGCTATGAGTCAGAGGCAGACGCTGGACTTGAACCCAGGCCCCCTGACTTCCAACCCAGAGCTTCTGAGAAATGGGTGTCTTGCCAGGGGCTTCCCCTTTGCTCTTCTCTCCCAGACAGTGTCAGCTGCCCTCGCGGTGGGAGGGATGCTGGGAGCAGGGGAGGGGGACGCTGGGAGCAGGGGGGTGACTCTGGGAGTAGGGGAAGGGGGATGCTGGGAGCAGGGGAGGAGGATGCTGGGAGCAGGGGGGCGGGGAATGCTTGGAGCAGGGGTCCAGAGGGGTCAGGGCCCACCCTTCCTCCATCACAGAGCTTCTCATCCATAGCACTGCTGGCATTTGAAGCAGATTATTCTCTGTCGTGGGGCACGTCCCGGGTAGAGCCTTCAGACCACTTCTCAGCTGGACACAGGGCCCTGAGAGGGCCTCTCAAGGTCATAGAACTGGAAAGAGGGAGGAGAGAAAGCAGTTTAACTTGGAGTTAATGATGACTCCTGAGGGTTCAACCCACAGCGGCATTTGTGGGATATTCAGGTTAAAGAACAGACATCGACAGGATGACTTAACCAAGAACTTCTCCAGGGTCAGGAGGACAGGTCCTTTGGTTTCAGGAGCAATTTCCAGACAGAAAAGGTGTCACGCGAGGATGAACAGGCCGTGTTCTGGAACCGCGAGGCCTGAGGCTCACAGGTCAGATGGTAAAATAGATTAATAAGACTTTTGGTATAGAAGACGCATCAGGTGGGTTTGGAAAAGTCATTCCATGACCTAGAAAAGTGTATAAGCGACTTCCCTGGTGGTCTAGTGGTTAAGACTCTATGGTGTCAATGCAGGGGCCTGGGGTCGATCCCTGGTCAGGGAACTACGATTTCACATGCTGCAGCTAAAGATCCTGCCTGCCCCAACTAAGATCTGGCCCAGGAAATAAATAAATAAATATTTTTAAAAAGAATCTATAAGAGAGCATATTGGAAAAAGATACTAGTTTTTAAGGATGACTTTAATTTTTACAACAGTTTTAGATTTACAGAAAAATGAAAAAGGTTGACACCCTACCCCTAGCTTCTCCATCGATGAACACTTTAATGTTTGTCTGGTACATTTGTTAGAGTGAATGCACCAGTGTTGATGCATTATTATTAACTAAAGTCTGGAATTTATTCAGGCTTGTAACATTTTTTTACCCAGTGTCTTTTTTTCTTTGTTTGAGAATCCCATTTGGGATTCCACATCACATTTTGTTATCATGTCCTTTAGGCTCCTCTTGGCTGTTCCCCAGACTTGGCCTTCTTTTCGGTGAAGTGACAGTTTTGAGGAATACCTGTGACGTTCTCTGTAGGCTGCTTCCCTATTGGAAGAGCTGGCCGGCTGTTTTTGCCACGGCTAGGTGGGGGTTATGGATTTGGAGGAGGAAGCCCTCGGCAGTGAAGGGCCATCTTTATCACATCACATCAAGAGCGCGTACTGCCAACAGGATTTATCACTGTTGATGTTGACCTTGGTCACCTGGCCCAGGTTTCGCCACTGTGACATCACGCGTCCCCCGCCCCCCCCCCCCTCCACCTTGCGCTCTTGGGAAGGAAGTCGTCCTGCTCGGGCTCAGCCGTGTCCGACTCTTTGGCGATCCTGTGGACTGCCGTCTGCCAGGCTCCTCTCTCCATGGGATTTTCCCAGGCAAGAATGCTGGAGTGGGTTGCCATTTCCTCCTCCAGGGGATCTCCCCGACCCAGGGACTGAACCCAGGTTTCAGCGTCTCCTGCATTGGCAGGTGGATTCTTTAACCTCTGAGCCACCGGGGAAGAAAGGGAAGAAGGAAGTCACTCTGTTAGCCTCCACCCAAGGAGCAGGCAGTCACTCTCGGTTGTACAAACGATTCAGACTTCTGCCCACATCTGCCAGTTCTCGTTTACATATCGGTCTATTCAGCCATATCAGTGTGGACTCCTGCTTATTTCTTTCATTTATACTTTGAGTTATAATTCGATGCTAATTAATTTTATTATTCAAATGGTTGCAACTTTGGCCAGTGGGAGTTCTTTGTGTTGGCTCCCTTGCCCATTGGTGTACCACCATCAGTGTAGGTTTTTTTTTCTTTCTTTCTTTGAACATTTGCTGACTTCCGGTGCCACAAATGTTCTGGGCTCATCTTGTGTATTTCTTGCCCCAAACTTAGACTCAGTCATTTTTCCATGAAGCCCTTGTTCCTCTCTGGAGTGTGGTGTTAGAAACTAAGATGCCACCAGGGAAGTCCCATCTGAGTGCCATGCGTGTCCACTGCGAGTGGGTGGCATTTCTTTTAGGCCTTCTCAAAAGTGACAGGAAAAAAAAAGGAAATATTGAGTTGGCCAAAAAGTTCTTTTGAGTTTTTCATACCAGCTTACAGAAAAATACAAATGAACTTTTTGACCAACCCAATATATGTGTGAATACGTGTCTATTTACTAACTCATGTATATGATTCTATCTACAAATATTTCTATATGTAACCAGCTATGTCTATATTTCACTACATACTGAGTTCATGCTGATATCTGCAGAATCCAATGTGTTTTACAGTGTGATTTGAAATAGCGATGAGTCACTGTATTGATAACGATGAATTATCAGCACCACTTACTTTGTGCTTACCATGTGCTACCTACTTTCTAAGTGTTTAACGAGCATTATCTCCTTTAAGCTACTTGTCAGCCCCAGGCCCTAGTTATTCCCCTCAACCTCATTTTACCAACGAGGCATTAGAGGCACAGACAAGTCAGGATCTTGCTCAAAGTTGCCCATGTGTAAGTGATGAAGTTGGTGTCAAACCCTGGTTCAAGCGTGTCAAACTTAAAATGCATGTACATCTTCTGTTAAAGAGAGTTTATATATCGCCAAAAAGAAAGGAAGAGACGTTGTCTTACCCTTTTGACTGGTTGATACAGTATTATATTTCAAAGACGTTTCACATCAGTGTCATGACTTCCTTTGAAGCCAATACAGTATTTTGGATCTCAGACCTTTCCTGCGTGAAGCTCTGCTGTCTCTAACGACGGACAGATGAAAGAGCTCAGTCACATCCACCCAGTCGCCCTGCTGGGCTGTCGTCAGGGTCTCCCTCCAGCTGGCCTCATGGGACACTTTCGAGGACACAGAGTCTTCAGGGAAGCATGTGCTAGGCGGCTCAGATCCCAGAGGGCCCAAGGAAGGTGGAGAGGGGGCGTGGGTGCGGGGAGGTGGCGGGCGGCCGTGGTGGTCTGACCCCCAGGTGTTCCTGGTGTCAGTCTGGTCCGACCTGCTGGGCATCTTCAGTGGGGAGTCTTGGACAGGAGACTGCCCTGACCCCCAGCGTGGCCTGAGGGCAGCCCAAGTCCCTCCTGCCTCTCCATTCCCTCCACTCCCTTCTCTCAGGGGCCCCACCCTCCTCTAGCCCAGGGCCAGGCTGATGCTACCTTCCCAAGGAAGCCTTCTCTGCCTACTTCACCGTCAGTGACATCCCTGTTCTCAGAGATTCCAAGCCCAGCTTGGGATCTCCAGCCAGGGGCCATCAGACAGGCTTTCTTTTACCTGCACCGTGCTTTCTAATATTTTGACTTGGTAGCTAGCATTGAAGGGCAAAAGCTTTCATGGGAAAACATGGGCACCCAGGCTCTCTTACAAAGTGTGAAAGCCTGGCCACCCTGAGCTCACATCTCCCGGCTGGTTCAGCCCTGTGCTTGGCACAGAGCAGGTGCTCGGCCACCGCTGAAAGCATGAACGGGCCAAATGCAATCAGCTTGGAACCCTGGCTTTAGAGGCAGATGGGAGTGACTTTAAGTCCGTCCTTCCTGGATGGAAACTGGGGAAAAAAAAGTTTCTTCTCACTCAGCCTCAGTTTTTCCTTATCTGGAGAATGGGCTTAAAATAAACCTCATAGGGTGGTTGTGATGCTGAAGTGAACTAACATATGGGGTGGGCTTAGGACGGGGTAGGCTCTCAGGGAGCCTGGATAAATATTTCCTTTTCTTCCTTCTTCCCATTTCCCAACGACCCCATTCACCACCTGTTCAATCCACAAATGCCTACTGTGTGCTGGACACATGAGTTCTAGTTGCTGCCCTCAGAGAGCGCCTTTCCCTGGCCTAGCCGAAGAGAGAGCTGTTTCATTCATGTGCTCATTCATTAGCTTATTCATTCACCTGGACAGCAAATGTTGTTTACTGAACACCTACTGTGGGCCAGGAGTTATTCAGAAGACAGAGGATACAGCAGGGAACAAAACAGACAGAAGTCCCTGCCGTCAAGGAGCTGGCATTCTAGCGGTTGCTCAGGGACCGTAAAACAATCCAGGGTCAGACTGCACAAGTTCCGTGAAGAATGGCAGGCGTGATGGAGGCGCTGCTGTGAGCAGGCAGGGAGGGGACCCTGTGCCTGGCTCTCTGACTCAAGAGCATTCCAGACAGAGAGAATAGCAAGTGCAAAGGCCCCGGGGCAGGCACAGGCCTGGGGTGTTTGCAAGGCAGTGAGAAAGTCAGTGTGACCAGAGGAGAGTGAGGTGCGTATTTCCGTGATGTGCGAATTCCTCCCCTCCCTCTCTTCCTTTCCTTCCCTTCCTCCTCTCTCATTGTCTTTTTTTTAAAATAGTGAGTCTCTTAATTTTATAATCCAAATACACAATAATTTATAAAAATAGAAATAATATCTGGGAAGCCCTTGGCATGTTGGTATGCAGGAACAGTGACTGCTATTATTATCATGTCTTCTCATTTCTGGTAGGAATGAATCACTTACTCCTCAAGTTTCCTAAAGAGGCAATGGACCCTGGAGCCCTTGTCCTGCTCTGGCATGCCTTTCTTCTTCTTTTCTCTTTCCAGCTTCATTGCGGTATCATTGACCCATAACACCGGGTACATTTAAGGTGAACCACGCGTTGATTCACGTGTTGATTCACCAGAGGAGCCTGGAGGGCCACAGCCCGTGGGGTCGCCAAGACTCGGACATGACTGAGCGACTTTCACGCGCTGAGTGAGGGTATACATAGGGATTTCAAAATGATTGCCCCCAGGGGCTCAGCTCACACCTCCGGTGGAGGCCTTTCTTCCATCCCACCATTCTTTTTGGTTGTTGTTTTTCCCTCTTTGGTCGTGTGGAGTGGTGTGCGGGATCTTAGTTCCCCAGGGATCAAATCCACACCTCCTGCGGTGGCAGCGTGGAGTCAGCCGCTGGCCCGCCAGGCAAGTCCCTTCCCCATCATTCTTAGGGATTCTGGAAGGAGAGTGTGCGGGTGGGCGTCCACGGGTCTGTGATGAGGGCAGGTGCCACTTCCTTCCCTTCCCCGCCCCCCACCCACCCCGCTTCTTTCCATCTGCAGACTCTTCAGCAGAAGGAAGCACCCAGATTCCAAAGGGCTCGTTTCAGGGACACCGAGAATATGTGAGTCCTCTGGTGTGTGTGATACGGGTGGGGGCTGCGGGGAGGAGCAGTTCATTGTATCGGGAAAGGGCGTTTGCAGGGCGCTTGAGGCTGAGCCCCAAAACAGGCTCCCGGTCCCCCCTGTGGTCCCTCCCCCGTCGCCAGGGCGGGACTTGAGGGCTCCTTCCGGTCTCCCCACCTCTGCGGACTCCGCCTGGCTCACACCACCCCGCCCCGGCCCTGATCCTGGTGGCCGCCCCTTCCCTGGGTACCCTGCTTCCACCCTGGGCTACTCGGTTGGGTCTCTGCCCGCGGCCAGGGATTCCCCTGGGAACTGAGGCAGCCCACGTCCCTGTCTTGTTCAGTGCTCTCCCAGGACCCCACCTCGCTAGGAGGCTCCACCAGGTCCCATGAGGCCTGGTGTGATGGGGTCGGTCACCACTCTGAGCAGGCCTCCCCCACCCCCGTCCCTAGCCCGCCTCCCTGGGGCTCCGGGAAGAACTGACGCTCCAGCTCTCTGACCTCTGCACCCTCCCCAAACACACGGCTGATTCTTCCCCTCTCTCTGGGGGTCAGCGGGCCCCCAGCAGCCTGCCCTGCCCACGACGCCCTGTCTCCACCCTCCAAGCCCTTTATCTCTGTTTGGAGAAACACAGCCATGGATCTGCTCACGTCAAGATGCCTGTGTCCCCTCAGCGTGTCTGCTCCAGGAGGGGAGCTGGGCCTGGGGGCTGTACCCCAGTACCTGGAATGGTTTTTGGCCCGCAGCATACAGTAGGCGCCCGGTGGGCACTTGGCAAATGAGTGAGCGTTAGCGTTGTAAAGTCAGACCGTGCAGTCTTTGCAAGGTTCTTAAAATCTCTCCAGCAGTGGAGAGGTGGAGACTCGGAGGGCACGGGGACTCAGGGGCTCTGGGGTCCATCTGCCCCCGTCCCCAAGCCCAGCTCTGTGGGCCCCTCTCTGTCTCCGTCCCTCTCTGGGTCTTCCTCTTTGTCGCTCCGTCTCAGCATCTGTCTGTCTGCCTCTGTCTCGTTCCCCTCCCTCCCGCCGCCGCGCCCCTTCTCTGGGTCTCTCCCTTTCTCTGTCTCTCTGCTCTCTGCCTTTTCTTTCCTCTGCTCCCCTCTGCCCCCTCCTCGCTCCGGTCTTGTCTCCTCTCGTTCTGTCTCTGTCCTCTGTCTCTCTCGGTATCTCTGTCTCTCCTCTCTGACGCTCCCCCTCCTCGGGCAGTAAGCCAGCTCCTGTTTCAGGTTGCTTTCCTGCCCTTCTAGCTGCCATCTGCCCCACCGAGGGGCCCCGTCCAAGTTGGCAAAGTTGGTCTGTCCCACGGTCCTGCGAGGCGCATAGAGGGAGCCAGGAAGGCTGGAGCCTGGCAGGGAAGCTCGCAGCGACCTTCTCATGAAGTGACTCGTCGAGGTCGACAACCTGTCTGTTCCCTGGGCCCTGTTCTCCTTGTCTCGCCGAAGAGAAGAACAATTTCAGGGACTTCTTTTATTGGTCTTCCAATCTTCCTTTTATTTTATTGGCTTGTGGTGATGCTCAGAGAAGTTTATGGCGGGCGGATCTTTACCCGCACGGTTTCCATGGCAGCAGGAGCAGTCCTTTGCTGGGAGCTGACCATGTGTGGCACCAGGGTGGGTATGTTCCCTGGCTTACGCCGCTGTCCGTCCTGGGCTCAGCACACAGGGCTCTTTCTGCCCCGCCAGGCCTCGTTTCAGGAACATGAACTCACTAGGCTGCCTCCAGTCTCTTGGCAGTTTCGTCTGTTTGGGATGCTCCTCCTTCTATCCTTGGACTAGTCAGACTACTACTTCTCCTCTGATTCTTGCCCAGACAACTGCTTCCTCCAGGAAGTCCTCCTTGATGACCCCCACTCACAACCCAGGTCACCCTGTTAACTATTTTCCATCACTTAGCACAGTTGTAACTATTTATTTGCTTTTCCCCACAAGGCTCCCCACCCCACCATCTGCACTTAGATTCCCCCATCCATCCTTCCCCGTGGGAAGGTGGGAGGCCCCTGCACGTGAGTCAGCAAAATTCTCCTTCCTCTCTTGGCACTTTCTCTGTGGAGATAGGGAGCTGGCTTCCTCCAAGGGGAATTAAGTTCAAGGATGCATAGATAGAGGGGAGGTGGGCAGGGCCTCTCCCGGGCTGATGGACCAGTCATGCAGCCCCAGACAGCTTTTCTCCATCTTTATCTCCATGACAACCCCTCCTCGCCTCTGCCACCACTGACATGCTCTCCTGGTCTTCCTGCCTGACCCAGAGAGGCCAGAGGGAGCTTTCACAAGCCAGCTTTAACCTCCAATCTGCCTTGCTACAAAATCTTCTGAGACTCCCAGAATAAAGCCCAGCCTCCTCAGTGGGTCTACAAGCCCTCTGTGGCCTGACCTTGCTTCTTTCGCTTCACGCACCAGCAATACCCAGCTCCTGTGGCTCCCTATCTCCAGATCTTTGCACTTGCTGTTCCCTCCAGTTTGAACACTGTTCCCCTAAATGGATGAGACCTGCAAGGCTCGCTCTGTCTCTGACCTCCTCCCAGCGAGGTCTGTCCTGACGACACTATTCCCTTCTCCCTGTCGCTCCTTTTTCTCTTCTTATAACCCTGACACCCGGGACAGGGCACACAGCTCAGCAGTTCATCTGGTTTCTCATCTCTCTCCCTCATTAGAATGAGGAAGCTGCCAGCTCTCAGGGGACAGGTCCTTGGTCAGTATTGTCTCCTGTTGTATCCCCAGCAAGCAGCGGGCCCAGGGCTGTGTGGCTTTGGGCCAGACAGTCCTGGTTTTGAGTTCTGGCTCAGACACTTCTTGGCTTTCTTCTTTCTGGGCCTTGGTTTTCTGACCTGAGGAATGGGAACAGAAACTTAGAACTGGAGTGAGAGCGAAATAAAATCCTGTGTGTGAGGAAAAAAAGAGGAGGAAAAAAAGAATGAAAATGAAACCTCATCACTCATCATTTTGGAGAAATGGGTGAGTCCATTCTGGTCTGGCCACACCATGGGACTATTATGCAGCCGTTAAAAAGAATGACTCATGGTTTTCCCAGGTGCCTTGTGTGGTTAATCTTTTCTGTTTGTTTTTAAACATTCTTAGCTACACAGGCATTCTGCCCCCCTACCAGGGTTTATTTTTTAACTGAAAAATTTCAAGGAAAAATACAGTGTATACAGTATTCTTATTATTGCTTAGTCGCTCAGTCATGTCCGACTTTTTGTGACTCCATGGACTGTAGCCTGCTGGTCTCCTCCGTCCATGGGATTCTTCAGGTAAGAATACTGGAGTGAGTTGCCATTTCCTTCTCCAGAGGATCTTCTAGACCCAGGGATGGAGCCCATGTAGCCTGCATTGGCAGGCAGATTCTTTACCCCTACCTTTGTTCTCAAAAGGAGAAATATACACATTCATATCTTTTATAGTTAAAAAAATTATGATGAAATTCACAAAACATAAGTCATCTGGTGATTTAGTCGCTAAGTCATGTCTGGTTCTTGCCACCCCATGAACTGTAGCCTGTCAGGCTCCTCTGCCCATGAGATTTTCCAGGCAAGAATATTGGAGTGGGTTGCCATTTCTTTCTCCAAGTCATTTTAATTAATCATTAATTAGTTAATGATTTTAGAGTGTACAGTGCAGTGGCATTTAGTACATTCCTATGTTGAGCAACCATCTTCTCTATGTAGTTTTAAGACACTTTCATCGCCCCCCAAAAAAGAGAGCCCTACCCACTCAACAAGTCACTCCTCATCCCAACCTGCTCCCAGTTGCTGGCAACCTTTGCTCTGCTTTCTGTTTCTATGGGTTAATCTATTCTGGATATTTCATGCAAATGAAATCATACAATACATGACTTTTCACGTCTGGCTTTTCAATCAGCATAATGTTTCTGAGGCTCCTGTATTGTGTATCAGTTCTTCATTCCTTTTCGTGGCCGAATAATGCTCTATTGTGTACCATGTTATGTTTGCCCATTCATCTGCTGATGGACATTTAGGTGCTTTCACCTTTTGGTGATTATGAATAACACTGCTAAGAATACCCGAGCATGAGTTCTTGTGTATTCCTGAATGAGAAAAGCAAGATGCTGACAAGCAACGTGATCCCGATTTGTTTAAAAAAAAAAGGACAGATAAAGAAATCCTTTGTCCAGCCGGAGCCTGCATAGGATTTTGATGCTTATAGAAGAATATGCAGGATCCCATTCTCAACTGTCAACATGGTGACAGATAGGGCCTCTGCAGAAGAGGAAAAGCAAAAAACAAAAAGCGTGGCTAGATGCCAAACCAAAACAGTGCACACAAAATAATTCCATTTAGGCATGTGTGACAAGTTACACATTGAGTCATTGTGTATGTTGGTATTAAAAACACACAAAAAGTAAAACACCAACCCTCACCGCTCCAAGTATTCTCTGCAAAAAGGATTGGACAGGGGCCTGGGAAGATGAGGAACTAAAGAGGAGAGACCACCTCCAGGAGTCTGCTCTCTGGAGGGAGGGTGTCCCCCATTTCCCCTGCACCCCCCGGATTGTGAGGTCCCATTGGAGCCAGATTCCCTCAGTGCTGCCCGTTCTCTGACTGGGACCCATGGTCCCAGAGGGGTCCCAGAGGCGCACAGCAGTCCCGCTTGGGAGCCCCCCTGCGGTGACCCCCCATGTGGTTCCCACTTCCTGCAGGGAGGTTCAAGGCAAACAGAAAGTGGGAAGGAGCCCAGAAGGAGCAAGCAGCGGGTAAGTGTGGACCCTCTGACCTCCTCTGACCTCAGGGCGTGCTCCCAGGACCCCGGATGGGCTGGGCTTCCTGCCTGCTGAGCTTGCTTTCTCTCTGGTGTCTCGTTCTTTACAAAATATATATCAACCGCCCAGAACATGGTAAGAGATAGTATAATGAGCCCCAGGCCCCCGTCACCTGGCTTCCTCACATCTCAGCACTGGGCCATGTTTATTTCATGTCTGTAACACTCAGGGGCTGGTGGGAAACAGATCCTTCTGGAATGGAACACCCTAGGGAGGGCTTACTGGAGACTTTTCGGGCAGGATTAAGGGAACTCGTGAGGAAAGGTGCAGTGTGGGACTGGCCGCAGCGGGAAGCTGATGTCTGCTGCACTGAAAGTGTCCTGGCAAGGAACGGAGTCCTTCCAGGACAGCCTGCAGGGAGGGAGCTGTCCCCACACCCTCCTTGCTCTCCCCGCTGGGTCTCTGATGCTTCCTGAATTCAGAGAACCCCCCAGGAAGCCAAGAGTGGGGTTGGTGGCATTCACGTGGGTCTGCTTTCCAGGCACGTACTAAGATGGGAAAGGCGCTGCTCTAGAGGAACGAAAGAGGACATGTGTTGAATTCCCTGGTGACCCAGTGGTTAGGGCTCCATGCTTTCACTGCAGGGGGCACAGGTTTGATCCCTGATCAGGGAACTAGGATCCTACACACCGCACAGCTGGCCGGAAAAAAAAAGAGGGCACGTGCATCCCTTTACACCGCTACCCCCGTCTGTGGTAACACCTGGTGTTGCTCTGATTTCAGCTCTGGCCCCTGGGATATGAGGGGTGATGTGGTTGAGGGAGCCGTCCTCACACTTAGCTCCCTTTTTGCAGCTGCTACATGCCTGCTGGTAACCTTTGTCATTTTCAAACTGGTTTTTTAAGCACCTGGTAATTGAGCACTTAACCTGCTGAGGAGTGTTTCTCACAGTTGATAACCTGAATCACCCCCTCACCAAGGTTCGGAGAACAGCAGGGTTTTGTGTAAGGCTGGCCGGAGGTGGACTTGAACTTGGAGCGGTTGTTGGGGGAAATCATAGCCCTTAGCCACGACATCCTCTGCCCCACGGCTGAGGTTTCTTCCTTCTCTACCCTGTGAGGTTCCCAGGAGGACCTCCTGCTCACAGGATGTAATGCCTGGCTCCAGCTGAGGGTCCAGGGTACCCTGCTTCCCTTCTGGGAAAAGCTCTGCCACTATTCCCTGCATCAACTTGTGGGATGATTTGATGCTCCAGGACTCAGTATCTCCATCTGGAAAATGGGCACAGGGTGGGCCCCTCATACAGGGAAGTTGTGAAGGTTTGGTGAAGTGACATGCAGGAAGCCTAGGGCTGGGCACACACAGGAGGCCGCCCAGTGGGCCCAGGTGGGTTTCTGATTTCCCTGGAGACGCCTCCTGGGGGCCGGATCTCCAGGTGGAGGAAGAACGAGTCCAGGCCCTGCGAGCCTGGGGGGCCTGGTCCCAGGACAATGCAGAGCATTGAGTTCATGCCAGCCCAGGTTTGGGGTTAGAAAAATAGGAGCATGATCTGGCCAAGACTCAGACAAAGGCCTGGGGGCTGGTCGACTGGGGGCGTCAGGTTACCCCTGCTACACAGTCGGCGCCCCCAGTAGCTCGTGAGGGTGTGGGTTTTCCCCCAAAGATTATAATTAAATGAGTGATCAGGGCCCCTGGCGGAGGCCTTGGCAGGAGGGTTTCATTACAGGAAGGACTGCAGGTCCAGGACTTCCAGGTCTGGGGGGGCGTGTCCCTGTGACAGTAATAATGCGAGCAGCACTGATCACGCCAGCCTGTGGGGTGTTTCCTGCAGCCAGGCCCCAGGTGAACAAGGCCGTGTGTGTCTCATTTCTCTTGCGGCCCCGAGAGGCAGGTCCCACGTCCCAAAGAGGCAAACGGGGGCTCGGAGATGCTTCGGAGTTGCTCCCCAGACCCCTTCATCAACGTCGGGGTGAGGGGGTGCAGAGTCGCCTCTGCGTTCTCTTCTAGAAAGTGCGAATAACCTGACCTCATCGAGTTGTTGTGAAATTGAGTGGGCACGCAGGGAGGATGCAGAAGATGCCCCTTCTCTTCCTTCCTTTTTACCAGAATGAGGGAGGGCCAGGCTCTGCCTTTCGGGAGTGCGTCCCAGGAACGCCCTCTTCCTCACCCACCGCCTCTTTCTGTGTGTGTCAGGCCTGCAGGCGGCATGCAGAGAGTGAGGGGAGGCTTCGGAGGAGGCTGCGGTGGGGCAATTTCTGCCAGGGAGGAGATGGTGAGAGTCTGGTCTGGGCAGAAGCAGCAGCCAGATCCAAGGCCTGAGGCTGGAGAGACGGTTCAGAGAGCGCTGCAGGGACTGATTAGACGGTGGAGCTTGAATTTCAGCTCTCTCACTTCTTTGCTATGTGACTTCTGGCAGGTCACTGGACCTCTCTGGCCTCAGTCTCTTACCCGTAGAATGGGCGTGTGAGGGAAAAAACCTTGCCCAGAGGGCCAAAGAGAACAGTGCCCAGCTCTTTAGCATTATGTGCCACATAATTCTTAATAGATGCTATCTTTTTTTCACTTCCTCCAGGAATCCCACCCTGACCTCCTCTGGCTCTTGAGGCCACCTAGACTTCCTCTATCGAAGAATGTTGCCTCTTTCACATGCTAATCTCCCATCCCAAGCTGGACCCTCTGACTGGGACCCAAAAGAGGGCTGTATCTCCAGAGGCCGGCAAGAACCCAGCACGGGGCAGCCATGGGGGCAAGGTGTTGGGTGAATGATACAACGGAGCACCTGTTATGTGCTGAACTCTTCACACACAAGTCCGGTGTTTAACATCTTTCTTCTGGAATGCTGGCTTTGCCAAGACTGGAGCATAGTGAGCACTCCAGAATTAGGTGATGGGAGTGCTGAGATGAACTGGCACTCAGAGGAAAGAAGACTTTCTGAGGATGGGGCTTAGCAGATTGAGCTCATGAGACAATAAAAATAAGAAGAAAATAATAATTGTCACTATTCATCATGATCTGGGATCATTATTTATTATGATCCCAGATCATAATAAATGGTTCATCTTCCCAGGGGGTTAGTACTGCTCTTGTGCCCATCTCACAGATGGGGGAACTGAGGCACAGAGAGGTGAGAGTGGAAACCCCAAGTCACACAGTCAGTGAGTGGCAGGGCCAGGATTAGACCAATGCTGTTTGACTGAGGAGCCTGTCCTGAGCCTACTACAACACTCCTTCCCCTGCTAAAAAGAGAAGTGCTGACTGCTGTACCCATCATGCAGATGAGGAAACAGAGGTTCTGAGAGGTGAAAGGGCTGGCTTGTGTCTGGAAGCAGAGATGGTGGCTCAGCTGGAGACGTCCAAGGGAGGGCCCCAGCCTCCCGGGTTACTGCTCTAGAGGAGGGGGGAGCTGTCCCCTGCCTGACATGTATCTGGCCAATACCCCAGCCTCTGTTTACCCAGCCCAGCGCCCAAGAGCTGCCTCTTCCGCCTGCCCCGGAGTCTCGGGTGCCTTCACAATAGGATTCTCTGTCTGTGCAGCTGGTTTTCATTCAAGCCCTTTGTGCTGAAAATAAAAAAATGAAAAGAAAACTTGGCTCCTCCCCGCTGCTTTGCTTCCCAGGGAGAGAGGATCTCAGCCTTTTCTTTCCTGCATTCTGGGGTCCAGAGATGTCCATCATCTGTCCAAGATCACACAGCAGGGTTGGAGCCAGGACCTGGCCGTGGGCTCCTCATCCAGTGCTCTGCTCACGGTCTCTGCCCTCCGGCTTCAGGGCCGGTCACCCCCTCCTGGCCCCTGCGTCTGCTTCTTCCTGACTCCGTCTTCCAGGCCTGCGGGGAGCAGAGGAAGTGGGGCTGATGCTCCCTGAGGCTCACGATGTGCTGGGCACCCTGCCACCCAGAGATCACAGGCTGCTCACTGCAGTGCAGTGAGGTCTTGTCTCCCCGTCTGAACAGAGGAGGAAACCGAGGCTGCGAGAGAGGTGGAGGGCCCGAGGTCCCACAGCTGGGGAGTGACAGAGCTGGGATTTGAACTCATGCTCCCACAGCTGAGTCGCTGCCACACCTGGCACCTCATCTGGGTCCTGGATGCAGGCCTCAGCCCCAGGGATGATGGGGGATCCTGGAGGGAAGTGGGAGCCTGGGCAGGCCCAGGGCCCTGGACCAAGTCAGATGGGAACAATGGGTCCTCAGAGGTGTGGGTGGCCCTGGGTCGGGTGGGAGCTGGAGCCGGGGGCTGCGGGGAGAGGTGGTGGGCGGACCCGGGAGACTCAGCACCTTCTGTCCCTTCCTCCAGCTTCTGGGTCAGGATGGGGGTCACTCTAGGCATGTCGGCGCCCACACCCAGACAGACCCAGGGCTCCAACAGGAGGCAGAACACGAGAGGCCGGGAGGGCCCATGCAATGGGATGGATGGTGACCACACACTCGTGTTGACGGAGCACTAACTGCAGACCAGGTGCTGGGCCGAGGGCCATCCTGGGGCTCCCAACCAGCCAGGGGGCTGCGGCAGTGATTCATGCCCGTTCACGCGTGTGGAAACTGAGGCCCAGAGCGGCCCTCAATGCTTGCTTAGGGCCACACAGAGACCAAGAACTTTGGGAAGCAGGGCCCTCGGGAGTGAGCTGCCTGCCCCAGGAGGCATGCAAGCAGGGGCAAAGGGAACTCAGTGGGGGTCAGTGAGGACTTGGAGGGGAGTTAGGGAGTTAGGGTGTTTCACTGAACGTGGGGCCAGGGAAGCTCTAAGTTGGGGAGTGAACGAAGCCTCTTGAGCTGTTTGTTGTGGGGATGAAGCACATTACCGGGTGCTCTGGATTAGAAACGTGCCTGGTATGGAGTAGGTGCTCGGTGGATGGGTGGGTCCTTCATAGACCGCCTACTGCTTGCAGAAACAGTTGCCCACACTTACGGAGCCTGCCGCGAACCAGGCCCTGTGCCTTGATGCTGTCGAATGCTCCCTGCATCTCAGCCACTGTGCTGAGTGCTCATGGATTCTTGAGACTCGTGACACCTCAGATGGACACCTGCTGTCCTTGTTTTTTTTTTCTTTTTCATATTTACTTATGTGGCTGGGTCGGGCCTTAGTTGTGGTACGCAGGATCTTTGCTGCATCATGTGGGATCCTTTGTTCTCCGATCTAATCCCACATCCAATCCATGTAGGCTCTCTAGTTACGGCTCGCGGGCTCCAGACCGCGGGGGTTCAGTAGTTGCGACATGCGGGCTTACTTGCCTCATGTGTGGGATCTTAGTTCCCCGATCAGGGATGGAACCTGCATCTCCTGTGTGGCAAAGTGGATTCTTAACCACTGGCTGCTTTTATCCCTATTGGCGGATGAGGACGTGGGAGGCAGTCAGCCTGGCGGGGTGCATGAGCTAGTGTTTCTCTGCTGTATGCCCATGGGCAGCTGCTAGGTTCCCTGGGCCTCAGTCTCCCCCATCTGTACCATTATATATATCTACCCATGTCATCCTGGACTTCTAGAATGAAGTTTTAAGTGTCATTCTAGGTGAGGCTGGCTTTTTTCTCTCCCAGGGACTGGAGAAAAATGTTGCCCTAAATGAAATCCTCTAAAAGATTCTTTTAAGGCCTTCTCACACCTCCTCTCTATTTTCTCCCATCTCAGGGTTCCTTCTCATTTTCCTCTTATACCGATGAGACCTCCCACGCCTGGAAGCGTAAAGAAACTTAACTAAACCCTTTAACAAGAGTCAGGGCTCTAGGTTAATTTCTCTTCCCTTCTCTTTTCCCTCATGGGCCCTTGTGGCTGCTCTGGCACCGGACATCACATCCCACATGACCACATCCTAAACAGGAAGGGAAGGGAGGTGGGCAGGAAAGAGATCTTTCTCATCTAGAATGTCACTCTTTTATCAAACAGGAAAATATTGTCTAAATGTCCCAGTAGACTTCCCCTAGTGTCCCAGGTAACTGTGGAGTCACATGTTTACCTTTAAGCTGGAAAAGAATTCCTGTGGGTGACTTTAGATCAATCAGGACACAGTCTCTCCATCTGCCCCAGAGAAGTCTGGGCTCTGAAGGTGATGGGGGGCTCATCTGGGCGGGCCGCCAGTTCCAGTCTCACCGATATCCCCCATCCAGGCTGCATAGGTGGGCTGGGTTTACCAGGACATCTCTCACTTGTCCTCTGTGTCACTCCCTGCCCCTTGGCACCGTCTTCCCAGGGCTGCAGAGGCTGGTCTCTCTGGTTCTCCTCTGTCCTCGCCGCCTGTTCTTTCTCAGGCCTCACAAATGGCCTTTGACGTGGAGTGGAACCCTTTGCTGCCTTCACCTGGCCCCACGCCTGGCGAGCTCAGCTGCACAGGGCCCCTCGTCCTTGACCAGGTCTCCCCAGTCCCTGTCTGGGCGTCCACCGGTGGCTCGGGCCACTCGGTCTGCCTGAGACCAGCTTCTTCCTCCTCCCGGGACTCTGTCTTGCTCAGTTTCCCAGATCAGAGGCATGGATATCATTTAACTCCCTGTGTCTTCCCCGGCTCAGAAAACGGCACTGCCCCCAAGCCAGGAGGGGATCAGCTCTCAGGCCCTGGAGCCACTCTCAGCTCGCTCTCACCCACACCCACTCCATCAGAAAGCGCGCCAGCTCTGCCTCCTGACAGCCTAGACGCGGGCCCTCTCTCCCCTTCTCTGCCAGCACCTGGACCCCTCCCGCCTCCCCTCTGCTGCCGCCATCCAGAAGGGCCCTGTTAGACCTCAGTCGGCTCGCCGCTGCCCAGCTGCCCCACAGCCCTCCCAGGCCCCCGCCTCCCTCCCGCCCGCAGACCCGGTCTGGGCACCTCCTTTCACGCACCACGCTTTCCGCGCCTGCCCCCGCCTCTGCCCTTGCTGCGGGTCACTCTGCTGGAACGCTGTCCTTCTGGACCTTTCTGTGACCTGCTCCCCTCCTCACTCAGGCCGGTGCTCCTGCGAGGGTCCTCCCAGTTCACCCGCCACGGCAGCCCCCCATCCTCCTCTGTCCCTGACCCTGATTCATTTTTCTGGCGAGCTTGCCATCCTCTCTCTCTCAGTTTAGCTGGTCATTTGCTCAGTGTTTTCTGCCCCCCACCCACACCCCGAACTCACTCTGAAGGTGAGCTCTAGCAAGTGGGAATGGTCTCTTACTCACATAGGGCCTGGCACATAATAGGTGCACAAAACACTGTGGGTTTTTTTTTTAATTTAGTTTTAA
The DNA here is from genome assembly GCA_020226075.1 of Hydropotes inermis. Taxonomy (NCBI): domain Eukaryota; kingdom Metazoa; phylum Chordata; class Mammalia; order Artiodactyla; family Cervidae; genus Hydropotes; species Hydropotes inermis. The sequence continues at coordinate 5,030,072 of CM035277.1, read as the reverse complement.
TTTTATTACTATTTAAAAAAAAAATTAACCATAGCGTGTCGCAAGTGAGCTCTTAGCTCCCTGACCAGGGATCGAAGCCGCGGCCCCTGACTGGCAGTGCAGAGTCTTAACCACTGGACCACCAGGGAAGTCCCCAAATCTGTGTTTGGCAACAGTCTTGGCAGTTCGTCTCAGTGATGCAGCTGTGGGGTCCCTGGGTGCCGAGGTAACCCCTGGCTGAGAGCTGATGGGTCCCTCTCAACCCAGGGGCACTGCCTGGATCTGTCAGGACTGGGGGGCAGTGAAGGGGGGGGTCCAGGAGGCGGGCTGAGCAGCCCTGAGCCTCCCTCCTGCCCGAAGCAAAGGGCAACAGAGCCCAGAACTTCATGGCAGCCTGGGCCGTGGCACTCGGCAGGAATGGAACTTAGGAATGTTCACATCACCCTCAGTGCTCCCTTTGGGAACATCTGGTCTGATGATTTCCTTTCCTTTTTTTTCTGAGCCATGGTACCCACTGTTTGAAAGAGGATCCCGTGGCGGCGGCCCGCATCGCCCAGGGGCAGGCTCAAGCTCTGGCCCGTAAGGTGGAAACCGGCCACGGCCAAGTTCCCCTCGGGGGTTCCACAGGAAGGCCACGCGCCTCCCCGCCCAGGCGGATGTGTGCCCTCTGTGAGCTCGGCCGTCGTCTCCCCAGCACTGGGTCCCACCCGGGGAGGCCGCGCGGGGCTCGGGGGCTGCGGTGGGGGAGCAGGGCCGCGTCTGCGCAGGCTCAGACCCTGGGGCGCTGCTAGCCCACGTCTCCCCCTCCCAGCACGTCTATCAGAGGATCGGTTCTTCTCGCTCTGAGACTTGATTTTTTGCTGAGCATGTATGGTTGAATTCCTGTTAAAGTGCCTAGGTTGGGACCGCCCTATTCAGGGCGTGAGTAAAAGGGAGAGGTCTGTCCTGCTTGAAGTCGGGGATGGGAGACCTCCCAGCCTTGACCTCTGTTCGAGGGTGGCCCCAAGGCTCGGCCCAAGACTATCAGGCTCAGGGGCAGCCAGTCTGAAAGCCCACGACTGAGGTCCATCCCTCTGGTTTCTTTCCAGGAAAGGAAGTCTGCTGAGGGCTGAGCGAGGGGACAGGTGGGGGTGGGGGCTGAAGCAGCCTTCCTGGGAGAGGGGCTCTGGGCAGGGCAGTGGTGGGGCTGGGCCCACGGCCAGGGCGGGAGGCAGGAGAGGGCATCTGGAGGGCACGCCTGTCTGTTGCTCCATTCATTCTGCATTTGCCATTTATTTATTCCTCCGTTCAACAAATATAAACACCTACTCGGTGCCAGGCATCAGGGCGCTCACAGCCCAGCGTGGGAGCTGGACGTTAATCCATCACCCTCAGAGGTGTCCGTTCACGACTGACAAGCCCGACGGGATCTGAGGGCCTGTAATGGGGCTTCCCTGGTAGCTCAGCTGGTAAGGAATCCACCTGCGGTGCAGGAGAGCCCAGTTCGATCCCTGGGTCGGGAAGATCCCCTGGAGAAGGGATAGGCTGGCCACTCCATTATTCTTGGGCTTCCCTGGTGGTTCAGATGGTAAAGAATCCGCCTGCAATGCGGGAGACCTGGGTTGGGAAGATCCCCTGGAGGAGGGCATGGCAACCCACCCCAGTCTTCTTGCCTGGAGAATCCCCATGGACAGAGGAGCCTGGCGGGCTACAGTCCATGGGGTCACAAAGAGTCACTCACGACTGAGCAGCTAAGCACACGATGGGGCAGGAGGGTTGACGTGAGTGGGGAGGTCAGGAGCCCAGAAGAGAACTGACCTAAGAACTGGAGTGTGAGCAGGGCCCAAGGACCTGAGGAAGGGAGGAACGTGTGTTTCAGCAATGGGCCCAGCATATGCAAAGGCCCCTGTGGTGCGGCAGAGCAGGGTGAATAACGGAGTCTAAAGAGACCATGCAGGGGCTTGCCTGGTGGTCCAGTGGTTAAGAATTTGCCTTCCAATGTGGGGGACACGGGTTTCATCTCTGGTGGGGAACTAGGATCCCACCTGGCACAGGGTCTATGCCCCCAGCTGCTGAGCCTGCCTGCTGCAACCAGAGAGAAATCCTTGAGCCACAGCTGGCGAGAGGCTCACCTGTCGCAGCGAGGAGCCCATGAGCCGCAAGACTGGAAGTAGCAGAACAGATAAATGTGAAAAGCAAGCACAACATAAAAGCCCATGAAGCTGGAGCTGTGAGGTGAAGGGGAGTGAGGAGTAGGGGAGGCTGAGAGCTGGACGGGGCAGGTTCCATGGGGACAGCAGCCCGCTCTTACACTGAAGGCGGTGCAGGGGCTGCCCTTAAGGTAAGAGGGGGATGGGGTCCAGAGGCCCCTCTGCCCACCTCTGCCCTCCTGCTTGACCGCCTGTCACAGCCTGGCCCGGCATCTTTCACGAATTTTCTTGAATCCACACACAGGCCAACTCCCGGAGGTGTCCGGGGTTGAGCCCACTTGCCAGATGAGGAAACTGAGTCTCATGGCCCCACCCACTTCCTCCTGCCCAGAGAAAAGAGGAACAGGGAACAGACACCCTCATGGTCAGCTGGAAAGAGTCTGAGCTGGGGATGGAGAGGGTGGGGCCCTCGAAGGTCCGCGCCTGGGATGGGCAGGGGCCCTGCTTCCGTTTAACCACAGCCGTGTGACATGCCTCAAAAGGGAAGCAGAGGCCACCTCTCTGCACCCCCTGTACCCGAGGGATGGGGCTACGGATGTCCTGAGGGAGGGCAGGAGCCTGGGTGAGTTCTCTGTCTCCCAGCTGCCGGGCTGCAAGACTGAGTTCTGGGAGAACTTTGGGGTCAACTACACGCAGCCGGGTGACCTCAGTCAAGGCTTGTCCTCTTGGCTTCCTCCTCTGTAAACAGAGGATCGACGTCTCTCCCCAGATGGTTCTCAGGTTTAGTACACCTTGGGGACTTGCTGAATGGCCGGCCAACAGCTGTTAGACAAGCTAGCGAGGTTTTTCTATCTGAAAAAAGTAGCCAGTTAGGCAAAGAACCCGTGTATTTCACCTTCCACGATATTTCTTGAGCACTGGGATCCAGGCATTGTCCTGGGTGTTGTGGAGATAGCATCGAACAGACCAGACATAAAAGCGTGCAGATGCCCCCCCCCCCCCCCCCCCCCCCCCCCCCCCCCGTGCCTGTTCTGTGGCAGATTCACTAGCCTATCACCTTCTCACTGAAATCAGCATTTTCCCTAGCCCTGTACACCCTCTGGGGGATGGCACTTAGGGGACCAGGGAGGGGCAGTGAATAGGGGCTCGGAAGATCCCAGTGAGAATTCTCCTAGGCGGTTTATGCTATTTCCTCTCAGTTTCAACAAGTTTCTCTTAAACACCTACTGTGTGCTGGGTGCTGGGGACACAGCGACCGGGGTGGGCACAATGCCTGCCCGTTGGCATTCTGGCAAGGGAGACAGACAAACAAGTAAACCAATAAGGAGACAGTTTCGGGGCTTCCCGGGTGGCTCAGTGGTAAAAAATTTGCCTGCCAATGCAGAAGATGCAGGAGCTGTGGGTTTAGTCCCTGGGTCAGGAAAATCCCCTGGAGGAGGAAATGGCAACCCGCTCCAGTATTCTTGCCTGGAAAATTCCATGGATGGAGGAGCCTGGTGGGCTACGCTCCATAGGGTCACAAAGAGTCAGACACGATTGAGCACACAACCTTCCAGGCCTGGCAGGGGGTGCTGCAGTGACATGACCGGAGGAGCACGGTGCAGGGTGTCAGGGGAGATGTCAAGGGTGGTCTGGGGAGGTGGGGGACAGGGCTCCGGGAGTTGGTGGCATTTCCGGAGACCTGATTCATGAGATGCAACCACCAAGGGGAAATATGGAGGAACAGTGTTACAGATGGAGGGACCGGAGGGAGCTAAGGCTTGAAGTGGAATTGGCTTGGCTTCCTTAAGAAGTAGCAAGTTTTCCTGGGGGTTCCTGGGCGGCATCAGTGATGGGGAAAGAAGCAGGAGATGGTGTTGAAAAGGGGGCTTGGAGGCCAGGATCTGGCATCTGGATTTTATCCTAAATGTGAAGGGCAGTCACTGGGGGGTTGAAGCCGGGGCGTGGCTTGCTCAGGGTTGTATTTCTGATCCCTCTAGCTGCCACGTGGAAAGGTTGTGTAGGGGACAAAGGTGAAGCAGGGAGACCAGGTTGGAAACAACCGCAGATGTCCAGGCGAGTGTTGATGGTGGCTTGGCCCAGCGTGATGGCAGTGAACACAGGGCTGGATGGCCAAGGCTGGCTGGAGGCCCAGGGCTCTGCATTCAGTTTTATTTTTCCTCCTTACACGATCCACCCTAGGGCTGCGGGTCACTGGACTTTCCCGAGCATGGTTGAGAGTCCACAGCATGCTGGTGATCTGGCCTTCTCTTCCTCCTGGCCCCCTCCTTGCCCAGCCCTGGACCCCAAACCCTCCTCTCCAAGGGCAAGCCCAGCCCCAGTAACTATGTAAACATCTCCCTCAAAGCCCAGACTTTGTCGATGGTCCCCTCAATATGCTGCTCCAGGAAGAGCCCTAAGAGTCTGGGCTGATAGGTGTAGATATATTCCAGGGTCCCTGATTGCAGAGAAATACCCAAAGACAGCTTGCCAGAGGGCAGCTTCTCTCTTGAGAAAGTCTTCCTCTGATCCAGGCTGTTGCTGAGTTGGGGGAGCAGACTTTCTCTCCCCACTTACTGAGGCCTCAGGGGCTTGGACTGGCAGTGTCTGAAGAGCTGTACTGAGGCTGCAACAGGGCTCCTAGGAGGGAGAATCATAATTGATTAGTAATGCCTATTGATGCTGGAAAAGACTCTTGAGAGTCCCCTGGACAGCATGCAGATCAAACCAGTCCGTCCTAAAGGAAATCAACCCTGGATATTCACTGGAAGGACTGATGTTGAAGCTGAAGCTCTAATACTTTGGCCACCTGATGTGAAGAGCCAACTCACTAGAAAAGACCCTGATGCTGGGAAAGATTGAGGGCAGGAGGAGAAGGGGTCGACAGAGGTCGAGATGGCTAGATGGCATCACTGACTCAATGGACTTGGGTTTGAGCTAACTCCAGGAGATGGTGGTGGACAGGGAGGCCTGGTGTGCTGCAGTCCATGGGGTCGCAAAGAGTCAGACCGGACTGAGCCACTGAATAACAGCCACAGTGGGTCCAGGACGGAGTCCAGGGGTCTTGTTGGCCTCGTCTTTGAGTTGCCAGGGTGCAGTAGGTCTTCAAGCTTACCCTCTCCCATCATGCCCCTAAATATCCAAGTATACTGATGCTGTTCAAAAAAAAAACCCCATGGACTTGCTTTCCCCATCTGCGAAATGCGGATGACGGCGACAATACCTTAAAGAGGTGGGAGGCTTAGAGAAGAAGCGTCTCTGCTCCCCAGCAATGACGGGAAACAGAGGTGCTGAGCGCTGCCTTGTCCACAGTCACGCAGCTGGGAGATGGCCGGGCTGAGATTTGAACTCAGGGCCCCTGAGTCAGGGAGGGCAGGCGGAACGGCTGGGCCGGGGAGGGGGAAGATGCTGCCTGGATCTCCCTGTGACCATGGGCCTCACTTCCCCTTTCTGCCCCGTGTGCTCAGCACACAGGAAGCCTGGCGGGGGCCTCCCCTTGCCCATCCCGTCTGCAGCCGGGTGGACACGGGGTCCTGGCGTCACTGGCCGCCCCCCCGGGCCTCCCACTTCCTGTCTTGTGTAAGACGAGGCGTCCCCGGCGTGGAAGGGGCAGGCGGCTCTGGCGGAGGGGTGGACGGGCGAGGACGGGCCTCTCGGGCAGGGTCAGTGGCCGCGGTTACCGCCGGCCAGCCTGCCCGAGCCCCCACCCCTTCCTCCTCCTCCTCCTCTGTTTCCCCAAAGTTCAGGCAGCCTTGAGCAAGAGATGGGGGGACTCGGGAGGTCTGACCCAGCTGTATCTCGTCTCAACAGAACAGGCCTGGGCTCGGGTCCTCAGGGAGAGGGTCCCCAACCACCGCGACGACCACAATAACAGTGGCTTCTGTTTACTGAATGTCAGAGACAGAGGCCCCCTCTCACTGAAATGCAAATACTTATAGAAGCACCTCCTGTGACTTGTAGGTGCTGTATTAAGCCTTTTATATCTCGTGTCCCCTTGAATCCCTGCAGAAATCTTGTGAGCTGGCTTTTTGATTTTAACAATCCCCTTCTTCAAACGAGGAAACTGAGGCTCTGAGAGGTGGAAGGACATGCCTGTGGTCATGTAAGTCAGCTGCATCTCACTGAAGGTCACTGTCTGCATCCCGGGGCCAGCCGCATTCTAGAAGTCGGGAGACCCATAAGGGAGGAGCATTCAGCCGCTCGTCCCCTGAGCAGTCCGGGGCGTGCGGGGGTCTCTGTTGGCCTCCGTTTTCCCGCTGGTACCAGCTCTGGTCTCTAGGTCTTCTCGGGTCAGAAGGGCTAGGGCAGGGCCAGAGTGGGCGGCGTGGGGAAGAGGGAGGACCTGAAGGCCCCTCTGGGGGGGCACAGCCCCAGGTCCTCACAGTGCCCACCTGGGAGCTCACGCTGTGGGCGCTGCCCTCGCCCTTTCTGCCTGAGGGCTTCCTGGGGCTGTGGAGTGCTGGGCAGTAGGGTGAAACCCCCGCCCACAGAGGTGGGAACAGCTTCCTGGGGGCTGAGCTCACAGAGGTAGCCCGCTCACCGCTTCCTTGTCCCACTTCCGCACTCCCTACTGATGTTTCTGGGGTCATCCTCCCAAATACACAGTTTGCACCCAAATCTTTGTCTTGAGTCCACTTTGCCCACCTAAGTGAGCAGCTGTCGCACTCTGAGGTTAAGAGATCAGGAGTCAAGATCCAAGTTTGAATCCTGGCACTGCTGACCTTGCCTGTGACCTTGGGAACCACCCTCCTCTCTCAGAACCTCAGTTCCTCCATCAGGGAAATGGGAACTTAGTACCGGAGACGAGTGATGACGAGATGGAGTGTGAGGTGCTGGGGGCCAGAGCCAAGTTCCCAGCCGCAGGGCCCATAGGTGATGCTGGCTGTCGTCTCTGAGGGCTTCTGGGTTGGGATGAGTAGGAGCCGGGCGGTGGTGGAGGCAGGGAGAGAGGAGAAGGGGAGGAAGGGGAGCAGGCAGGACAGAGGTGCGGGGGAAGAGCTGGCCCTGAGTCAGCCCTGTTTGGCTGGCAGGGGAGGCGGGTGGAGGGGACCATGAGGATGGAGACAGCCTGCTCCATCCCATCTCTGCTGCCTCCTGGGATTCCAGGGAGCCCATGGGATGCCTGGGCACAGCAAAGAATAGCGAATTCACTTATTGTGGGGTGAGAAGTTGGGCGGGTCAAGGGTGCTGTATGTGCAGGGGTCTCACCAGGGAGAGCACCTCATCTCTGGGGTCTCAGATTCCAGGGCTACCTGTCCATGGGGTCTCTTCACTGATTCTGTGCCTGAGGCAGGGTTGTGGTGGACCGTGCTCCGTGGCTAAGTCGTGTCCAACTCTGCAACCCCATGGACTGTAGCCCTCCAGGCTCCTCTGTCCATGGGATTTCCCAGGCACAAATACTGGAGTGGGTTGCCATTTCCTCCTCCAGGGGATCTTCCCAACCCAGGGATCAAACCTGTGTCTCCTGCATTGGCAGGCAGATTCTTTACCATGAGCCTCCTGGGAAGCCCTAGGTACCCGCTTTTACTCTGGGTGGGTCCTCATGCCCAGAAGGGTCCCCAACCTCTAGCAAAGACTTGGGGTCTTCCCCACTGCGGTGACGGCACCCCAGCACTGGCTGCCTGGGCTCCAGACCTGAGTTTCACCCTGGCTCGTCCACCAGTGAGCTGGTCCAAAGGCCGGAGGGTCGGCCTCCACTGCCCACCTGGTCCAGCACCGCCTTCGCCCGCTGGGACTTCTGCAGCTGCCTCCCCGTGGGTCTTCCTGCCTCGACTCCGGCCTCCTGAGCCAGAGGGATCCCCTTAGAACCCAAGACAGGTCCTGGCCCTCCTCTGCTCAGAACACTCAAGGCTCCCACTGCTCTCAGAGCAGATGCCAAAGTCCTTACAGCCACCCACAAGGCTCGGGGTGGGGGGGAGTGTCACCCCACCCCGTCACCTCCTAGTCCCCTCTAACGTCCCTCCCTTCTGCCACCCCAGCCCCCCTGCTCTGCCCCATTTTCTGCTCAACTGTAGCCACGCTGACCTCCTCCTGTGCCACAAACACACAGTCATGCTGCGGCCTCAGGGCCTTTGCCCTTGCTGTTTCCTCTGGAACAGAGAACTCTCTTCCCTCACCTCTCCGCAGGCCTCAGCTCAGAGGGGCCCTCCTTGGGCAGCCCCTCACTTCCATCACCTCAGGCTCTTTTATTTTCTTCCTAGGACTTAGAGCTTATCCTAGAAGATTACCTTACTTGTTTATAACGTTTGTCTGTCTTCTTCCACCGGGATGTCACCATCGTCAAGCAGGGAGTGTTGTCTGTGGCTCCTTGCTGTAGCTCCAGCCCCCAGCACAGTGCCTGTGCAGAGCAGGTGCCCAGGAAACCCTTGAGAACGAATGAATGACTAGTTCCTTGACATTGCAGGGGGCTAAGGCCCAGAGAAAGCCCCATGGGGCTCAAAGTCCCACGCTGCTTCTCTGGACTCACCCTGATCTCTGCAGCAGAGCCACAGAGAAGGCAGGCCAAATTCGGGGTCCTGGGCGCCTGTCTCAGCTCCTGCTTGTCTTGTTTCATCCCGTGGGACTGTGGGCAGCTTCACTTCCTCATCTGAAAGTCGGGTCATGTGAAGGTCCAAGGGGCACAGTGGTGAGGTGCCGGCGGGCTGGGACGGAGTGAGGTGAGGGCTCAGCACATAATAGGTGCTCAGCAAACAGGAGTGGGGCTGGCTGTGGGGGAGGCTCCGGTCTGCAGTCCCCGGCCCTCTGCTCCAGGCCCTGTGATTACCACGCACCCCACTCAGGGGGCTTGAGAGGTTCCACGTGTGGGCAGGCCTGTGGTCAGGGTGCCCGCCTAGCCTCCCGGCAGGTCCCATGGGCATTGTCTGGCCCAGGCCTCGTGGCGGACGTTCCAGGCACATTGCCCAGCTCTTCGGCTGCCACACACAGGTCAGCATGGGCCGGGGGTGGGGGTCGCAGGCGCCAGGCTGGACAAACCAGTCAGCCTTCCAGGCTGGGCCTCCAGCCTGCCGCCTTCCTGCTAGGCTTCCTGAGGCCCAGAGGGGTCCCCACATCCTGCCTTCTGCCTGCACTGCTGCCGTCACCTCTCACCCGCGCTGGTACAGAAGTCCCTCCAGAACTGTCTCCACCCTCAGCAGAGGGGTCCTATGAAACTATGCATCAGCCCACCTTGCTCCCCCGCTGAGTCACATCCCCAGCACTTCGAGGATCGACCTTGAGCTTGTCCTTCGGCTCACAAGGTCCGGAATCAGACGGACCTCCTCTCCCTCCTGCCCGCTCCTCACTCACCCTTCCAGACACGTTGGCTTCCCTGTGTCTCTGAAATGACCCAAGTTCATGCTGCCCCAAGGCCTTTGCACTGGCTGCTCCCTGGTCTGAAATACTGTTTCCCCAGGTGTCCACAGGCTGCCCTCCACCTCCCCTCCTCACCTAGTACTCCATGTCCCTGTGCCTGCTTCATGTTCCCCTGAGAGGGGGCGGCACCTTCTGACTCTTTGAGACACTATGGACTGTAGCCTGCCAGGCTTCTCTGTCCACGGGATTCCCCAGGCAAGAATACTGGAGAAGGTTGCCATGACCTCCTCGAGGGGATCTTCCTGACCCACGGATCGAACCCACGTCTCTTACGTCTCCTGCATCATCAGGCAAGTTCTTTACTTGGGCCACCTATTCTTGCCCAGAGAATCTAAGGACAGAAGCGACTGGTGGGGTACAGTCCATGGGCTCGCAAAGAGTCCCAAGGGGCCTAATGCACCGTTGTTCCTGTTGTTCAGTCACCCAGTCATGTCCGATTCTTTTGTGACCCCATGGATTGGATTTTCCAGGCAAGCATACTGGACTGGGTTGCCATTTCCTTCTCCAGGGCATCTTCCCGACCCAGGGATTGAACCCAGGTCTCCTGCCTGTGTCTCCTGAATTGCAGGCAGATTCGCTACCGCTGAGCCAGTGGGGAAGCCCTTCTGACAGACTGTAGACATTAGTTAGCCACAAAGGCAGGGATTTTTATTTCTTTTGTTCTCTGTTGGGTCTTCAGTGCTCAGTACAGTGCCTGGAACTTGACAGGTGCTTGACAGTTGAAGAACGACTGAGTGAACAACTCTGTGAGCTGCTGACAGATAAAGACACTAAGTCACCCCAAACGGTGCAGTGGTAAAGAACGCACAAACCTGGGTTCTAATCTCTGGGTCGGGAGGATGCCCTTGGGGAAGGAAATGGCAACGCACTCCAGTATTCTTGCCTGGAAAATTCCATGGACGTAGGAGCCTGTTGGGCTACAGTCCACGGGGCCACAAAGAGTCAGACACGACCTGGCAGCTATAACCACAAGAACAAGGACACTAAGGTCCCTCTGGGTAGGTGACCAGCCCAAGGCCACACAGCTAGTCCGAGCTGAAGCCAAGACAGGGCCCAGGTTCATCAGATCCTGGAGCCAACCTCTTGGAAACTGCTTCAGGAGGATGACAGATGGGATGGAGGCCCTGGCCGGGGATGCTGTTGATTCTGCCGCCCCGGCAGGCCGGGCACTGCTCGGGCCGGTCCAGGAGTCCCGGCCGGCCCACCTGCCGGGCATTCCAGGCTCCAACCCAGGTTCTGAGCTTTCTATTTTGAGCCTCCTAGTCCCGAGGACTGTGTGTTCCCAGCAGGCGGCGCGGGCCAGAGGCTGAGCCTGGGCGTGGCCGTCACCCTATCTGGGGCCTGGTGGTGGGGAGAGCTGGGGCTGGAGCTGGAGCACTGCCAGGGAGCCCGGAGACCCGGATTCCTAGGGGCTTAACCTATTGGCTGCTGAGGCCTCTGACGCAAGTCTTGTTCTCCGCCTGGCTGTCCCCCATTCAAGCTCCTGCTCTGCTAACTTGCAGAGCAAGTACCGACTTGGTATATCGACTCATCCCACCTTGGATTAAACCCCTCCAACTGGCCCCAGGACTTCAGGGCCTGTTTGAATGGTTCTGCCCCTTTACAGCTGTGGGACCCTGGATAGGTCACTCATCCTCTCTGAGCCCATTTCCTTATCTGAGAACTGGGGACTCAATAATTAGCCACCCACCCCTGGAGCCACCATTTCTCCAGAAATGTCCTGGAGACATTTCTGCCCCCCTCCCCGCAATGTCCTTGAGTTATTTCTCCCCATGCCCTCCTTACCACCTGGTACTTTTGTGCTCCTTTGCATGTTGGTTTCTCAGCTGCCTTCCCACCTAGGATACCAGCCCCTCCGGGGCAGGGAGGGGCTGCCTTCTTCACTGCTTCATCCCTTGTGGTCCAGCAGAGGATCTGGTACACAGCTCGTGCTCAATAAACCTTGAAAGAATGAATAAGTAAATAGTGACCCCTTGGGGAATACAAGCCCTGAGCTCTGAAAGTGTCTTTAGCCCCCTTCCCTAGCCCAGGGCGGGGGTGGGGTGCCTAGGGTCCTGGGTGCATGTGGGCACCAGTCAATCATGACCATCCACTCCATCTGGTGCAGCAGCCAGCGAAGTGGTCCAAGTCAGCATCATCTTCATTTCACAGATGCAGGGAACGAGGGTCAGAGAGGGGGAGTCCCTTGTCTAATGTCACACAGTGGTCACTGTCTGAGGCAGGATTCCAACCCAGGACTTTGTGGGGCATGGATCGTATTTTCCACGGAAAGAGTCGGTGATGGAGAGCATGGCGGGGCTGAGAGAGGGCCCCAGGGAGGGAAGGAGGGATGGGAGATGTCACCCCCCTTGAGTTCCACCTCTCTAGCGCCTCTGTTTCCCCTTCTGTCTGCCTAGACCCCCGTCGCGGTCTTTGACTGTTTGTCTCTGTGTCTCCCTCCCTTGAGAGTGTGAAGCCCTGCTCGGGAGGGAGTATGGGCGCAGACCCCTGGCTGTGGGGAGGACAAAACTGGGAAGCTCGAGCCAGAGCCCGCTGCAGACCCAGCGTGGGCCCCGGGGTCTTTGTCTCAGCCTCCAGATCTCAGAGTGGAGAGAGCCCCAGGCTCAGCTTCGGGAGATCCGGGTTGGAATCCCAGCTTCGTCCTGTCCCCGCTCTGTGGCCTTGTTCACTTAGTCTTGCTTTTTGTAAAATGGGACTACTGGACCCCTGTCTCATCAGGGTTTTGGTGATTATTATTGTCACCATTCCTACCTTTCTGAAGCCTCAAGTAACAAGGGATTTCTGGCCATGACCCATGTGGGATCTTAGCTCCCCAACAAGGGACTGGACTCACACCCTCTGCGTTGGAACGTAAAGTCCTAACCACTGGACCGTCAGAGAGTGTTAGCCACTCAGTTTGCCCAGCTCTTTTCGATCCCATGGACTGCACCTCCTCTGTCTGTGGGATTCTCCAGGCAAGAACACTGGAGAGGGTAGCCATGCCCTTCTCCACGGGATCTTCCTGACCCAGGGATCAAACCTGGGTCTTCTGCATTTTAGGCGGATTGTTTACCGTCTGAGCCACCAGGGCAGTCCCTGTAATTATTTCTTCTTAAGAAGTGAAGAAAGTGAAACCCAGACTCATTTCACTCATTCATCAAATATTATCGAGTGCCTACTCAGTGCCAGGTGTTCCGGCTTGCATTCTTTATCCCAAGGGTTGGCAAACCATGGTCCGTGGGCTAAATCTGGCCTATAGCTTGGTTTTGTAAATAAAGTTTTATTGGTCCACAGCATGCCCATTCATTTACTATCATCTATAAAGCCTGCACCCTACAACCACATGTTGAGGAGCTGTGAGAGAGACAATGTGAGCCCCAAAGGTGAAAATATTTATTACCTGGTTTTTTACAGAATAAGTTTTCCAAGCCCTAGATTAGCCCATCACAGCCCTGGGAGGAAAAAGGGATCGCAACTCTGATTTTACATATTAGAAACTTGGTCCAGTGGCTCTCACAAGGTTGGACCTCAGCAAACACCATCTGGGTCTTACTCTTCTTCTCCTGACCTTTAGGGGATGTTGAGAGGACAAATTAAACCCACAGTGCAAATACTGATGCACACACATACAGTATACAAATAACAAGCACGGTCCCACACACAAAAGGACAAACCAGAATGACCACCCCAAAATGTCACACAGAAAAACACCCCTGCCTCAACCTTCCCCCAGCTCCGTCCAGAGGGTTGCTATGGCTGCAGTGAATGGTGAGCATGAGGCATCTGACGAAGAGCACTTATGGGCTCCATAGAAGTGGTGGGAGTCTCACTGACGCCGAAGCCTGCCCTAAAGTCTTAGAGTCTCTAGCCTGGCTTGAGGCTTCGGTCTGGTCCTCGGATGTAGCTCTCTCATCTCCTCCAAGCTGCTTTCCCAGTCTCCCTCCTGCTAGCCTTGGGTAGCTCTAGGTTTGCCCTCCACCTGTTCCCAGGGTACCTAGAGTCATCAAGAGGCCACCTTCCCACTGCCTGGAGGATGCTCCTCAGGAACCTCTGGCTTCCCCAGGCCCAGGGCCCAGCGTCACGGTCAGACGCTGCTGAGAATGGCGGTAACTCCCCTGGTGACCTCGACGGCTGCTTGCTGTACCCTCGACTAAAGCAGCCTTCTAGGATGAACTAATCCAGTAATTTATTTTCTCAGTGCTAGGTGACACCTCGGGCAAAATTCCTTCACCCTCAGCTCTGCAAGCAGGCTGTGGTGGTACCCACCCCGTCAGAAGTTGTGAGAATGAGATGGGGAATGAAATGGGTCAGTGGGAGACGTTTCTGGCATGGCCCCGACCGTGGTGGGCACCCAGGACACGTGCTCTGGGATTTATTCGAGGGTCTCTTGGATGCTTCGCAAAGGCCCGCTAAGGTCTGGGGCAAGGGGAAGAGGGGCACAGAGGTGACAAAGTCACAGCTCTTGTCCTCACCTAAACGCTGGTGATTTCCAGACGCATCTCTCCAGCCCAGACAGTTGCCCAGACACAAGCGTCCACTCACCCCTCCCAGTTGTCACTGGGGTGACTGACAGGAGCCCCAGACTCAGCCAAGCTCTGTGAGTGGGCCGGTCTCCTGATCTACCTCCAACCGCCCCATCTCAGCAAGTTGCTCCTCCATTCTCCAGGTGCTCCCCAAACCCAGGAGCCGTCCTCTAGGCCTTGTTCTCACCCTGGCACCTGACGGCCCGCCACGTCCTGCCAGCTCCACCTCTGCGTCCAGAACCAGCCTGCCTCTCCCCAGGTCCACTGCTCCCGCAGTGGTCCACGCCACCAGCATCACCCCGCTGGGGACCTCACGCTCTGCCGTCTGACCTCTGCACACAGCCAGACAGAAGCTCTTAGGACTTCAGGCAGAGCTGGTCCTCCCCCTCCTTAGAGACCTCTCAAGGCTCCCACCTCGCTCAGAGTCAAAGTCAAAGTCCTCGCCAGGGCCCATCAGGCCCTGTGTGACCTCCCGACCCCAGCAAACCCTCTCCCTCTCTGATGGCCTTGTCTCCTCCACTTGCCCCCTGGCTTATCCCCTTCTGGACAGATGGCTGCCTTGCTGTTCCTCTAACAAACCGCGGATTATTCTACCTCCGGGCCTTTGCACGTGCTGTTCCTTCCGTCTGGAACCCTCATGGACCATTATCCCCGTGACTCCCTCCCTTAGCCCCTTCAGATGTCACCCCTCCGAGCAGCCTTCTCTGAGTGCCCGCCCTCACCAGCTGAAACACCCTCCACCTCCTAACCTCTCTCTCTGCACTCTGATCCTGCTTTATTTTCCCTTGGCAAGAGGAGGAGGAGATGGCACAGGGGAAGGAAGAGAAAGAGACTCCCAAGAAGAGGAGTGTTCAGGAGGGCAGCTCCACCTGGGTCTCTCCTGATCGTTGTTATGTTCCCAGCCCCCATCACATGCCAAGGCCCGGAAGCGTGAACAGGGTGAGGGGTGCAGGGTGCTGGCTGAAGGGGAGGCGGGTGAAGACTTCAGGGCAGGGCGAGCGGCTCAGGCGACTGAGATCCAGGGTCGAGGAAGAGGCGCTCTGGGCCAGCAGCCAGGCAGCCGGGGTCATCCCGGCTCTGTCCCTCCCTGACTATGTGACCTCAGGACGCCGTGCCTCTCTCTGGACCCGAGAATCCACAACTGCCATCATCGCTGCTTAGTTGCTCATTCATGTCTGACTCACTTGTGACCCCATGGACGGGGACCCGCTAGCCTCCTCTGTCCATGGGATTTCCCAGGCAAGAACACCAGAGTGCGTTGCCATTTCCTTCTCTGGGGGGATCTTCCAGACCCAGGGATCAAACCCACATCTCCTGCATTGTAGATGGATTCTTTACCGCTGGGTCACCATGGAAGCTCTACACTGCTACTGGAGACCACCAAAGTGGACCCGGTATTTGACAAACGGGGCAACTGAGGCTGCAAAGCTGCTTCTCTGAGCTGGCTCAATCTCAGCGACAGGGATAAGCTGGGAGCTGCTCGCAGTCACGCCTGGCTTTGCCCGAATGAGCTCCTGGGATTCTCGGCCACCGGGTGCCCCTTAAACCCAGGGGCCTGGGAGGCGGGGTGAAGGCAGGCTGGGGCTCCCTGGTCACACGATCACAGCGTCCGTGGCTGTGACCCAGGCTGGTGACACATGCACTTTGGGGTCGCCTTCGGGCCCTGCAGCCTGGGGCCCATGCTCCCGCCTCCCCACACAGCCCGCCTTGTGCTCCCTCTGCCATTTCCCGACTCTGTGCTTCTGGGCAAGTCACTTCCTGTCTCTGAGCCTCAATTTCCTCTTCCGTAAGAGGAGATGACAGCAGCACCCGCCCTCTTGCCTGTTGGGAGGACTTTTTCTGCCCCGGCCCCATGGGCCCTCTGGCTGGCCCTCACACATACCATGCGTGCACGTACCTCGGGGCCTTTGCACCGGCTGTTCCCTCTGCCTGGAACACCATTCCCGGGGGCCGCCTGCTCTTGCTCCTTCAGGCCCCTTCTTAATCGTCACAGCTCAGCCAGGCCACCGCTAATGCCTGACACACTCTTCCCGGCTTCATTTGTCTCTGTAGCTCTCACCATGTCTTGACACAGCCTGGTTTTCCCCTGTCTGTCGCCATGTTCGGGATGGCGGCTCCACTTGTGACTCTCTTGATCATTGATACGTTCCCAGCCCCCAACATGGCACCTGGCCCAAGAAGAGGCTCAAGAGAGACTTGAAGAATGGACGAATGGGTGAATGAATGAATGTAAAGTGCTTGGCACTGTGCCCTGCCCACAGTAAGCACTCCACACCCCGTGTCTGAACGTGGTGAGCAGTGTTATTTTTAGCTTCCCAGGGCCCCTTCCTCCAGCCCTCTCAGGCCCCGTGCTTGTCTCCTGGTGCTCCTGCGCTCTCTGCCCAGCCCGGCTCCCCGGCCGCTCTCGGCAGCCCGCACCGTCTGGTTCCTGGGTCAGGGCGACCTCGGGGAAGCGCAGGCCTTCAGGGCAGGCGCCCTCGGGCTCTGCCCCTGGCTCCCTTCTCATTCCCTGGGGGCAGAGGCTTCTGGGAAGCGGGCAGGGCCGCGCTTTGAAGCTCCCTCGGTGGGTCAGACCCACCGAGCTCCTGGGCCTGCCTCCGTCATTGCCTGGGGTGACCCCGTGATTGCGTAAATGGAGACGGGAGGCTGGAGAGGGGCCCACCATGTTGGGGAGGCTAGTCTTCCAGGCTCCCGAAACGTCCAGGGCAGCTTCCGGAACCCGGTAACAGGGCTGGGGCTCGAGCCTGTTTTCCAGAGGCAAGACTGAACCCCACACAGGGTTTGGGGCCGGGCATGGCTCTCAGCCTCTGGCCTCCTGGCTGTGTGACCTGAGGCTGGTCCCTCGGCCCCTGAGCCTGTTTCCTCGTCAGTGGAAGGAAGTACATGAGTGGTACCCACAGGGGCGTTTGGGAAGACAAGACCAGCCATCTCACCAGCATCTAGGATCTGGCCCCTACCATGGGCGCCCCCGGCTCCTGCGCCCCCGGGACCCTCGCCCATTCAGGGGCCAGGCATCGTTACCTCCTGTTGGGGTGACTGACGGCCCCGGGAGGTTGTTACTGCTTTATTTTTTCCTTCTCCGGCTTCTCCCCTCCTCATCCCGGCCTCCCTCCTCAAGAACCAGCTTGTTTTTGTTTTCTGTTTTTACGGCTCCATAAATGAGTCACGGGCCGATTTGATTTAATTTTCTGTTGTAATTGTTATCTTTTCAAGCTTGTTTTTTTCCACTCGATTACTCACGAGACCACAAAACCTAAACAGGACGGGGCCTTCCCCAGCCCGGCCTCGTGGTTCTCCGGGGGCTCAGGGCCAGGGTCAGCGGCTGCTGAGGTGGGGGTCCGCGGGGCTCCGGGGAGGAGGTGGTTCGTGTCCGGAGTCGTCAGGCTGTAGCCCTGTGTGAGTTTGGGAGAGTTGCTTAAGCTCTCTGGGCCTGATTCCCCAGCGTCCTCCCTGGCAAATTTCAAAACAGGGAGTCAAAAAAACTCAGATGTCTTGGAGATGTGACGAAGAGGGGTGGGCTGGGTGGTGGCTGCCGTGAACTGCAGACAGCAAGCCCTGCTCAGCTGCTTCTTAGCCGGCACGCGGCCCAGGTCTTTCCATTTATCAAGAGAAGCCAGAAATCCGAGGTCGTGTGTGAAAAGGCTGGATTTTTAAACGCTGAACCAAAAAATCAAATTAAAAACCACACACACAACCCAAGGCGGTGGACACCTCTGGTTTGGAAGGTTCTAGAAGCTGTGGCTGGCGTCCCTCCTCCCGCCTGGCCTTTGCCTGAGCAGCGCCTTCTTCCTGGGGCAGTCTGACCCCTTCTCACCCCACCACCCCTCCACGTGGGCGCGTCCCTGCGGTCCCCAGCTCCCTGGGCGCCCCTGGTCCCCGCGGAGTTCGGACCAGCCTCCTGGTCATTTTCCCCACGGACGGTGAGCTCAGGGGAAGCAGCCTTCGTCCACTTCTGTATCCCAGCATCTGGTGCCTAGTGGATACCCAAACTGCTTTCATTGTTATGGTGTTCCCATTTTCTCCATGGAACGTTTGTCTTGTTTATTTGAGACCATCTTTGTAACGGGAAAATTAGCTCCTTTGTTGTTAAAAATCGTAAAAATATGTTTTACGATGCCCACTGAAGTGGGGCACAATAATCCTTTACTTTTAAAAAACCGGAGGTGCTGGATCCGTCCCTGTTGGGATGTGGAGCGGGCTGCAGGGGCGGGGGCTTTGCAGGAGGCCCGGCGGGACCCCTGCGGGGCTTAGGAGGGGCTGGGGGCGGGCCCCCAGAGGCGTGGCTGCAGCCACGTGACCGGCATCCACCAATCAGGGGCATCCGGGCCTGTCCTCTGCCTCAAAAGTGGGTGGTGGGCGTGGCACTCAGAGTCCATTCTGGGGTGGGCGGGGCCTCAGCGTCCTCCAAGCTTCCAGTCTGCAGTGGGCGGCCCAGTCATGGGACTAGGCCCCAGGGCCCCCAGGGGTGGCCCAGTGAAGACTGAATCACTGTCTCCGTGATTATGTCGGGTTCAGTTCAGTTCAGGTGCTCAGTCACGTCCGACTCTTAGCAACCCCATGAACTATAGCATGCCAGGCCTCCGTGTCCATCTCCAGCTGCCGGAGTCTATCCAAATCCGTGTCCATTGAGTCGGTGATGCCATCCAACCATCTCATCCTCTGTCGTCCCCTTCTCCTCCTGCCCTCAATCTTTCCCAGCATCAGGGTCTTTTCCAATGAGTCAGCTCTTTGCATCAGGTATGTGGGGTAGGTCACATGCAATGAAAAGGATATGTGCTATCATGCTATTTTATTTACATCTATTTAAATATATCAACACTCCCTTCACTTTGATCATCCTAACAATTTATATAATTGTGTTATTGTGTTAGGTCAAGGAGAAAAACCAATTTATTTTCACTTTTCTTTTTTTTATACTTTGCAAGACAGTTCAGTTCAGTTCAGTCGCTCAGTCGCGTCCGACTCTTTGTGACCCCATGAATTGCAGCACACCAGGCCTTCCTGTCCATCACCAACTCCTGGAGCTTACTCAAACTCATGTCCATTGAGTCGGTGATGCCATCCAACCATCTCATCATCCTCTGTAGTCCCCTTCTCCTCCTGCCCCCAAATCCCTCCCAGCATCAGGGTCTTTTCCAATGAGTCAACTCTTTGCATGAGGTGGCCAAAGTATTGGAGTTTCAGCTTCAGCATTAGTCCTTCCAATGAACACCCAGGACTGATCTCCTTCAGGATGGACTGGTTGGATCTCCTTGCAGTCCAGGCACTCTCAAGAATCTTTTCCAACACCACAGTTCAAAAGCATCAATTTTTCGGCACTCAGCCTTCTTCACAGTCCAACACTCACATCCATACATGACCACTGGAAAAACCATAGCCTTGACTAGATGGACCTTTGTTGGCAAAGTAATGTCTCTGCTTTTTAATATGCTATCTAGGCTGGTCATAACTTTCCTTCCAAGGAGTAAGCGTCTTTTAACTTTGTGGCTGCAATCACCATCTGCAGTGATCTTGGAGCCCAAAAAAATAAAGTCTGGCACTGTTTCCACTGTTTCCCCGTCTATTTCCCATGAGATGATGGGATAAGATGCCATGTGACCAGATAATCACAATGGTGTGATCACTCTCCTAGAGCCAGACATCCTGGAATGTGAAGTCAAGTGGGCCTTAGAAAGCATCACTATGAACAAAGCTAGTGGATGTGATGGAATTCCAGCTGAGCTATTTCAAATCCTGAAAGATGATGCTGTTAAAGTGTTGCACTCAATATGCCAGTAAATTTGGAAAACTCAGCAGTGGCCACAGGACTGGAAAAGGTCAGGTTTCATTCCAATCCCTAAGAAAGGCAATCCCAAAGAATTGCAAGACAGGCTCTAGGCAAATTTCTCTATGGTTGATCTTTTTTTTCTGAGGTTTTGGACTGGTTCTTGGTGAATTCACATTAGGTGGGTTTTCCTTAGAACAAATCGTCCACCTTTATCTTCTGAGCTCCCGCCCGGGGTCTCCGGGAGTACGCTCCTCCACACTCACAGCTGGAGCTCTTGTTCTGTGAGGGGGACTGGGGTCTCCGTGGCTGGGCAGCCCAGGGACCCCTCCTAGGCTGGGGCCTGCCTCGTATTAGAACCACCTGTGGCCTCAGCCTCCTTGACTGGCCCAGCCTTTGCCTCCTCTTCTCTCTCGTCTTCCCGTCCTTCTCTAAGCTGAGACCTAAGTGTCTCTTTGGTGGTGCTGTGGTCTGGAATGGAAGCTTGATGGATGCTTAAGACCATGGAGTCCCAGTCTGTAGAATTGTTCCTGTTAGGACTAAGGTGTCACCGGTTCACCAGCTCTCAACTGACTGAAAGTAAGAAAATGTTAGTCAATCAGTTGTGTCTGACTCTTTGCGACCCCATGGACCATAGCCTGCCAAGTTCCTCTGTCCATGGAATTCTCCAGGCAAGCATACTGGAGTGGGTGACCCATTTCCTTCTCTAGGGGATCTTCCCAACCCATGGATCAAACCCAGGTCTCCTGCATTGCAGGTGGATTATTTACCATCTCAGTTGACTAAGCCCCTGCAATTCTAGAATTCTATCACACTGGGCACCTAGTATACTGAGTCATATGTTCGCTCAGTAAGCATTTATTGAATATCTATTATGTGTGAAGGGCTTTTCAAGTGGCTCAGGAGTAAAGAATCTGCCTGCCAGGCAGGAGATGCAGGTTTGATCTTTGGGTCAGGAAGATCCCCTGGAGAAGGAAATGGCGACCTGCTCCAGGATTCTTGCCCGGAGAATCCCTTGGACTGAGGAGACTGGCAGGGTAGAGTCCATGGGGTTGCCAAAGAGTTGGATATGACTTAGAGTAAACAGCAACAACATTCTGAGCTAAGCACTGGGAGGACAACAGCAAGCAAAATGGACTAAAACGAGGAGTGAACTCTGTTTTCATGGTGCTTATGTTTGAGCCGCGGAGATAGTCAAGAAACAAATGAGATGGAGGATGTCAGATAGTGAAATGAATGGAAGTGCGGGGGTGGGGGCAGGAGTGTGGGGGCTGCGCTGTCACTCAGGCCATCACAGAAGGGCCAGGAGGCTGGAGGGAAGTGAGGGGCTGGCCCTGCAGATGTCTGGGACAGAGGGTTCAGATGCTGGGAACGGCAGATGCAAGTGCCCTGAGGGAGAAAAATCTTGCCTTCTTGGGGGAAGATAAGGATAAGGAAACTGATCTGGCCGAGTGAGCTCATGAGAGGGTTGTGGGGGAGACGAGATCTGGGAGCCCATGAGGGTTGGGATCACCAGGGTCCTGTGGGCGACAGGAGGAGGCGGAGGCTGACTGCAAGTGAAGTGGGAGCCCCGGGAGAGTTCTGAGCGCAGGCACGCGGGCCCTGACTCAGGTTGGATTACAGGTTCCGACCCTGGGCCTGTTGACACTCAGGCTAAGGACCCTCTGTTGTGGAGATGTCCTGAGCAACGCCTCTGGCCTCTCCCTCCTGGATGTCAGGAGCACCCCCTCTCCCACCCAGTCCTGAGATCTAAAAATATCTCCAGACATTGTCAAATGCACCCTGGGGCCCCCCAAATCACCCCTGAATTGAGAACTACTGGTCTAACAGGGTCCCTCTGGCTGGGCATGGGGATGGCGACTACAGGGATTCTGGAATGGAGGAGGGAGCAGGGCTGGAGGAGTGGTTGGATTCTGGATCTAATTTTTTAGACTATTTATTTATTTTTACTTGTTTATTTGACCGCACTGGGCTTAGTTGTGCCACATGCAGGATTTTTAGTTGCTGCATACGGGATCCAGTTCCTGACCAGGGAACAAACCCAGCCCCACGCCACCGCACCCCACATTGGGAGAGTGCAGTCTTAACCAGTATACCACCAGAGAAGTCCCTCTGGATGTGTTTTGAAGGCAAACTCAGCAGGATTTGTTGAAGGATCGGGAAAGGTGCTGTCTTGCTGACTGGGGGGCTGATTTGGGGGAGGCTACATCAGGAGGTTTCTTTTCTCGGGTGCCAGTTCAGTAGGTCTGAGTTGGGTCCCAACCTGGCCTGAAGTGATGCTGAGGTTTTCAAACTCTGCTTCGAAGAATTGAAGTGTCCAGAGGATGCACCTGGATGGCAGGCATGGGGGGTGGGGGGTGCCTCTTCCAGGAGTGAGGACATGGTCAAGTGGGCAGGGGGTCCCTCATTTCAACTAGATCTGGAGGTTCTACCTAAGATGATTCAGCAAGGGGTGCTGAGATTGAAGAAAGCCTCAGGACTTCTGCTCCAGGGTAAGGGTTGCAAACTCAGGCATCTCCAGGGCCAGGAAAATGGCACACGCGTTGAACTGGCTGGTGAGAGGGACAGGCTCATCTAAAGGATGGGCTCCACTCAGTTTCAGCCCAATGTCTCCAAGGCAAGGGCTTGCAATTTCTTATGAGAAACTGTAAGTCTGGATTGATTATTCAGTATTGGAGCCAATCTATAAATATACAGGCCAGATTTGGCCTGAGGGCCATGAGTTTGATGCCTCTGTTCCCTCTACATGCTGTTTGCTTAGCAGGGTCCGACTTTTGGAGACCGATTGGGCTGTAACCTGCCAGGCTCCTCCGTCCATGGGATTTTTCAGGCAAGAATACTGGAGCGAGTTGCCATTTCTTTCTCCAGGGGATCTTCCCGACCCAGGGATCGAACCCACGTCTCCTGTATCTCCTGCATGGCAGATGATTCTTTATCCGCTGAGCCATCCCCTCTCCTTTTGCAGATGGGGAATCACAAGTGTAGACGCTCCAGCGAGGGGTTTAGGGAGAGACAGGGTACCAGGTGGAAGGCGGAGCCTGGACTCAGGTCTGAAAAAAGGGTCAGATTCCGGCAAAAGAAAAAGAAAAGAGGAGAGGGCATTCCAGGAGGTGGGGGAGTGTGAGCAAGGGCATGGAGGTGGGGGCTGGGGTATGCAGACTGTTTCTGAGGGTGAGGGAGGTAAGGAGAGATGGAACCAGGGAACCAGGGAACCTGGGAAGGGGGTGTGATCATGGGGGCGGGGATGGTGCTGGGAAATAAACAAAGTGGCCAGGCCGAAAGCCTGGCTGGAAAAATCACTAAAGGATTTTAATGATATTAATAATTTCACTTCCGAAATTGTTTGGCAACGAGCAGCTCGTTTTTTCACCACGGGCTCTGGGTTCTTGGCAATCCCCATGTACACCAGGGAGTGTTTGCCCAACAAGGAACATTCTCGTTCACAGATTATTTTCAAAACGCCATGAAAATTTTCGTAAGTACTAAATTAGAAATTTAATAATGAATTGTGAAGTTCGAGTAGATTCCTGAAAGGACTTATTAATTTCTATTTAGCAGGTTTCTTCACGTGTTTTAGAGACAAGACAATTTTTCCCCCCCAATCTCCCTTGCAAATTTTCCACCTCACAGCAGCCAAAATTTGAGGTGCAAAAATAGCCGATGTGTAATGATAGAAAGGGGTAAGTGAGGTTTAGAGAGAGTCCAGGAGAGTTCGCTTTCAACGGGTGGATCAGAGCGGGCTCCCTGGAGGAGGTGGTTTCGAATCCAAGTGGCAGAGGACGGGGGCAATGTAGACCAGGCCCTTGGGTTAAGGTAGCGAGAGCCTGCCAGGTGGAGGGCCCCAATCGTGCAAACGTGTGAAGGTGGGAGTAATGAGAGGAGAGTCTGGACGAAAGGGTTGGGGGCTGGGCTGGTGGGCAGCAGGATGGTGGACAGCAGCGTGAGAACAAGAAAGCAGAGGCCAGGGCACAGCCAGGCCTGAGAAAACAGCGCGCGAAGAGGAATGGGGAACTGACCGCCTCTGTGCAAATCACTTGCGGGTACAGAAGGGTGCTTGCGTGTGCCCTGTCCTTCTGTCCATGACCTGACGCCCTTTCCCCTCATCCCAGCAGAGTCATCTTAGGTGAGATGCAAGAACGAGTCACTCCTGGTAGTGCCTGTGGAACGCCCAGCCCTGCGCAGAGGGCTCCTGGGGTGTCAGCTCACGCATTCCTGCTGTCAGTGGCACGAGGGAGGTGTTGCTACGATCCCCATTGTACAGAGGACATGGAGGCCCAGAGAGGTTGAACATCATGCCGAAGGTCACACAGCTAGGGAGCAGCAGAGTGGAGCTGGGACCCAGACCAGTCCAAACCCCAAGTCCTTGCCCTCCCCCTCTTCTTAGCAGCTCTGACTCTGTGTGATTTGAGTACAATCATCACGTTTATCAGAGGGGTAAACTGAGGCTCTGAGAGATGGAGGCACTTGCATGAGGTCGTACAGCCCGAAGGGACAAAGGCAAAGTTTGAATTCCTGGGTGCAGCTGACCCTGGAGCCCAGTTTCCTTCTACCAAGTGATACAGCTGCTTGTCTTTCTTTGTCTCTATTTCCGCCTCTGATGAAGAGGGGGTGAGGATAATGTCCACCTCATGGGGTCCACATGACCACCAGCTCAGGGCCTAGGGGATAGTAGGTGCTTTAAAGGTGAGGGCTGTGATTATTGTGCAAAGGTGGCTGCACATCATATGAGTGAATTCATGTCAGGCACTTAGCATGGCGCCCAAGTACCACTTCATGTCTAAGGGCACGTTGTAGGTGCTCACGAAATGCTAGAATGTGTTATTCTTTTTAGAGGACCCATCTCGGGGGGCAGCCTCACAGCCTGCCAAACCCGCTTCCTTCCCAACCTGCTTTCCACTAGTTTGTCTCTTCATCCGACCAACTGGCTTCAGAGTCCGGGACAGGACCTGGAGGTGAAGAGGAGGCAGAGTTTCCTGCCCATTAGTCAGAGAGATGCTGAGAGCCCTAGATAGTGAGTCCAGAATTCTGAACCTGAACCCTGGCCCTGCTGTGTGACCTCTGGCAAGTGCCTTGCCTTCTCTGAGCCTCAGGTTGGCCTTGCATCAGCAGAGCCTGGGCCAAGCTGCCCTGAGAGGTGCCAGCCCTGCACAGGGATCAGGGCGGCTCCTGGGCCCCCTTTGGCCACCAGTCCCCACCTCCTGCCTCCCGAGCTGCAGGCCCGCCCGGCTCAGCCGTGACGACCAACCAGCCAATCTGTTTACTGAACTGGCTGACCCCTTCCGGGAACTCGGCCCAAGCTTCCCAGAACTCGGGTATTAATGACCCGGAGCCACATGACAGAGCATGACACAGCACTTCTGGACTCAAGACAGGGCCCAGAGGGGTGCGTGGGGGGCCGCAGCCCGGCCCCTGGAGGCCGGCTGGCTGGTGAGTCACAGCAGCCTTCGGCGGCGTCCTGATCCCGCTCCCCCCCCCCCCCCGCCCGCCCTCCCCAGCCCCGGGCTGCCTCCCCCTGCCGGGGCCACCTTAGGACCCCTGGACCTTTGCCCCAGTGACCTAGAAGAGGTCTTGGGTGATCAGGACTGCCCTCTGGAGTTACAGACGGGGAAAGTGAGCCCCAGAGGCCTGGAGTAAATAACAGCGAGCACTTATGAGGCACTTAGTGTGTGCGTGGCATTGGGCATATATCTTATCCTACCCTGGCCACAACCCCATGTGCCAGATGGGGAAACTGAGGCCCAGAGGGCATGCAGCAGGGTGAGGCAGCAAGGGATCCAAGCAGCTCTGTTGGACCCTGCAGGATCTCCTTTCATTCCCTCAACACCTGGGCAAGGGAGAGACGGCGGTGTCTGTCTCCCAGAGGGGGAAACCGAGGCACAGAGGGGCTGGGTCCCTTGCCCGAGGGCTCAGTACTCTGCCTCCGGGATCTCTGCTCAGAGCTGGATGCGTCGGGTGCATAGCTAGGGCACACCTCACGTCTGTGCACTGACCAGCACAGGTGGGTGCTCATGCGGGCATCTGTTGGAGCTCACATGGGCATCCCTTGGAGCTCACATGGGCATCCCTTGGAGCTCACGTGGGCATCCCTTGGAGCTGCATTCGAATTCCGACTGTGCCTTTCTCTGGTGGCACCACGGCCTGGGCCTGGCCCGTGGCCGCACCCCCTGCACTCGGCATCCTCCCTGGTGGGGGCGATTGTGGTGGTCCTGACCCGGCGGGGCCGCCCTCGGGCTGTGCCGTGGAGTTGAAACGGCACCTGGCTGCCTGGCTCCGTGGACGCCGGCTTGGGCGTCTGAATCCTCTCCAGAGCCAGGCTGGGGTCAGCCTTGGGGCCCGCGTCCGCCTCCCTCTCCCCGTGCCGCCCCAGGGCAAGGGGAGGGCGGAGGTTTTTATGAGGCTGGGAACCAGACAGGCTCTGAGGCTCAGAGGGGCCTGCCAGCGGCGGAAGTGGGGCCACCTGGTTCCCAGCCCCTGAACTTTGGGCTGGGGCCCACTCAGTGGCGGGTGAGGGGTGGGGGGTGCAGGGACGAGACAGGGATGGAGCAGCATTTTGATGTCTTCTCTTCATTCCATGCCTGTTGCTCGAGCACCTGCTGTATACCAGGCTCCACTCCTGGAGACGGAGACCCAGCAAGGTCTCCATCTGCATTCTGGTGGAGGAGACGAGATCAGCTGAGCAAGCCCAGGAACAGAGAAGATCGTTTCAGCGGGAGAGAAGCCCCATGACTGAAACACACAGGGGTGTTCGGGAGCTTCATAGATCAGAGAGGGCTTCTCTGAAGAGGTGACCTGGAGAGACATCTGAAGGAGGAGAAGGAACAGGCCCTGGGAGAAGGGATTGCAGTAGGGGTAACAGCCAGGGCAAAGGCCCTGGGATGGGTTGGGGCTTGGAGCATCCTGGGAAAGGTGGGGAGGCCAGGTGGCTGGGGGGAGTGAGAGAGGGGAAAGGTGATGTCAGAGAAGTTGGCAGGAGTCAGATCACACAGGGAGCTCTGGGTTGAGTGCCCCCCGTGGGATCTGAGTAGGGGCCTTCACTTGCTATTTTCACTTAAATTTCCTATGCCTCTGACAGATGAGCTAACGACGGCCAAGTTCACCCAGAAGGTCAGGGGTGGGGTGGGGATGAAACCATGGTGGCTGGACAGACAGTTTGGGCTGACTCCCCCGAGAAGAGGGAAATCAGAAAGTGGGCTGAGGAGTCGATGGCCCAGGGTCAGCGGCGCGGGTGCCCTTGCAGAGCCCTGGGCATTGGGTGCTTCCTGGCAGAGGAGGCGCCCTTCAAGCTGAGGCTGGGGCAGTTTCTTGAAGAGTGCTGGTGGGGGAGCCCAGAAGCAGGAAGAGCAGGGTGGATCCGGGAAATTCATCACAGCTCAGGAGCTAGGAGAGAGGACGGGTGGACTTGTCAGCATCTGATCCTGCGAGGCCTTGGAGCCACGCGGGGAAGCTGCAGTTTCAGTCTGTAGGTCAACTATGCGCCCCGGCCGGATGCTAGGGACACCGAGACAGACGCACGTTCACCCTCCTGGGCCCCCTGGTCCAGCCCAGAGAGGGGTCAGGGCCACCAGGGGCCAGGAGGGGCACGGGGTGTGAGCTCCCATCCTGGCTTCGACAAAAGACACCTGAAGTGCAAATCTCAGTTTGCGGGGCACCGTGCCTGAGTGGCCTGTGGCCAGTCACCTGACCTCTCTGCGCCTTGGATTTCTCATTTGTAAATGTCACTTGGAAAGATATTGTCAGAACTCAGCAGGGCTGTTCTTTCATTCACTCACTCACTGTTTTTTCTGGGCACCAGACTGGGCACTGGGGAAGCACAACCTGGATGAAACCTGCTGCTGAAGGGGCGGGATGGCCTGGCAAGCCGTGAAGAACGCGGGCTCTGAGCCGGGAGGCCTGGCTGAGCTCCTGGCCCAGCTCTTACCAACTGTGTGACTTTGGGCAAGTTGCCTTACCTCTCTGAGCTTTTTCTGTTAAATGGAATAATTACAGTTCCTACCTTGTAGGGCTGTTCTAGGAACACAGGAGTGAATACGTGTGTTTAGCACAAGGTACACAGTACCGACTCAATAAATGTTCTCCATGTTTTGTGCTCAAAAGGAGGAGAGAGACAGTAAGCGATCAGGTGAACGGATGTGGCGGTGTCTAAAGTGGGAAGTGGCAATACCAGCTCTTGGCGCTAAATGGGCATGCAGTAGGTACTCAATGAGTGCTTCCCCTCCATTGTCTCCTCCTGAGCCAAACCTGGGCTAGGAGAGGAACCTGAGTTTTGGAGTCTGTGTGGAAGACAAGAGGCTGTCTTCGCGGATCCAGAAATCCAGGGCTGAGCTTTGGGGCCAGGGAGGAGAGAGGCACTCCCATCACCCCCATGCCCCCATATTCCCCGAACCCCATCCCTAGCTTTGCTCACAGCCTGGGTGGCTGGGGCGAGCCGGGGCTTGCCCGGCGGGTCCCCAGTAATGACACTCATTACGCAGGTGTCTGGCAGCTCAGGGGGAGGCGAGAGCCCCAGGGGCTGCGTTCACATGGCACCCGGCCAGCCCACCCCGGGCCCTTCCTCGTCCTTTATGAGTCTGGTGCCCAGGGCAGGCGGGCAGGCTGGGGAGAAGAGCTGGCGTGGGGCCAGCTGGAGCCTGGAGAAAGGAAGGAACACTGGGGCGTTTGGGTGCCAAGGGTTGGTGTGGAGGCCGGGGGTGCTGGGGTGGCGAGGTGTGTGCGTGTGTGCGTGCATATATGCGCTGGTGTGTTTAGGCCCACAGGGAGTCTGTGTGTCATACAGGTATTCTTCTAGCCCACCCGTGCGGAGGTGAGAGGGTCTATGCAGGTGAGGCACTGACCACCCCCAGAAGGGGCTCAGCGTCTCCAACATCCCTTTCACTTGTTCACTTAACCTGAACTGATGGGTGGGTGCCAGCCTGTGCCAGGTGACATCAGATCCAGCACTGGGCCAGTCTTCGGCTCCTCCATCTAAGGCTCCAAACCCCAGGAGAGGCAGACGCCACACCCGGGGGATAAGAAGACATCCCCACGAAGCCTCCAGTGGAGGAAATAAGGCAGGATGGTGAGACAGAGCCACTGGATGGGGTGACGGAGGGCCTCTCTGGGGAGGTGACCTTGGATGAGCTGCCAAGGCAAGATCTGGAGGAAGCGTGTTCTGGGCAGGAGGAACAGGCAGTGCAAAGGCCCTGGGGCAGCACTGGCGTGGCATGTTTGCGGAGCACTGGGGAGGCCCCCGGTGTAGAAGTGACTGAGGGGAGGAGGTGGGAGGACAGGTCAGGTGTGGGCCGGGCCAGGGCCGGGGGTGTGAATCTCACTCTGAGTACAGTGAGAAGCTTGGCACATGGTGAGTGCCCAGAAGGGGGCACCCCCCGCCTGCCACCGCCCTGGGAAGGATGGGCTTGGAGAGAGTGGGAGCCAAGCCCACTGGGCGTGGGAACCATTGGCTCTCAGAGCTGCAGGCAGGAATGTGGGCTGCTCCATTTCTGTTTGAACCTATTCCCCTGGGTTCAAACCCCCTGGATCCGGGAGCCTGTTATTAAGCTGGCTGTACCCTGCGGCACCTGCCTTTATCCCCAGACAGGCCTGCCTGCCCCATCTGCCCCGAGGTCAGCTCTGGCCTCCGAGAAGGGAGTGGGTGGGCAGGACTGGTGAACCCCCTGTGACTGCCCCAGCCTCCGCCGGGCCCCTGTGTGAGGCCCGATCGATTTCTAACAGCTGGAAGGGGATTGCAGAGCAGTGAGCGTTTCCATTTACAGACACTGAAGCCCAGAGGAGAGGATATGTCCCAGGGCCTCGTGGCGGGGAGCCGGTGGTGGCACCCAGGAAGTCTCTGTCATAACTCACATCGCTTCCCACTTCCTGTCCTGTCTGCTGGGCTCCTCTCAGCGTGACTCTGGCCAGAGGAGCAGTTGGCATATGAGCAGAGTCAGAGGGAAAAACTGGGGGCAATTTGAGATGCCTCTCTTTGATGAGCCCTACAGGATGAACTGCCCAACAGTTTAGACAGTGAGTTCCCCATCATTGGAGGCATTAAGAAGACCCAGATAACAGTTCTTCTGCTTACAAGGACTTGAATGACTGAGGGACCCCTTCCTTTTAAGCTTTGTAATTCCATTGGAGCTTGGCCTAATCTGTCTCTGTTTAAGCCTTGGTTCCCCAACTGTAATTTTTTGTTTGCTTGTTTTTTGTTTTTTTAATAATCAGAGTGGCTTTGATAAGAGGACAGACGTGATGATGAATCTCCCCTGCTCCCAGCCCTTTCTCGGTTTCCCAGTCCTCAGGAGACAGCTCCATCCCTCACCATGGCCCACATGTCCTGCAGCCCTGGTCCCTGAGACCTCTTCCTGCCTCTCTCTAATGAAGCCACTTGAACTTTCTCACCATCATTCGGGTCACTGTCCCTTCCTGCCTCAGGGCTTTTGTATAAGCTGCGACTAATAGATGCCAGGTCAAGCGCTTTCTGTATTTTGTATCTCCCACCAGCCCTATGAGATCAGCACTGATATTAATACTATCATGGGATCAATTTTACAGATGAGGAAACTGAGTCTGAGTCAAGTCTTTTGCTGAAAGCCACATAGCCCGTAAGCAGAGGAGTCTGAATTTGAACTCAGGGCATCTGGAACTTGACACCACTCTCTTTTCCTCTTTCCTGATGGGACTCATTTTCATCTTCAAAACTTTGACCCCCTGCCCCCTTCTCCAGGAAGCCTTCCCTGACTACCCTCCCAACACTTCTCCCATGCCCCTCCTGTGTTTCCCTCTTGTTGCACTGGTCACGCTGCCACACAACTTCCTTCTAAAGCAGCTTTAGTGAGTGAGGTTTAACGGGCTTCCCAGGTGGTGCTAATGGTAAAGAACCCACCCGTCAATGCAGGAAACAAAAGAGACCTGGGTTCCATCCCTGGGTGGGGAAAGATCCCTGGGAGGAGGGCATGGCAACCCACTCCAGTTTCCTTGCCTGGAGAATCCCACGGACGGAGGAGCCTGGTGGGATATAGTGCATAGGGTCGAAAAGAGTCGGACATGACTGAAGTGACTTAGCATGCACTAAGGTTTAACAGACATGTGATGAACGGCACACCTTCTAGAGTACACTTAACATGAGTTTTGACATACGTGTGCACGCGTGAAGCCAGTAGCACAGCCAAGATGGTAAACACGTCCACCACCTCCGAAGATTTCCTTCTGTTTGTCATCCAGCCTCCCCACGCGCCCTCCTGCCAGTTGCCAGGTAGCTGCCAATCAGCTTTCTGCTGCTCTAGATTAGCTTGTATTCTCTAGAATTTTCTCTAGATGGAATCATATAGCGTATTCTTCTTTGTCAGGCTTCCTTGCTTCAGCACAATGATTTTGACATTCAACCATGTTATCGCAACCACTATTTGTTTTTAGGTCTCTCTCTCCCGCCCCGCTCCCATCAGCTCCATGGGGACAAGTGTTTTGTTTATCTCTGTCTCCAGCACTCAGCATGGGGCTGGGCACACAGGAAGGGCCTATAAGTGTTGAACGACTGGAAGGAAGATGAGGATGTACCCAGGTCGGGGAGGAGCAGGCCCAGTTGCATGGCAGAGAGGAGTCCAAAGATTGACTTAAAAAAAAAAAAAAAAAAAAAAACACCCCCTGGAATGGTCAGGAGTTCTGGCAGCACATGGCTCCTCTCTGGGACGGTCTCCGTGGAACGAGGATGTGAATTGAACAGAGGGTCGGGCTTGGGCCGAGGGGGCACTCAGAGGCTCCGGAATCTGGGGTGGGCATCCGGCTCCGTCTGCTGGAGCCGTGCAGCCCACACCTCCTGCACGGCCCGGGCTCGGGGCGGTGGGTGGGCAGGTGGGCGGTGGGAAGGGGAAGTGGCCGCCCAGCCCTCCCCAAACCAGTCAAACTCCTTTGCAGAGGTTTCTGGAGGCGCTTCGGGGAGCTGAGTAAGGGAGAGCGGGAGGCCAGGGCGCGGGAGAAGGAGGGTGGAGGAATCATTTAATTAGCAATATTATAGGGAATTTCCAGTTCGTGCCCCACCAGGCTGGGCAGGGACGCCTTGAGATTACTCAGGCGGTTTCCAGGTATGTTCCAGCCTTAGCCGCGAAGGCTCAGCCGGGCCGAGAGTTCTCGAGGCTGGCTGGAAACTCAGCCTGTCTGTGTGCGAAGGTGGTACAGGTGGTCAGGGCTTCACCCCGCAGCCAGGCCTGCAGCAAGGGCTGCGTGAAAGCACGAGCTTTCCGCATCAGTCCCCCTGCCCAAAGGGGACTTTACTGGCCCTTTCTCAGGCCGAGACACTGAGTCTGGGAGCTATAGAGCTGGCTGAGATCATACAGGGGTCACTGGAAATGGGGAGAGCTCAAGAACCAGGGGTCATTTTGGAGTGACTGTTTCAACAATATTTTTTCACAAATGCTCATTGAACACTTACTGTGCTCAGCCTAGGGATTAAAAAAATAAAATAAAATCCTGGGTGTATATTGTGGACTGCATCTTGTCTCCTGATGGAAAAACTATGGAGACAGAGACTTTTTAACGAAAGCTTGTTTTCCTTTATTGTGGAAATCAGTTTAGACCAGACTGCTGTTGTTCAGTCACTAAGCAGGGCCCGACTCTTTGAGACCCCATGAACTGCAGCACGTCAGGGTTCCCTGTCCATCACCACCTCCCAGAGTTGGGCCAGACGAGCATCTCCCAAACGAGCTTCTAAGGAACACAGATTCTCTGGGATATTAGTAGGAATAAAGTGAGCAAAGCTTAGATATGCAGATGACACCACCCTTATAGCAGAAAGTGAAGAGGAACTAAAAAGTCTCTTGATGTAAGTGAAAGAGGAGAGTGAAAAAGTTGGCTCAACATTCAGAAAACTAAGATTATGGCATCTGGTCCCATCACTTCATGGGAAATAGATGGGGAAACAGTGGAAACAGTGTCAGACTTTATTTTTTGGGGCTCCAAAATCACTGCAGATGGTGATTGCAGCCACGAAATTAAAAGACGCTTACTCCTTGGAAGGAAAGTTATGACCAACTTAGATAGCATATTAAAAAGCAGAGACATTACTTTGCCAACAAAGGTCCATCTGGTCAAGGCTATGGTTTTTCCAGTGGTCATGTATGGATCTGAGATTTGGACTGTGAAGAAAGCTGAGTGCCAAAAAATTGATGCTTTTGAACTGTGGTGTTGGAGAAGACTCTTGAGAGTGCCTGGACTGCAAGGAGATCCAACCAGTCCATCCTAAAGGAGATCAGTCCTGGGTGTTCATTGGAAGGACTAATGCTGAAGCTGAAACTCCAATACTTTAGCCACCTCATGCGAAGAGTTGACTCACTGGAAAAGACCCTGATGCTGGGAGGGATTTGGGGGCAGGAGGGAAGGGGACGACAGAGGATGAGATGGCTGGATGGCATCACAGACTCGATGGGCATAAGTTTGAGTAAGCTCCGGGAGTTGGTGATGGACAGGGAGGCCTGGCATGCTGCGATTCATGGGGTTGCAGAGTCAGCCATGACTGAGCGACTGAACTGAACTGAACTGAAAGTGGGCAAAAAGGTTTATGATCCGATGAATTTGAGGATCACTATGTTAAACAATATTAACATTTGCTGCAGGACTTCTCAGTCTTTAAAATCTTCACAAACTCAGTGAGCATCTAGGTAAATGAGTGTTCTGTAAGTCACCCTCTGATATATCTAAGGGAACTTGTTCACTGTTTTCCTGTCTATGAATCATGGTTTACATGCCACCTCTTCCAAGGGACTTTCTCTGAATCCCCAGATAGACCCAGTCACCTCCAGTGGAGGCACCTGCTTCAAGCCCCCTTTAAGCTCCTAATAGTTTCCATCTTGAGTTGTAACTATCTGCTCCTGCCACTAGACTATGAGCTTCTCAAGGGAGGGGCCCGTTCTGATTCATCTCTTGGTTTTGGTACAGGGAACAGAATAGAATGAGTGGATGGAGACGTTAATGGGTGGAAGGATGAGTGATGTTTTGATGGATGGGTGGATGGTCGAATGGATGATTTATGGCTGGGTATGTGGGTGGATGGATGAGGGTGGATGGATGAAATGGATGAAGAGATAGATGGATGAGAGAATAGATGAATCAATGAGTGAAATGATGAACTGACTTAATGGATGGATAGATGGATGGATGAATAAAGAAGTTAGTGCATAAATGGATAGATGGACGATGCATGGATGGTTGAATAAATAAATGGATAATGGATAGCTTATGAGATGGGTGGTATAGATGATTTCACGGTTGATACTGTGAATTATCAATGGTGAATGAGTCAACATATAATTAATGAGTAAACAAATAAGAAATGGAATGAGGGACACATTAATAGATGGCTAGATAAATAAACACATAAAGGAATAAATGGATAGATGAATTGGTAAATAGTGACTTCATGAATGAATGGTTGGGCAGATTGATAAATGGTTTTGTTGTTGTTTGGCCACTAAGTTGTGTCTGACTCTGTGTGACCCCATGGACTGTAGCCCACCAGGCTCCTCTGACCATGGGATTTTCCAGGCAAGAATACTGGAGTGGGGTGCCATTTCCTTCTCCAAGGGATCTTCCTGACCCAGGGATTGAACCTGT
Source organism: Hydropotes inermis (assembly GCA_020226075.1). NCBI lineage: Eukaryota > Metazoa > Chordata > Mammalia > Artiodactyla > Cervidae > Hydropotes > Hydropotes inermis. The sequence continues at coordinate 4,995,792 of CM035277.1, read as the reverse complement.
GGCTCCTGTGTCTCTGGCACTGGCAGGTGGGCCGTTTACCACTGAGCTACCAGGGAAGCAACGAATGGTTAGATGAGATGGATGAATGAGAAAGTGGATGGACGGATGGGTCAGTGAATGGATGGATGGAGGGATGGATGGGTGGGTAGATGAGTGGATGGATAAATGGATGCTTGCTGGAATAAGTATATGAATGGGTGGATGGGGGAGTGGATGGATAGGTCAGTGAATGGATGGATTCACAAGTGAAAATGTACAATGTCAAAGGTCTGAACTGAGGTCAGGATGGCAGGAAGATCCCTGCACCCCTCCCTGGGGTAACAGTCTTTCAAATTTTGGGAGCTTGAGAGTTTAATGAAAGCTATGACCCTTATCTCCCCAAAACTACTCCTAGATATGACATGTAAGCAGTTTTAATACAGTGGTGGCCAGTGAGCCTCTCGGCCATCTACAGAGCCTGCGGGGAGCACCAGCACTGCACGGGTAGTTTCTATTTCTCAGGGCCTGTCCATGGAGAGGAACCCAGGCCCAGAGGGATGAAGGTGGCTGAGATGGCGACAGGGAGCATCCCAATGGAGGGGTCACTTGTGGATTCATTTGTCCGTCACACAACATTACTGTGACTTTTCTGGATGCTTAGGAGAGGATCTCTGTGAAAAGATAAAATTGTCTCTCATAGTGTTTAAAGAGTAAAGTCAAGCAGTTTTCATTTTAAATCTCCTCTCTAATGCTTACTGGTTGGGTCATCTTAGGAAAATTACTTCATCTCTCTGGGCCTCCTCTTTAGATCTACAATAGGGATAGCAATAAATCCCTACCCTATGGGGGTACAAACGTGTAAACAAGTGTGCAATGCACATAGTCTGGTGCTCAGGGCATAGTAAGTGCTCAATAAAATGCTAGTGAATCTGCAGTATCTAAGGCATTGTCAAGTCCCTTAAAGCACTCGTAGTCTGGTAGGAAAGACAAAGAAGTAAACATAGGCTGACTGGGGCTGTGGAGGGGAATCCTGAGCCATCACCTTTAGGGTCCATTGGTACCCAGCCTCCATTCACGTCACTGTCTCCTGTCTAGACGAGGCAGAGGCTGGAGAGCTACAGGCCACATTCCCCCATCTCCTCTGCAGATAGGGTTCTGTCTGCTCCTTAGGTTTGGCCACTCAGATGCTCTGCCATGAGATTCAGAAAGTAGAGCCATCTGGTTTTTGCCTTTGCTCTCTTTCTGCTGATAAACTTGGTCATGGCCGGGTTTTCTCTTTGGTAGCAGCATACTTTGCTCACCAGTTTCAGGGATTCAGAAGTAGTGGCGTGTGCTAAATTGCTTCAGTTATGTCCAACTCTTTGAGACCCCATGGACTGTAGCCCACCAGGCTCCTCTGTCCATAGGATTCTCCCGAGAGGGATACTGGAGTGGGTTACCATGCCCTCCTGTAGGGGATCTTCTTGACCCAGGCATCGAACCTGCATCTCTTACATCTTCTGCATTGGCAGGTGGGTTCTTTACCTCTAGCACAACCAGGTGAGGTGTTCTGAAAATCAACAGTCCCTGTGGTGGCCTGCTGGTTCCCCACCATCCGGATTGGCTGTGGTGGCAGCTTCCCCTGTGGGCAAGCTCCACTGTGTCATTCTGGAGCCCCTCCAGGTTGTCTAACAATTTTGTGAGTGCCCACATCCTTGTATTCCATCATCTCTGTGTAAAAAAAAAAAAAACAAAACAAAAAAACTGGTGGGTTTTCTGGTTCCTGTAGCTGTAATCTGATTCACATGGTGAGCAGGGATAGGACCTCAGTGGGTACCTAAACCAGGCTTAGGGGATCGCAGACATTGTATGAAGCCCGTGGCACCTTGGTTGAGTCCTGCAGGGCATTCGTGGAGTAGTCAGACAAGAGATGGGTAGGGAGGGAGGAACCCTCCAGGCAGAAGGAACAGCCTGGCAAAGTCTCAGAGATGAGAGAAAACACAGCGTGCTGGAACAGTGAGAGGGGTTCGGGTTGGTTGAGGCCAGAATGTGTACGGATAGGGCGAGGTCACTGGACTGAAACGGGGTTTTAGGGCTGGCCAAGGTATTTGAACTGCCTTCTGTGATGGGGAGCTACATACAGCTGGCGGCCGTAGGAAACGGTAAACGTCAGCCAGCTGCTGTGGGAAGCTGGATTCAGAAAGGAGGGTGTTCCTACGAGGGGTACACGGCAAGGAGCAGAGTGAGGTCAGCCAAGGAGGAGGTGAGTGGCAGACGGATTCAAGGGGTGCTGAGGACAAGACTCCCTGGCCTCAGTGACCAGTTGGGCTGAGGGTGTGGGGGGTGGGGTATTATGGACAGCGCTTGGGCCTCTGGCTTTGTCCATTGGGCAGACGGTGGACCTCCTAAGAGCGGGAAACAGGAGGCAGAGGGGCAGTGTGGGGGAGGCTGGTGAGTTCACTTGGGGGCGTTGGTTTGAAGGCTGCCCAGGAGCCACGCAGGGGCGACATCTGGGAAGCGTGCAAACAAGTGGCCAGAGGAACATGATGCCGAGGCTGAGGCAGACTGGATGTAAGACTGTGACTCAGGGAAGAGGAGATTCCCAGGAAGCGAGTGAAATATTCATTCAACAAACACCACGGGGGAAGCCTGAGACAAACCCTGTCTCCTCATTTCTGAATACCCAGCACCTGGCCTAGGACCTGGCTGCTTGTTTTTTTCTGTCTTGTTTTGTTTTTTTTTGGCCACACCACAATGCACATGGGATACTAGTCACCCTGCCTTGGAAGCGCGGAGTCCTAACCACTGGACCACCAGGGAAGTCCCTGGCTTCTGCTTAAATAAACCAGGAGGAAGTTCTAGGGCCCAACCTCAGAGGGTGGGCTGGGTTCCGGCAGGAGGAGAGGAGGTGAGACCCCTGTGATCCAGCATGTGAGGCCTGAGCTTGGGTCCAGCTCTTCTGCAAGTTTGTGGTAGGGCCCTGGGCCAGTCTCTCCCCCTCCCAGAGCCTCAGTTTCCTCATCTGAACACTGGCCATGAAAGGATGTGGTCGAAATTCAGAGCGATGGCGGTGGAGACATGTGGCTTGGAGCGTGGGGGGTGGGGGGGTGGGGCCAGCATGTGGAGAGCAGGCTGATGAGGTCGTGGTTCCGGGGTGACCTTGTGGAGCACAGGGTCACCTGCTTCCTGGGGCGGCAGGGCCGTGGGGGACAAAAGAGGAAAATGAGGATCTGTCTGGAAAACACGGCCACAGCTGTGTCCCATGTGGGCCCCCTTCCACCCCATGGCCAGCTGGGGCGGGCGGGAGGGCAGGCAGGCTGGGGAGCCTCACCCAGAGACGGAGGAAGGGACCAGATGACAGGGACCTTTTCCACAGCGCCTTGGAGCTGCTGGCACCGGGCTCTGGCCGCCGTCCCGACCCTCTGATCCTGACTCAGGATCAGTCCCTGATCCGCTCCTTCTCTGGCGGTCCTCTTTGGCCAAGCGGAGGTTATAAACCGGAGGCCCGAGGGACAGAATCTGGCCCTCCGGTTGGCTGTGTTCAGTCCAAACAGAATTTTTAAATGAAAGGAGGCAATATTAAAAAAAAAATCTGTAGATGTTGGATGAAAACCCATGTTTCTGGAAAATCAGAGGACCCAAAATTCTGATTGCACGGGTCCGCATCCCCAAGGGGCCACACTGAGCTTTAGACAGGGTGCCATGGTCCCCACCACTCCCTCTTGTCTCTCTGAAACTGAAGCCAAGCAAAAATAACTCTTTATCATCTTAACTCTGGCCCGCTTCACTCATTTAAAACCCCACTGGATTTTCAGCCCTGAAAAATGATCTCTTTTCCCTCCCTAACCACCGAGGTCTGGGCCCTGGTTCGAGCCCGGAGCCCCTTAATCTCTGCCTCACCTAAACGCTCCAGGATTGCTGGTCTTCTCTGCCCTTGCCCCCTCCAGGGCCCAGCACCACGCCCTGAGGGTGGATGTTAGGCTGAGTCTTGGCTGGGCTCCGCGGGGCCCGTGGGAGGCGGGCCCACATCTGCTCTGAGATGTGTCAGCTGGGCCTGGTCACACTCTCCGCAGCTCATCCCAGAGGCATGTGGGACCAGCGCTGTGCTCGCGGCCCGGCTGGGGTGGCGGGCGGGGCCCGGCCCGGGACGTGGTGTATGTCCAGGCCGCACGCAGCAGGCCTGAGAGCTCAGCTGCAGACACACTGCCTGAAAAGAGGGAAGGAGGAGGGGAGAGAGGCAGAGCTGCTTTAGTGGAAAATGCCCAAAACGCAGAGGCAGAAAGACCTGAATTCACACCCTTGGTTGCTGTGTGACCTTGGCCAAGTTGCTTCACCTCTCTGAGCCTCCAGCGTAAGGTGGAGCCAAGGAGAGCCCTCAGAAGTGGTAACGTGGCATCAGCCTAAATCCCAGAGGGGCAGCCCGGAATGAGGGGAAACATATCACAGACTTTTGGGGGTCAGATCAACTGACCACTTGTGAGCTGAGTGACCCTGGGCAAGTCACCTGCGTATCTGGAGTTGGGAGCAAGGGTCGTAAGCTCTAAACCCTCAGAAAATTAATCTGAGGGAAAAGAGAATTCATTCACTCAACAAATATTTATTGAGCATTTCCTGTGTGTCAGGCGCTGGGGTCACAGCAGGACACGAGACAGTCAGAGGTCTCTGCCCCCACGGAGTTCACACTTTGGTGTGGTGAGCGGACAGCAAACAAGGCAAATAAGTTGTATATTATATTTGAAAGGTTTCCCAGGTGGTGCAGTGGTCAAGAATCTGCCTGCCAATGCAGGAGACACAAGAGACTCGGGTTTCATCCCCGGGTCGAGAAGATCCCAAGTCAAAGGAAATAACAACCCACTCCAGTAATTTTGTCTGGAAAATTCCATGGACAGGGGAGCCCGGCGGGCTATAGTCCATGGGGTCACAAAGAGTTGGACATGACTGAGCCCGCGCACGCGTGCGTACATGCGTGTACACAAACACACACGCGCACACCTTGTATTTGAGAGCCCCAGTGCTACAGAGAGAAATAGAGTGGGGGAAGAAGAAGGGTGAGCTGGGGGTTTCCGTATCCAGAGATGGGTCAGAGACAGCCTCGCTAAGCAGGGAGCAGCTGAGCAGCGACCTGTAAGTTGAGGGAGGGAGCCAGCAGGAGGAGGCGGCTTTCAGGGAGCGGGAGCTGCTCTCACTGCAAAGGCCCTGAGGTGCTGCGGCGGGCTGAGCAGGGCCGGGGGCAGGGCTGGGCCAGGCCTGCAGGACCCTCTGTGTCGTGGCCTCTCCGCAGGAGGCGGGCGCCACGGAGGGTTCCGAGCAGAGGCGGGCCCCAGTCTGACTTGCGTTTTCACAGGACCTGCAGAGGCCGGGACAAAAGCAGGAAGAACAGGGGAGGTCCGGCAGCGGTCAGTCCTCTGTTTGCGGATCATGCTCCCCCCCTGCTCTACAGCCGTCGTGGCTCCCCGTTGCCCCTGGAGAGAGCCCGAGCTCCTCAGCCCGGCGTTCAAGGCTCCCGCTACGCGGGCTGGCCTCCTCCCTCCAGCCCCCCTCTCTCCCCCTCAGCCTCGCTGGACACGCGTCCCGCTCTGTTCCATGAGCTGTGCCTCCTTCTCCCGCTCTGGTCCCTCGGCCAGGAACCCTCTTCCTGTCCTCGCTTTGTGAGGCAGCTCACGGGTGGCTCAGTCCCCCCAACCCCCGCTAACTCTCAGCTGGGGATTAGGAAGGCAAGAGGGGGAGAGGAAGTCCTCGCCCCAGGGGGCGGGCCGGGCTGGGGGGCGCAGACCTTGTCTCCCCCCTCTCACATACTCCCCAGGGCTCTGCCAGCTCAGGGCAGGTTTGGGAGGTAAAAGCGGATCTGGAGCCTGCTGTGTGACCTTGAGCAAGTCACACGCCGTCTCTGAGCTTCGCTTTCTCTGCCTGGCACAATGGGGAAAACAACGAACTTCCTCGTAGGTGGCTGGGCAGTGGTGGCTGTGAGCTCGGGGGCTGTTGCCACTGTGGGCGGGATGGCATTCTGGGAGAAGATGCGAGCACACGTCTTTTTCCAGCTGGGCCAGGCCCATACCGGCGGCCCCGAGCTGATGCCAGGGCTATCTTGGGGGTCAGATCCCTTGGCAGCCCCAGGGTTCTCCAGTTTGGTTGTCCTTGAGTTACCCAAGCAGCCACCGTGTGTCCAACCCCAGTTCTGAGTAGGGACTAAGGGTCTTCCCTGGTGGCGCCAAGGGTAAAGAACCTGTCTGCCAACGCCGGAGATAGAAGAGACATGGGTCAATCCCTGGGTCAGGAAGATGCCCTGGCTGTGGGCAGAGCAACCCACTCCAGTATTCTTGCCTGGAGAATTCCCACGGACAGAGAAGCCTGGCGGGCTGCAGTCCATAGGGTTGCACAGAGTTGGACAGATGGAAGTGACTTAGCATGCATGCACGCAGGGACAGAAGACCTGGGTTCAAATCCCAACTCTGCCACTTAGCAGATTTATTATCTAGCTGAGTGAAACCCTCAGTCTCTCATCTGTGAAATGGGGAAACTAACAGTACTTATCTTCTAGAGTCGTGAGAGAAGCCAGTGAGGTGACGTAAATATTACACTCAGCACAGGGAGTAAGTACCTAATCAATGCCAGGTATTATTATTATTGTGTTGTTTTTTATGACTGCTGTTTACCAGCTAAGCTATGGGGGGAGGGCTCCCTATGCCTCAGTTTTCTCATCTGTGAGATGGGTAATTGCACTGCTGCCCTCACGGAGTTTCTGTAAGGATTGAGTCTAATAAGCATAAGTGGTGTCTGGAGCAGAGTAGGTACTCAGTGGGGTTATTTTGAAAATTTCAAGCGTAGGATTCATTTAATACAGTACCAGAAGTCATCAGTGATCTGCAAATGGTTCCTATGAAAGCCTTTTATTATCTCTCTACTCAAACAAATGCCCATTTGGCTTAATTGAATTTAAGCAAACAAATGAGATAAGAAAGAAAATCCCCAGCCTCGGGATAGTTATTGCAACCCAGCGGGTGATGAGACGTACACGTGCTTCTAATAAAAAGCTGAGGAAGAGCAGCAGGATTATATTAACATTTCAAGTAATTACGACTGTGCAGTTGGATGACCTTGGGCAAGTCCCTACTCTTCTCGGACATCGGTCTTTTCTTCTCTGCAATGGGTATGAGAGCCTCTAACCTGCAGGATTATGGTTTGGCTCAAACCCGTCACAGCTGTGGCTTATGAAGCGCCTCCTGTATGCAGAGGACTGTTTGTCATCTCCCCCTCCCTCCCAGGAGGGGAGGTCGGGCACGGGCTGCACCCCCCCCACCCAAGGAGAGGACAGTGAAGTTGGAGACGTGGCTGGAGATGCCGCTGCAGGAGGGAAGGAAGTGGGGGGGCTGGGCAGGCTGGACTGACGCAGCTGTGATGTCAGCGACAGGCCGCAGGCGGTGGCCGGCCCAGTGTGAACGGTGAGCTCTCTGCTGGCCTGGCGCAGTGCCTCCCCCCTGGGGTGGGGGGGTGGCCTGCTGCCCCCCTTAACCCCTTCCCGGCCTCGTTTTCCCAGACAGCCATCCCCCGGGCCTGGCCTTGCCCACAAGATTCCCAGATTTCACAACCGGGGCTGGCGCTGAATCATGTACAGTAAGTCCGGGGAGAGAAACTCCTGCCTGCCCGGCGTCCCCAGGACCAGCTGCCAAGCCAGTCTTCCCTCCCCACGGGCGAGTGGCCGCGGGAAGCTGGGGATCGTCCCTCCGGGCCACCGACCAGCTGGGGGGGCATCGGGCAGGGCACGTGACCTCTCCGGGCTGCGCTGGGAATCAAGGGGTGGGGCTGTCTCTAGGGGACCCTGGGGCTCTGGAGGGCAGGAGGTAGGGCATGAGGGTGACTAGTGACCGGGAATGCATCCCTTCACCTAAGCTTCAGTTTCCTGATCTGGAGGATGGGCATAATCACACGACTGACCTCCCGGGGCCCGTGCGAGGATCAAATGAGATGATCCAGTGCTGAGCACAGTCAGTGCCAGACAAGCAGGACTGTTGCTGTTGTGGTGTCAGAGTTCCCCAGGACACGCTTTGAAAGACTCCAGAGAAATCATTCAGTCCTTGGGGGAGCCATCCCCGCTCCCTGCCCCCTAGAACACCCACCCCTTTCCTCGTGACCCAGATGGTTCTTATTTTTAAAAACGTCTTTATTACATCAACAAGTATCTGTTGAGCACCGCTGTGTTCTACTGGGTCCTGGAAATACAGCAGTGAATAAAAAAGAAAAAAAAAAAAGAAGAAATAAAAGCAAACCCCTCTGTTCTCATGGAGTCTATATCGTAGTGAGGGAATCAGACATTTGAGGTCACTTCAGAGAGGGATGAGGGCTCCACAGGAAATAAAGCAGGAGCTGTGATGGAGAAGCCCCAGAGCGATCCTCTGAGGAGGTGACCTTTGAAGAGAGATTGGATAACAAGAAGCCAGCGTGGGAAGGAGTGTGTGGGGGGTGGGCATTGCTCCGGGCAGAGGGGACTGCAGGTGCAAAGGTGGGAGCCAAGGTGTGTTTGGAGACCCCCTGGGCCGGTGTGGCCGCAGCGGGCGGAGTGCGGGTAAGAGGAGGGCCAAGTCAGCTTGCGGGCTGGGCACAGATGCCCTGAGCCAGCACCCTGAGCCCTGGGCTCCTCCTGAAAGTGAGCTGCCCAGGGCCTGCCCTCTGCCTGCAGGGACGGCCACTTGGCAAAGACCTGGCTCCCTTCTCTCTGGGGTCCCCAGGCCCAGGAACAGCCCACTCACATGGAAAAACCTCATCTCTGGGGGTACCGTATGGATCGGGTATCTATGCTGAGGCTTCAGCTGGGACTCAGACGGCCTCAGGGGAATGTGGAGGGCCGAGGTCTGCCTCTTCCTAGCCCAGGGCTTTGACATTTGCCTCTCAGAGCCTCAGTGTCCCCTTCCGTGAGATGGGCGCAATGTTGCCACACAGAGGGATGTATGTGGTGGAATACTACTCACCCAGGAAAAAAAACGAAGCCTTGCCGTTTGCGACAACTTGGATGAACCTTGAGGGTGTTATGCTCAGTGAAATAAATCAGACAGAGAAAGACAAATATCAATACCGTATGATTTCACATATGTGGAATATAGACAACTACTAAACAAACAAACAACAAACGAACAAAAAAAACATAGATACAGGGGAGAAAGTTGTGATTACCAGCAGGGGAGGAGAGGCGGAGTGGGGGGTGGGCAAAATGGATACAGGGGCTCTGCCAGAGGAGGGCAGATGGAGAATGAACTTTTAGGGTGAGCACACTGGCAGGTGGGCTTACCAGACGGCACTAGTGGCAAAGAACCTGCCTGCCCAGGCAGGAGACATAAGAGACCCGGGTTCGATCCCTGGATTGCGAAGACCCCCTGGAGGAGGGCATGGCAACCCACTCCAGTGTTCTGGCCTGTGGAATCCCATGGACAGAGGAGCCTGGTGGGCTATCGTTCATGGGGCCACAAAGAGTCAGACAAGACCGAAGCCACTTAGCACGCACGCACACTGTCAGATATATAGAAGTAGAAATAAGATGTTGTACACACGAAACATCTAATGCTACGTCAGTATTTAATTTAAGAAATAATACAAAATTTAAGAAAATAATGTAAAAAATAAATAACTAAAAGGAGGAAGAGAGGGCTTGCTCCAGTATCTGTCCCTGTTTCCCCTCCCCAGGCCAGGCAAGAGGCTGGGATTCCAGGGGCAGAGGGCAGTTGGAGCTTGCTTCTGAGGCCTGAGAGTTGTGGGCAACATGAGGCCTAATCAGCATTCCGAAGAGTGTTTTATTTTATTTTTTTTTACTTTTTGGCCGTACCAACCAGCATGTGGGATCTTGGTTCCTCGACCAGGGATCAAACCTGTGCCCCTTACATTGGAAGCACAGAGTCTTAACCACTGGACTGCTAGGGAAGTCCCCTGAAGAGTGTTTTTAAAATTATTATTTGTTTTACCATTTCCCATCAGGCTGTGGCAGTCAGGATGGCTGTTGGCATGAGAGGTTGGGGCCTGACATGCAGCCGGGGAGATGGGATGTGTCTGTGTCCCTGTGAGAACCGAGCGCAGCCCCAGAGGGGCAGGCCAGCTTCTTGCCCCCACTGTGCAGATGAAGAAACCGAGGCCCTGACGGGACGGGTGCTGCCCCGGTCTCCCCGTCAGGGAGGGGCAGAGACGCAGGCTCAAGACTGGTCTGTGCGGTGCCCGTTCACAGCCCCACCTCCTCCTGGTACCGGGCATCTTGGGGCCAGGACGGCCGTCGGAGCCAGATGCTCGTGCCTGCAGGGCTCCTACACATGTGGAAAGGAAACCGGATGGAGGCTGGATCAGACCAGGTGCGACCCCACTTCCTCCTCCCTCGGGCTGCGAGTAATTATTTGCCGGGTTAATAGTGCCCCCTTCCCACCACCTTTCATCACAGCTTCTGGAATTGCCAGGCAGTAATTAACCCTCCTAGCACCCCTCTGAAGTTGGTACTGGAGGCAGACATGTTATTATACCCATTTTTTTACAGGTGGGTAAACTGAGGCAGGGCCCACTGAGGCCTGGGAGCCTGTGGTACCCCCATGACTCAGCAGCAAAATCAGTCTCCACTTTCTTCCCCCAGGAAGCAAGAAGACTTATCCTCCAGACACCCCTTGCCCTGGGGGCCGAGCTGCAGACGGGAGGCTTGGCAGGTCTTGGACACTCCTTGTTCCTGCCCTCTCACCTCTCAGGAGCAAGGGGTGCGGGCTTGGGACCAGGTGGAAGGGGCTGGGGCCTGACTCTGCTGTGTGACCCTGGGCAGGTCACTGCCCTTCTCTGAGCCTCAGTTTCCCCCTAGGTAAAGGGGGGATAACCACCCCACTTGGTATGTTTGTTTTCCTGAGCAGAAAGCACAGGGCAGATCTCCGGTCAAGCTCCAGTCCCTCCCCTGGCTCTGGCCACACGGGCCTCTGCGCTCTTTGGACACCCAAGTCACTTTCAACCTCAGGGCCTTTGCATGTGCAGAGCCGTCTGCCCAAAATGTCCTTTCTTCAGATCTCTGCCTAGCAGGCGCCTTCTCCGCTTTCTCAGCTCAGATGTCACTTCCTAAACCTAGAGTCTCCCCACCCCCCAGCCCGGCCCCAATCTCTCACTGTATTTTATTTTCTTAAAGTGCTTATGAAGGTAACTCATCATTCACCTTGTTTGTTTCCTCATCAGATCCACCAGGGCAGAGATTTTCATCTGCTTCATTCACAGTGTACTCTTAAGGCTCAGCTCAGTGTCAGGGACACAGTAGGTGTTTAAGAAATGATTTTTGCTTTCTCCACCTCTTGCCTGGCTCTCTCCAGGGTCAGCTACTCCTTGTCAACTGAGGATGGACTGAGCTCCATCTCTTGAAGGACTCAGGTCGCTTTGGAATCCAGGACCTCAGTCTCGTAGCTTCCCAGGTAATGCAGTGTTGAGAGCGAGACAGTTGATGAGGGGAAAAGAGCCCTCCCCAGAGCAGACACCCTCTTCCCTCCCGCCCCACCCCTCCCCTGCTGCCTCGGGCTCATGGACTCACTCCAGGCCGATCCCCAAGCCAGCCACCCCCTCCCTTGGCATGTCTGTCAGCACCCTTGGGGGAAAGAATTTGGAAAGGGGAGGAAGGGAAAGAAAAGAAAGCAGGGTGCGAGGGGACGGTTCCCACACCTGTGTAAATAATTTGTCGTCTTAAAACTTGTCAAATATGCTCACCTTCAATGCCCAGTTCTTGGGCTTGTTTTCCTTGGCAAGGCCCCCACGGGAGTGGAATTTCGGCTGAAGGGAGCCCAATTGTCATCCTCTAAGCATGTTCCCAGGCCAGGGGGCCAGGGACGGCTCTGGCTGGTGCTCCACTTCCGTCCCCAGAAGTACCGGAACGTTCCTGGGATTTCGGGAGCAGCCGCCAGTCCTGGAAGCTGTCCCAGAATTCTGGAATGTTGGAATTCAAACGGCCTCCTGCCCATTTTTCAGAGGAGGAACATGAGGCCCAGAGAGGGAAAGCGGTTGGCCTGAGGTCACACAGCATTGTTGGGAAAAGCTAGAGTTTTCCAAGAGAAGGTGGGATCAGTATCCATCTTCTGGTTTCTCCTGTATTGGGGTAATAGCACCCCAATTTCCTGCTGGAGAACCCCCTCTTCCCTCATCTCATTCCATGAGATTTGGGTGGGGTGTTCTAGGACCCTGTCTCCAAGGGTGGACGTGTGACCAAATCTGGCTCCATGTGATTGGTCCGGGGATGGGTGTGTAACTAAGCCTGCCCAATGAAACTTGATCCTGGGACTTTGGTTGCTGGGAGTTATTTGCGAAAAGACATGCAGTTTTTCCATTGGATGGAGAGTGAGCAAGTGAAAGCCTGGAGCATCAGGGGACTTCAGAAGAGAAAAACCTGCCTGAGAGAGATCAACACAGAGCTAGACAGGGTTGGAACCCCTGGATCCATACCTGAAATTAGACGCACTTGGATGTTTTAGTTTCATGAGCCACTACATTTCCTGTTTTTGGCTGGAAACAGTTTGGTTTTCTGTCACTTGTGCACAAAAGGGGATGATTGACCCAGGGGAAGGGAGAAGGAAGTGCTTCCAGGCCAAGGAAGTACCATGTGTGGTGGCCCTGAAGCAGCAATGCCAGGGGATATTCCGGTAACAGGGCAAAGCGAGTCATCCCCAAGGCGAGGTTAGGAGTTTGTCAGGTGGTCAAGTGGGAGAAGGGAGTGTCTCCAAGCAGAGGGAACAACCGAGGAGAACGCTCGGAGGGGTGACCAGCGGGTGAAGACTAACCATGTGCTGGGCTTGTGTTCCAAGGAACGCAGAGATGAAGAACGCGAAATCGAATCCAGCTACTGCTTAACGGCTCCGGCCGAATGTGGGCTCTTCTGCTTTCAGAGCTGAGCCATCACCCGCTTCCAGCATGCTGGCTGAGATACTCACGTGCTCTCTTCACTGATGTTGGGCACCATCGGGGCCGCCCAGCTTCACTTTACAGGGTGCAGGGCGCCAGTCCACATTGGGTCACGTGGTGAGAGTCATTCCCTTTGCAGATCTTTCTACAGTTCTTCCTTCACATCGTGAAGGGCAGATGCTAACCTCTCGCTAACACCCAATACTTGCTTATCTCCCTTGGTGAAAATGAGCACGTCTCAGACGTCAGACTTCTGGCATCTAGTTTTCTCTAGCTAAACTTTTAAAAACTTTGCACTAAGCTATGACATATGCAGGAGAAGGAACTGGCAACCCACTCCAGTAGTCTTGCCTGGAAAATCCCATGGGGTCTCAAAGGGTCAGACACGACTAAAGTGACTGAACATGACATATGCAAAGCAGTGCTCGGCTTGAATGTTCACGGCCGAGGGACTAGCACCCAGACAGACAGACCCAGAGCCGCCCCACCCCCAGAGCCGCCCCTCGCCTCCGTTACTTCCCTTCCTGTGGGCACTGCTTTCCTGACTTCCATCACCATAGGTCAGTGTCCCTTGTTTTTGAAGTTTGATCTTTTTCTCTTTCTATAAATTTGCCCTTTCCAGAGAGTCATATAAGTTGAATCCTATAGCCCATTGATTTTTGAGACTGGTTTTTCTTACACTCAGCACCTTGCATTTGAGACACATTCATTTCATTGTGTGTTATCAGTACATTGTTCCTTGCTATTGCTGGATAGTATTCCATTATATGGACATACCACTGATTGTTTACCCACTCACTGCTGCTGCTGATGCTGCTAAGTCACTTCAGTCGTGTCCGACTCTGTGCGACCCCATAGATGGCAGCCCACAAGGCTCCCCCCTCCCTGGGATTCTCCAGGGGAGAACACTGGAGTGGGTTGCCATTTCCTTCTCCAGCACATGAAAGTGAAAAGTGAAAGTGAAGCCACTCAGTTGTGTCTGACTCTTAGCAACCCCATGGACTGTATGCAGCCTACCAGGTTCCTCTCTCCATGGGATTTTCCAGGCAAGAGTACTGGAGTGGGGTGACATACCCACTCACTAGTTGAGGGATAGATGGGCTGTTTCCAGATTCAGTGATTATAAGTAAAGCCACTTACAAACTTTTGCAAACAGGTTTTTATGTGACCATAAAATTTTATTTATCTTGGGGAAATTTCTAGGAGTAGAATTGTTGGATCACATGGTAACTATACGTTTGACTTAATCAGAAACTGCTGAACTGTTTTCCAAAATGTGCATTTTGTACTCCCATCCGCACTGCATCCAAGTTTTAGTTGCTTCCCATCCTCACCAGCACCTGATATTGTCAGTTTTTTGTTTTTGATTTTAGCCATTCTAATAGGTGTACTCTGGAATGTCATTGTGTTGTTAATTTGCCTTTCCCTAATGACTAATGATGTTAAGCATCTTTTTATGTGCTTATTTACCATCTCTGTTTTTCTTTTCTTTTTTTTTTTTTTTGGTGTAGTGTCTGTTCAAATTTTTGTCCATTTAAAAAATCAGATTGTTTTCTCATTAATGGGTTTGGAGAGTTCTTTATATATTCTGGATACAAGTCAGTCCTTTGTAGATGTGTGATTTGCAAATACTTCCTCCCAGTCTGTGGCCTGCTTTTTTGTTCTCTTAACAGGTAGACTTTAATAACATTGTTTTGTTTTCATTGTGGTGGTTTTTCTGGTTATCTTTGATTTATGGCAAAAATTCTTTGTTCTTTTCAAATTTAGTGATCATATCAAATGTCTTCTCTTAAGATAAATTCATTTAGATAGAAAGGTAATTCAACTTGAAGAAAAATATTAAGCAATAGACTTCCCTGGTAGCTCAGGCGATAAGGTGTCTGCCTTCAATGAGGGAGACCTGGGTTTGATCCCTGGGTCAGGAAGATCCCCTGGAGAAGGAAATGGCAACCCACTCCAGTACTCTTGTCTGGAAAATTCCATGGATGGAGGAGGCTAGTAGGCTATAGTCCATGGGATTACAAAGAGTCAGACACGACTGAGCAACTTCACTGGTTCCCTGGTAGAAATAGTGGAAAACATACCACACAAAAATCATGAAGCCAGGTACTTGAATAATCGAAGTGTGGACAGCTCTGATTCATTTCATCAACAAATATGGATTGAGCACCTACTATGCTCCAAGCTCTGTCTTAGGTTCTGGGACATACAGGTGGACAAAAGTTTCTGCCCTTCTGTTGATGGTTTCTCTCCAGCGAGTTCCTCTTCATCCTTCAAAAGCTGACTTGAATGACCCATCCTCTGTTTAACACTCCCTGGAACACTCACCACATTATACTGCAATTTTTGTTTCTGTGAGCTTCTTTCTGGGAAGGGGATATATCTGGCAGCCTCTGAGCAGGTTGCATAGAGTCTGATGCTTAGGTTCTCAACGAACAGCATCTCATGGAATAGATGCTATTATGAGTTGCCGAAGATGGGTTTGCTGATTTTAATGATTGAAATTAGCCTGTTCCTCTCAGATGCACCCAGATGTGGCCTGAAGTCCCTCCCTGCTGCAGTCTGAGCTGGTGCTATGCGAACCAAGGTCTTTCTCCTTGGCCTTCCCTTCCACTGACAAACACATCAAGAGAAAAAACATCCCAAACCCAGTGCCTTCAGCTCCCCTCTTTGCTCCCCACCCAGTACCTGCGGATGCCTTCCCTGGCACCCATGATCCCACACTCACTCACCAGGCATTTCTTTGTCTGACTTGGCTCCAGGGACCACTTCACCCTGGCTCCGACCACCCTTCCTCCTGCTTCTCCACTCCCGCACAGCAGCCTGCTTCTGCTCCTCCAACACACCAAGCTCATTCCCACCCCTGGGACTTTGCACTTGCTGTTCCCTCTGAGACTCCCCTTTTCTACCTCTTTGCATGACCGGCTCCTTCTCCACATTCAATTCTGAACTTAAACTACTCCCTCCCCAGAGGCCCTCCCAGGCCATACTATCTCACTTCTACATTTAATCCTATCAGTTCAGTTCAGTTGCTCAGTCGTGTCTGACTTTTTGTGACCCCATGAACTGCAGCACTCCAGGCTTTCCCGTCCATCACCAACTCCCAGAACTTTCTCAAACGCTTGTCCGTTGAGTCGGTGATGCCATCCAGCCATCTCATCCTCTGTCATCCCCTTCTCCTCCTGCCTTCAATCTTTCCTTGCATCAGGGTCTTTTCCAATGAGTCAGTTCTTCGAATCAGGTGGTCAAAGTATTGGAGTTTCAGCTTCAGCAGCAGCCCTTCCAATGAATAGTCAGGATTTCCTTTAGGACAGACTGGTTGGATCTCCTTGCAGTCCGAGGGACTCTCAAGAGTCTTCTCCAACAGTACAGTTCAAAAGCATCAGTTCTTCGGTGCTCAGCTTTCTTTATAGTCCAACTCTCACAAGCTATAATTTGATCCTATAATTCTGTTTATTTTCTTTGTTGCACCAAGGGCTCTCATTTCAGAGTTTATTTGCATGTTCACTGGTTTCTTGCCTGTGTCCTCCATTAGAACATTGGTACTGTGGGGGCTTTTGATCTGTCCTTTCCTGTCTTCCTGGTGCCTGGTACAGTGCCTGGGGTATAGTAGATGCTCAATAAGCTTTTGTTCAATGAATGAATGATGTCTCCTTTGAGGCTCACTGAAGCAAAACCGAGTCCTTTAACCCACATGACAGGCTGACAGCTCCCCGAGCTCCTTCGGGGTGGACCTTCAGGGTGGACCACATGTCTTCCTCTTCCTCCTGGTCCCCATCAGGCCCCTGCGGCCGGCCCAGTGCCGAGCGCTACCTACTGGGTCCACCAGGCTCGTGTCCTGCCAGCTGGGGCATTCCACCTTCTTGGAGCCGTGCTGTTGGGAGGCGGTCGTCTGGGCCTCACCCACTGTGGACTGCTAGCTCTGTAGGCTCCGAATCACACCAGCTCCCCGCGAGAGTCATTGCAGCTCCCTCTGTCCTCCTGGTTCTGTCACAAGGAGGGCAAGGCTCCACTTGAGGCCTGTGTGTCTTTCTCATTTCCTAATACTTCTTCTTTCATTTTAAGAAACAGTGTGTGCGTGCAAGCTCAGACGCTCCAGTTGAGTCCGGCTCTTTGCAACCCTATGGACTGTAGCCCGCCAGGCTCCTCTGTCCTTGGGACTCTCCAGGCAAGAATACTGGAGTGGGTTGCCATGCCCTCCTCCAACAAGATCGTCCCAACCCAGGGATCGAACCCTCATCTCTTTATGTCTACCTGCATTGGCAGGTGGGTTCTTTACCACTTTGTATAATATGCTGAATAGCTTCAATTTATAGCAAATGCCTTAGGTTGGGTCCCCCTAGAAGCAGATCCCCAAGAAAGTCAAGTAGTTTATTTGGGAGATGATCCCAGAAAACTCTGGTAGGGGTATGGGAAAGTGAGCCTAGGAGGTGGGGGTCGGGGGAGGCCTCCAGTGCAGAGAATATTGTCGAGCAAGGAACCCCTGTGGGTGCCTGGGGCTCCACCTGCTGCAGAACTCTGAGAAATGGTACAAGAGGTGCTGATAACCTTGGATTATCCAATGGGGGTGGGTGGGGGTGGGTGCTGCCAGGGAGCTGAGGCACGGATCCACCTGCTCCTGCCGCTCCTTGGTTGGGGGCAGCTCCCTGGAGTGTTAATTCCCAGAACTTCTGGCCTCCTGCAGGTGGGCAGGTGGGCAGGTAACCCCCATGGTTAAAGGGGGTAGGTGCTGGCAGCTGGAATCCAGTTTATGTTCATGGGAAGTAAGCAGGAGGGGAGCTGGGCGAGGCACCAACAGAAATGCCTTGCACTTGACGCTGGTTTCTCATATAAAGCAGAGATCAAATGTTTCCTTTAAAAGGAAGTTTAAATAAAAGTTGAAAACATGAGTCGGCTTAAAGAGAAAGAGTAAATAGTGTATGGGGGAAGTGTGAATGTGGCAAACACTGCTACTTCTAAGGGCATTTAAAGCCTTTAACTTCCCCGGGGGCTCAGACAGTAAGGAATCTGCCTGCAACGCAGAACATCTGGGTTTGATCCCTGGGTCAGGGAGATCCCCTGGAGAAGGGAATGGCAACCACTCTAGTATTCTTGCCTGGAAAATCCCATGGACAGAGGAGCCTGGTGGGCTACAGTCCATGGAGTCGGAGAGTCGGACACAACTGAGTGACTAACACTTTCAAAGCCTTTAACAAGAAGACGTGTCTTCTTGGTGACCCACCTGCATGGGGATGCAGAGAGCAGCCTTTCCTCCCAGCACACCCACCCCAACACTGCTCTGGCTTCCTGGGAATCTTGGAAATGAGCCACGAGGCTTGAATCCCTTTGACTTGGGGTCTGTCACTTAATATCTCTAGGCCTGTCCTTGAAAAGGGTAGGTTCCAAAGTCATGTGAAAGAAGAAATGTGCAAAAACAGCCAAGACAGCTCTGAAATGGAAGAACTAAGAGGGAGGGCTTGTCCGTCCAGACTTTAGGATCTATGGCAGAGGTTTAAAAAGTAAAACTCTGTGGTAGTGGCAGGCCTGCCTGCTAAGTCAGTTCAGTCGTATCTGACTCTTTGCGACCCCATGGACCGTAGCCTGCCAGGCTCCTCTGTCCATGGGATTCTCCAGGAACACTGGAGTGGGTTGCCATGCCCTCCTCCAGGGGATCTTCTGGGATCAAACGCGCATCTCTTACACTTCCTGCATTGGCAGGTGGGTTCTTCACCACTAGCCCCTCCTGGGAAGCCCAGTATTGGCATAGACATGGGCAAACACATCAAGGGAATAGAACAGAGTCCAGTAACTAATCCAGGTGTCACTTGTCCTGCTGAAGGGATGTGAAAGGGTTTGAGAAAGGGGAGATGTCAGTTAGCGTGGAGTTCTCTGGACTGGGTCTGGGCTGGGGCACTGGCTGCCCAGCAGGCTCCTGTCGTTGGCCTTTCCCTGGGATCCACCTGCCAAGGCCCTGGGGAGACATCCTCATGGACCACACGCTCCCTGTGTCTGCCCTGGGAATCTCAGAAGCCTCCAGGGCATTGCGCCCTTCGGAGTTCTCTTTGATTCTTCTGATTAAACCACAGAGACAGCCGCACGTGGGTGCTGGCAGGCCTTTCCCAGGTCTCCAAAGCTTGCTCATCTCCTTTTAGGAGGCAGAGCAGACCTCAGCCCGGAGCCCTCAGCCGGCCACAGAATCCAGCTAGAGTTTAATAATATTTCTTTGTGATCATTGCTTTTGAGGTTATATTTTGTCTGTAGAACAGTAACTGTACAAATTTTCCTTGAAAATTTATTTTACTGACACATGCTACAAAGAGGGTGAACCTCCATAACATCATGCCAAGTGAAAGAATTCAGATCCTAAAGGTCACCTCTGGCACAATTCAACATAGAATAGGTAAGTCCGGAGAGACAGAAAGCAGAATGGTAGTTTCTCAGGACTAGGGTGCAGGGCTTGAGAGTGGGGAGCAGCTGCTTCATGGTACTGGGTTTCCTTCTGGGGTGATGAAAATGTTTTGCAGCTAGTGAGAGGTGGTGGTTGCATAACCCTGTGAATACCATTGTGACTAGCCCATGAATTGTTCATGTTAAAGTGGCTAATTGATGTTACGTGAATTTTACCTCAGTAAATGATTTTTTAAAAACCAACCAAGCAAAGGGAAAAAAAATCATTCATAAAAAGTGTGAATGACTTTAAAGATGACTTTTCAGCGAGATTTAGGAGACATTGGCTGAGGGAGCTGACCTCACCCCCAGGCCTTGGCCCCTGCAGTGCCCAGGTGTGGAATGCCCCCTCTGCGCACTGAGGGAATGCTGCCCACCCCTGGGAACCAAGCTGCAGTCTCAGCTCTGCAGGAAGCCCCCCCTGATTACGCGGGCCCGTCCAAAGGTCAGAGCGGTCAGGTGGGCCCAGTCCTGCAGCTGTGCAGACCTTGGTGCAAATCCTATTAGTGGGGAGGAGTCTTCTAACTTTGGACACACTGTTTCCTTCACCTCCCCAAGAGGGCCTCAGTTTCCTCATCTGTCAAATAGGGGTTCACAGTTGTTCTTATCTCACCAGGTTGAGTTAAGCCTACATAGAAAGCCAGCAGACAGGGCCCAGTGCAGTGTGGATGCCCTTGGTTCACCCCTGGCTTTGAGCACCGGTCACATCATATTGATTTATATACCTCTCGTTTCCGAACTGGAAGGAAGGGCGCAGTCTTTGTCATCCCTGTATCCACAGTTCCCACACAGGGCTCAGGCGTAAGTCTTCAGGAAGGACATGTTGATTGACGCCCGAAGGGATTCCCCGAAACCGGCTTCTTCTGCCCACCTTCAGGGTCCCCACCTGTCGAGCTCCCTTCCTCATTCACTTGGACCATTGCAGGCTACCCGGCTCTGCACTCTACTCCTCACCCCCGCCCATTCTCCACGTGCGGCCAGAGGTCTCATCGGAACCTGAGGCAGCCCATCCGTCTGCTGCTGTGAGCCGTCCTGGGGCTCTCCTCCCGTCTAAAGTCTGAAGTCCTCCTCGCGGCCCGCCAGGGCCTGCTCCTCTAAAACCCCAGCCTCCACCACTGGACTTTTGCACCTGCTATTCTCTTTCTTGAGGACATTCTTCCCCAGATATAGCGCCCACTTCCTCCCTTCCTTCAGGTCTCGGTTCAAATGACTATTCTTGTTAAGGGAGATTTTCCCTGGCTTCCCAGACCTCACTGGACACCAAAGCTCTCGTCCTCCCCTAGGAAAAGCCCCTGGCTGGGGTCCTGGGTCCCAGCCTGCGTGTCAGGAGAGGAGAAGTTCCCGGGCCTCGCCCTGGACTCCGGGCCCCATGGTCAGCGATGAAGGTGGGCAGCACCAACCGTACCTGGTGCAGAGCCCCTGCCCGCCTGCCCTCTGTGGGAGGTGCCCTGCCCAGCTCCCACGGGCTTGCAGGGCACGGGTGGGAAAGTCCCGCGGCCTCCTCCTCTTACCTGACGAGGGCTGACTCAGACCCTCACCCCTGGCCAGAGGGAGCCGCAGCCACCCCGCCCGGGCCCTTGATGGGAAACCGCGCTGCCAGGGCCTGGCTGGGCCCAACCCTGACTCACGGCACCCCGCCCAACCTCTGCCACTGGGAGTCACACCTCCCTCTGGCCAAAGACGCTCCGGCTTCGCTCCCAGGGAGCGTTCTCCTCCACGCCTTTGCCCCAGCAGTGCCCCGGCTGGCAGTGACCTTCTATGGGGAGCCTTCTGTTCCTCCGAGCCCAGCCCAAGGGCCATCTTCTGGTGGGGAACGCCAGAGATTCCTCTGGCCAGGAAAGCGAAGGGGTCGTGGGAGAGGTGGTAATGACAGCAGTAATAATAATAATGACTATTAAACAGTAATAAGAGTAACTAGTCATGCCTGCACTGCGCCAGGCACTGTAGGAAACACTTCATTGTTTTAATTCATTCAACCTTCACAATAATCTTCTGGGGTAGGGACTTTCATTTTCCCAAGGCACAGAGTGGTTAGTAATTTGCCCCAAGTTACCAGCTGGAAAGTGCGAGAAGAGCGATTTGAATCTCAGGAGTCTGGCTCTCACAGCGTCGTTCTCATCTCCCAGACCTGGAAAACCCAGCGGAGACCCCTGAGGGAGCCGGGAGCGGGAGGTCCAAGCTCTGGGCTCGGCCTCAGTTGCCCCTCACCCACGGTGGGCACAGCCCCTGCTCCTCAGGGTACAGGTGGTCTTCGCTCCCTCCATCAGGTGAATCCTTGGAACACGGCCTGGGCAATCCACAGCAGTGGTGGAAAAGGCATTTACATGTACAGAGCAAGGACTATGGCCTGGACACGTAACCCATTTACCTCCCAGCAGCTGCATGCAGTGGGGGCAGTTACTAACATCTGTTTGATGGAGGAGGAGACTCAGGCCCAGAGCGTAAGATTCGCTCAAGGTCACAGAGCCAGGAGATAGCAGACACTCGACTTAAACCCAGGATCGTTCTGATAGCGTAAGGCCAGGGTCCCTCCTGCCGAGTGGGGACATCTCAGTGAGGAGCAGGGCGGGGCCCAGACGTCAGAAAGAGCCTGGGACGTCAGTGCGTGTTGCCGTCTTGCTATAGCATCCCACCAGTGTCCACCCACTCATTCATTCATCTGTCCGTCCACCCACCCATCTTCCATTCACTTATCCACTCACCCGCCCTTTCATCCATCAATCCGTCTACTCATCTACCCACTCATCTACCTTCCAAGCATCTATCCATCCAGCCGTCCTTCCATTATTGCCTGTCCCTTCCATTCAGCCTCCATCCATCCATCCAGACTTCCATCCACCTATCCTCTGTCCATTTTTCTATCCCTTTTACCTTCTGTCTGTCTGTCCTTCCACACGCATCTGTCTCTCCATCATCTTAAACAGTATCTGTCCGTCCATCACCCATCTATTCTTCTATACATGCATCCATCTCTACATGCATTCATCCATACATCTCACAGATGTTTATTTAACTGATGGCTACTATGCCCAAGCCTTCAGATCACTGTGCCTTGAGCCAGGAGAAACATACCTAATTAGGTTTGTGTTTATTTGCTGTTCCAGGAAAGCTAATTGTGGGGTTTGTAAACAGCCCTTTGATGGCTGGAGAGTTACTTAAGAGGACAGTTAAATAAACAACTGCTGGGTGGAAATAGCTCCGGTACCCAGCAGGTCCAGAGCCATGACCTGCCTTGAACAGCAGGAGGAGGGCTTAGCTCCGACAGTGTGGAGGCTCTGGGTTCAGAAAGGAAGTCAGAATAATGGGAACAATGGCAATAACACCCACCAAGTGTGGAATGCCTACAGAATGCCAGATGCTGTGTTAAGCATAGTTCTTACAGAAACTCCATGTGATGGAAACGATCCCATTTATGGATGGGGAGACTGAGGTTTGGGGAGGGACATCCATGTGCTCAAGGCCAGGACAGTCAGGACAGTAGGACAGTCAGGACATCAATCTGTCTGTGTGCAGCAATAATGGCAATAATAGTACATAATTATACAGCGTTCACTAGATTCTAAGGCACTGTTCTAAGAAGCCCACTAAATACACAACCCTGTGATGTTGCTAATATCATCACTACCATTTTACAGGTGAGAAAGTTGACGCTGAGAGGCTTAGAGTAATTTGAAAAAAATTACTCAGTTGCTAGAATTCTTTAAAGAGTAATCTGGACTCAGAGTCTTACTCTTCACTCTGTCATGCAGTGGATTACGCCTCATATGCATTTAACTTAGAAAGATCTAGCCATACACGGCTGGCCAAACACTTTTTTAAAATCATTTTTTCATTTTTTCTGTTTTACATATCTAAAAATATTGTGAAATTATAACTTGTTATGTCTCTTTAATTGCTTAGTTCAGGGGTTGGTGATCTTTTTCTATAAAGCTAGTGGATAATAAATGTTTTGGGCTTCGTGGACCATATGGTCTCTGTTGCAACTACTCACCTCTTCTGTGGTCGCTGGAAAGCAGCCACAGACAATAGGAAACTAATGGATGTGGCTGTATGCCAATAAAACTTTATTTACAAAAACAGGCGGAGGGCCGGATTTGGCCCAAGGGCTGTAGTCTGCCAACTGCTGACTCTGTGCGTTTAAAATCTATCTGTATTCACCAAACCATGTGCTCTTGCCTTTTTATGAACAACAACAGATTTTCAAGGATACTTTAAAACATTGCTCAGTTCCACCTCCAGACCATTTGCTCGCATATGCCCTATACAACATTTGCCCCTTTGTCAGCTAGTGGCAGCTTCTGAAGGAATTTGCAAATTCTTGGCATTAAACTAATTCCTTTATTCATGTAGTCAACAAATGAATGACAGTCTTAAGAGGTGGTCAGCCTGGCTGACTCCCCACTAAGGACTCTGAGAATACTAAAGGACATGGGATTTACTCTTCTCCACACCAAGTTTTGTAAACTTTTGGTTTGGGGGGTTGGGGGGAAGTAAAATAGAAGTTAAGTAGTCCTATGACTATTTCCTATTGGTGACAAGAACAAGGAAATGAAAGGATGACTGGTAGAGATATTACAAAATGTCCTCAGAGCTAGTGGGAACAAAACCGAGTAAGGTCAGAAAGATCCCCTTTCCTCTTTATCCCCACACCCTTTGCTTCAGTGTTGATCTCCCAGCCTCAGAAAAGTTATGAGCCTGAGGGAACAGCATGTGTTCACTTTCAAGTCTAAAAAGACCAATGACAACCTGGGTAAAAATATTTGCAACATAAATGTAGACAAATGATTTATTTCCATAGTAGCTAAAGAATCCCTGCAGAGCAATCAGAGAAAAACCCCAAAAGCTGACCCCCTAGAATAACAGCGTAAGTAGATGGAAACAGGCAATTTACAGGGACAGAAATACATATGGCGAATAGACACACAAGATGTCCAGCCTTGCTGATAATCAGGCAAATACAAACTAACAAAAATTAGACAAGGTTTTTGAGTCCTCCGTTTGTCAAAAGTAAAAGACTGATAATGTAAAGTATTCGGGAGATCGTGGGAAATGGCCATGCATATTCTTCTGGTCCAAGTATGAATTGGAACAGTCTCTCTGAAAGATAACTTCACAGTACACAGTGATACTGTAAGTTCGTCTTTTTTAGAGCTCAGGAATTCCGTTGTTTGGCGTCTCCTTTAAAGAAACATCAGGCACAAGGAATATGTGCCAAAATAGTTACTGGAAACAACCTAAATAGCTGTTGGTGGGGAAGAGTTAAGTACCTTGAAGTGATCTAAGGACTCCCCATCTTTTGAGGCAGACCCTACCCACTTCCACCATTGATGGTGAACCTGCTAGATGTCCACAATTCCCAGTCTCCTTTGCAGCTTTGGGGTGGTCACATGACCTGGGATCATCTAATCAGACACACCTACCCAAGCTTGGAATGAGGGGTAGTCCATAGGCAGCAGAGAGGTCTCACCGGATCTAGTCCTGTGGTTGGGACACTATCCTTGCTAACTTTGAAATCTGGTTCTTCAACTCTCTTAGACTCTCCCAACCCCTAATTTTAATTTGAGCTTTTTAAAAAATTTACTTTTTAATTGAAGGATAACTGCTTGACAGAATTGTGTTGGTTTCTGCCAAACATCAACATGAATCAGCCATAGGTATACATATGTCCCTTCCCTAATGTGAACTTTTTCCTCAAGTATAGAATACATACAGAAAAATGCACAGGTCATAAGTGACAATGTGAGGAATCTTCCTAAGTTGGGCGCATCAAGGCCACATCAAGAAGCAGCGTTCCCATTCCCCAGAAGCTCCCCTCTGCCCTCTGCCAGTGATGACTTCCCCACAGGTAACCGGGGGTGGTGTGTCTGTATCTACTCCTTCACTTGAATCAAATTAAATGATGTGTTTTTGTGTTTGGTTCTATCTCTTAATGTTGATGTCTTTGAGATTCATCTATGTTGTTGCATGTGGATGCAGGTCATTCATCCCTATTGCTGGGCAAGAGGCCATCATCTGGATGTGGCTCAGTTCATTCATTTCCACTCCTACAGATGGGCATGTGGGTATTTTCTAGGTAGAGACTGTTGATGAATAAGGCTGCTCTGAACATTCTTGTGTACATCTTTTGGCAAACATCTGTCTACATTGCTATTGAGTAATAGACCTATTGCTAGGTCATGTGGTGAGGGTATGTCTCATTTGATTAGAAATCACCAGCTTTCCAAAGTGTCTGCACCGTTCTGTGTTCCTACCAGGCATGTATGAGTTTCTTCTGGATATTCCACCTCCTCATCAACTCTTGGTATTTTCTGTATTTTTCATTTTAGCCATCCTAAGTGGTATCCCGCTGTGGTTTTAAATTGCATTTCCTGACAATCAACGATGTCAAGTCCCTCTGTGTGTTTACGGTCATCTTGCTTCTCCTTTGTGAAATGTCTGCTTGACTCTGTCTTTCGTGTCTGATTGATTGATTGTTCTTTATTTTTTTCCCTAAAGTTCTTATAAGAGACTGTGTCTCTGTTTAGTTTTTTAAAAAGATATTTATTTATTTACATGGCTGCGCCTAGTCTTAGTTGTGGCATGCATGACCTTTAGTTGCAGCATCTGAACTCTTAGTTGCAGCCTGCTAACTCTTAGTTGAGGCATGTGGGATCTACTTCCCTGACCAGGGATTGAACCTAGGCCCCCTGCACTGGAAGCGTGGAGTCTTAGCCACTGGACCACCAGGGAAGTCCCCTGTGTCTCTAAATTACTGTAACAGGCAGGGTTTTGCAGGAAAAGAAAATCAATGGGAGATGATCTATGTATCATCAATCTGTCTGTCTGTCTATCATCTAGCTTTAGGAATGCAGTTATGGAGGATGGCAAGTCTGAAATTTGTAGGCAGGTTGGCCGGCCACAAACTCAGGGAGGATTTCTATATTATAATCCGGAGACAGAATTCCTTCTTCTCCAGGAAACCTCAGTTTTCACTCTCAAGGCCTTTAACTGGTTGGCCCACCCACGTTATGGAGGATACTTGCCTTTACTTAAAATCAACTGAGTGTAGATGCTAACCACACCTACAGAATACCTTCACAGCAACGGTGAAACTAATGTTTGACCGGACAACTGGCACAATAACCTAGCTAAGTCGACACATAAAATTTAAACATCCAATTACTCAGAGTTATTTACGCTGTTTGCAACTTGGGAGCCCAATCTAGTCCACCATTTACATAAACACACACACACACATGCACGCATGCTTGCACACACACAATATCAACGGCAGTGTTATGCATTTCTCTGTGTGTACGTGTACAAGAATGTCTGGGAGGACACAGTCAAACCTGTTACATGACCACCTCAGGGAGTGTCTGGATTGAAGGTCAAAGGGAATTTTAACCATAAACACTAACAGTAAAGAAAAAAATTAAAGAGTATAATAATGTCCATTATGAAATTAAAGTTAATTTTCAAGCGGGAAAATATTTTTCAAAAAATAAAGGAATCATTACGTTCCCATTATTCATTCAGCAAAAATGGATGGAGCACCTGCTGTGTGCTCGTGGCTGGAGACGCAGAGGGTAAGACTGGCAGCCTCTGTCCTGGGGCGCTGACATCAGAGCAGAGGCATCAGGCAGTGAAGAAACAAAGACCTTAGCAAGGAACTTCAGAGAATGCTTGGGAAGACTCTGCAAGAAAGGAAACCAGCATAGAGAGGAAGAATGAATGGGGCTGTGGGGTTGTGTTACCCTGATGGTCAGAGAAGGCCTCGCTAAGGTGACCTTTGAGTCCTGCAGGAGGGGGAGCAGCTGGCTTGGGAAGGAGCAGAGCAGGTGGCCAGCCCTGCAGGTTGAAGGTTCTAAGGCAGGGATGGATCCAACGAGGCATGAGAACCCGAAAAGCGCGTTTGGGAAGGGAGGCTGAGAGGGGCCCAGCGGTGGACGTGGGGGAGCCCCGAGGGAGGCCCCGCTGCCTGTCCCAAGACGAGTTCTGTGTCGATGCCGAGCTGCCGGTCTCGGGGAGGGGGAGGCCTCTGAGCTGCTTGCAGAGCCTTATCTCCACGCCACTTCAGCAATCCCTGCAGGATTAGACCCGAGCTCTGGAGATCCTGTCCCCAGGCCTCGCTAAGCCAGCCCAGGCCGGCAGCACCCAGAGGGACATCCCAGGGCTTTAAGCTCTCTGGCTCTGAATGGGAGGGTCAGCAAGATCCACCATCACTGGCTCACTGAACCGTAATGTAACAGGGACGAGGAAGGTAACCAAAGAGATGCTTTCCCTGCACCATGCCTATGGCTCCTGGTAAGAGCCCCAAGGGGTTGACAGCATTATTATTATTTCCATTTTATGGCCCCAAACACTGAGGCACAGAGAGATTAAAAACCCTGACCCCAGCGTCTGCTTTCTTCACTCTCTCAGTCTAGAACCCAGCTCTTCTGGCTCTCAGGCAAGAGCAAGGCCATCTTTTTTTTTTTTTTTTTTTTAATGACAGAACCCTAGATGGAAAAGGACAATCCCATCTAGGCTCTCTTTATGTAGATGGAAATTCCAAGGTCCGGGGAGAAAAAGGAACCGTTCCCTGACTATACAGAGCCAGAGCAGGAGCTGGGTCTCTCTGTCCACAGGACCCTTGCAGTTTTACCCCCTTATTTACCTCTACCTTCCTTCCTTCTTTCAGTGATGGTTAGACTCTAGGGCTTCTCCAGTGGCTCAGATGGTGAAGAATCTGCCTGCAGTGCAGGAGACCCAGGTTTGATCCCTGGGTTGGGAAGATCCCCTGGAGGAGGGCATGGCAACCCACCCTAGTATTCTTGCCTGGAGAAGCCCATGGACAGAGGAGCCTGGTGGGCTATAGTCCATGAGGTTGCAAAGAGTTGGACACGACTGAAGTGACTTAGCACACACGCAGACTGGCCTCTAGACTGTTCTTCCAGTATGCTGATCTCAATCCTGCCTCAGGGCCTTTGCACTTGCGGATCCCCTGCCAGATCTGGTCCATCATTTCTTTTATGCCTTCCTTTTCCACTCCATTGACAATAGCCCTGCACTCACTCTTCCTATTTTGATTTATTTTTTGGCCTAGTTTTTTTTTTTTTTACCCTCAGTCATTTTATTAAATATATTATTTATGATTCATCTCCCTTCCTAGAATATCAGCCCCTTATGGGTAGGGACTTTATTCACAGCTGTTTTCCCAGTACCCAACCCAGGGCCTGGGCCTCCATAATGCTCAATATGTGCTTGTGGAAAGGATGGGCATATAGATGGATGGATGACAGATGAATGGATGGATGGGTGAGAGATGGATAACAGACGGATGCATTGGTAGGTAATGGATAGACAGACAGATAGATAGATACATAGGTGGTGGATGGATGAATGGATGGGGTATGGGTGGACAGTTCCCCCAACATGATTTCCCAACCCTGGGCTCCGGGTCTCCCACTTGGCTGTTCTGACTTGTCTCCTTTGGCTCCAGGCCTGAGCCGGCAGCTGTGGGGGCTTCCACAGGATCAGGCAGGAGTTGCTGTTTCTCATCCTCCTCTGCGGCTGGGCAAACAAAAGCCTTTGTTCTCCCTTCCCGCCTGGCCCCCCTACAGCCCAGGGTGGGAAGTTGCTGGCAAGTCAGCGACTCAACTTTGCCACAACTAAACTCTGAGGCTTAACCTGTCACGCTGGGCCCAGGGGGTCCTGTGGTCCGTACTGGCGCTGGGCACACCGGGGGTGTGATGGGGGCACCGTGGCCACAGCCGGGAGATGATTCCTATGTGGGTGGGCCCCAGAGTCTTCTGAAGACCTTGGGTTTTTGGAGGTGGGTGGGGGAGTTACAAGATGAAGTTGGCCCTTGGGTCTCTACAGACAGCTCAGGACAGTGTTTCCTCCCGTCCCTCAGGGCTGTCCCCACAGGGTGGAGGGGCAGAGAAGGGAGCCTCACGTGGTGGTGCAGTGGGCCCACAGTACCCACTGCACAGAGGAGGAAACTCAGGCCCAGAGAGAGAGTTAGAGTGCCCTGCTGAAAGCCAGACTGGATGAGCAGTCGTTACCCTGCTGGGCTATCTCTGCCAACCAAAGACAGTGGCTTTTGGCCAGTCTCTTCCTGCCTTTGTCCAGGTCAGACTTGAATCTTGTTCAGATGAACCCCAAAGCCAGTGGATCGTGGGCGCAGTGACTGGAGAACCTGGCACCCTTAGCCCGCCAGCCTCACCAGTACACCCTTGAGGAATCTGGATAAACAGCTCACTTCCCTGTCTGCTCTGGAGCGGGGTCCCACTTCCTGAGCTGAAAAAGCGGGAAGAAGTCCGGGATCCTAGCGTGGCAGCTGAAGTCCATCCACGTGACTGCTCAGCCTCCTCTCCACACGGTACCCTGTGAAGTGGGTGTTGGGAATTGTCCACACGAACCACATGCTTTCCAGCCTCTGCCTTTGCCCCTGCTGTCTCCTCCACCGAGGATACTGTCCTGGTCTGAGTTCTTCCAGAAACAGACCCTGAGACAGGATTCAAGTTCAAGGAGTATATTCGGAAAGTGATGCCGGGAAGTCCCCAGAGCAGGGTGGATGAGCAACACAGGGAAGGAAGCAAGTAAAACACATGGTTATCAGGCCAGCAACGTCCGGGCGGATCTCAAACCTACTCAGGGAGCCAGTGTAGAGCATGGACCCCAGATTTTTTCCAGCCAAGGGGAGAGAAAACCACCTGTGTATCCACCAACACCCCGTCAGTGGTCAACTGAGGGCTCATTCCAGGGCATTAGCTTTCTGGAACTTCTGGCTACGCAGATGCCCTCAGCCAGACCAAAGGTCTCAAGTAGAGAGAGTAAACCTAGGTGTTTGCCGTGAGTGGGAGTGTTCATCTGGGGGTTTGGGTGGGCAACAACAGCATTTGCTACTAGTGTTTATTGGTTCCTGATCTTTTTCTAGTAGACTCCTATTCATCCTTTAAAACCCACCCTTCACTCTCCCAAGGGAGATTTCCCTAACCGTCTTAAATCAGTCAATTACTTCACCCCATTCCTTGTATGCATGTCTAACATTAGCCTTTATCACAGAGGGTGTAATTACCCTTTAATACCTCTGCTTGTCCCACTAGGGAGTGAGCAACTTGAGGGCAGGGACTACATCTTGGGATATAGAACGTGCTGTTTGGTGTCGCAAAGTTTGGAGTTCCAGTCTCTTGGCCACCCTGAAGCTAACTCTGGTCGCCATCTCCGTGTCCCCAGGACCTGGCTATTATGGGCCCTCGGTAAACATACTGGCAAAGGAATTGAAATTCCATTTTTAACTCACTGACATTTCTTCTTTCCGGGACGTTTGGTGTTTTGATTATGGAGATTTTGATAAGCAAGTGAGTCTCCATCTGTGTTATTCCTTCTCAGAATCACTCCTGCAGAGCATTTAGAAAACTTCAGGGTCTGAGGCCCCACCTTGGAGATTCAGATTCAGTCACTGGAGCTACTGCGTTAAACTTCGATGGTAATAGGAAGCCTCAGAGACATTTCCCCCACTTCAGGGGTGCTCGTGGAGAAAGCTCATCACAGTGTCAGACATGAATGTGGACAGGGTAGGCGGGAGCAACCTGGAGTCTGGGCTGGGAGAAAGGACACAGAAAAAGGGAGGACGCAGAAACCAGAAGTGGGAAGCAATGAGCCGGGCTCACACACAGCCGTGTGGTCGGAGCTGGAAGACAAGCATGGTGCCGGGTGGAAAGGAAAACGCAGGCTGATGGCTGATCTCTGCGTGGTGTGCGCTCCTCAGACCCCAGCAGACCCTGCCGTCCCCCGGGGGGCAGTCTCCAGCCTGCCCCTACAGGCCACTGCAGCGGGATCTCGGGGGTGGGTTCCTGGAACCGATATTTTAGGGATGTGAAGCCCGGGTGGAGAACCGTGGCGCACCGGAGTATGAGCGTCTCAGTTCCATGTCCTTAACTGACATCAGGACCCACCCACCCAGCAGGGATGGAATGAGCGTGTGCATGAGCGGAGGGCATGTGTGAGACATCGTGCTGGCAGCTTCACATGCGTTGCCTCACTTTTGTCCCAGATAGCCACTGGTGGTACGTACTGTTGTACTCCCATTTCGTAGATGGGAAAACTGAGGCACAGGGTGGTGAAGTCAGTGGCTGAGGACTCACGGCTGTTCAGCGGCAGATCAGGTTTGAACCGGAGTCTGCAAACCTGACCCCAGAGCCCTTGCCTTCTCTCCTCCTGCATCCTCCAAAGTTGCTCTTTCTGATGCCCTTTGATCCACCGGTTCAGCAACCCACAGGCATTGACCCACTCAGTTCTGCAAGAAATTATTGTTGTTGGTGTTGTTTTTCCCCCGATAAATCCCTCATGGCCTTCCCCCCTCCCCCCGCCCCTTCTTCTTTAACCTCAGCACACAGACAAATCCCACATCACAAAGGCCAAAGCGGCTTCTGGAGGCGAGAGCATCATTCCTTGGGTCAAAACTGCATGGGCCATGTTTATTAGGCTTATTTTAAATTGCTTCCCCATCCCCCAATGAAAGGCGGGAAGTCTTAAAATTACTTCTCCTCCAAATCAGCCCTCAGAGGCGCCACCCTGCCCCGGAAGCTCTCTGACCTGCCTCCTAAGGAATTATTAATTATGATTTGTTTTTATAATCATCCACTTGGAGCCTCGGATGACACATGCTCAGGCTTGTCCACCCTTTAAAAGAAGGAATCAAAGGTTCATGGAAATCAGTTATGTACAACAAGTGGAATTACTTGGGCTCAGCTCTGGATTTGCTCTGTGACCTTAGGCAAACCCCTTCCCTCTCTGGGCCTCTGTTTTTCTAGTTGTAGAAGGAATGTGGACGGACTTCTAAAACAGGGTTAAGATATGTATTTCCCAAACTGTGACTATGCCAGAGGTGTGGGAAACGGTTGTAAATTGTACATGGATGGACATTTTACAAGTTTTATTGTTTTACTTTAACTTTTAAAATTTAACAGTCCTGCAGTATTTCATTTATAAATGCGGCTGTTTCTGTTCGTTGGGATGGTGACAGGAAGGAGGACCCCTGAATCACACAGTCACTTAGGTATCCCAACTGCTGGAGGCGCTGCTGTGTTCAAAGTCACCCTGGGGATCAAGATCCAGCCAGAGAGAGGAGATGGTGGAGAAAGAACCTGTCAGCCTAGAGTGATGTACATGTGTACCCTCCCCCCCCCTCCTCCCCGCCCTGCCCTGCGACGCTCCCCGGTCCAGAACTAGTCACACGGGTTCTGCCCAGACACGAAGGCAATTGGGAAATGTAGTCCGCTGGCTGGGCAGCTCCTTATCTACAGCACCCTTCAGAGGAGAGGCACGCATCTCTGTGGCCCCTCGGCCATGCCTGCTTCAGTAGTCTATTTTTAAACCAGTAAATTGAGGAACAGAGCTTGGCCACCCCGTTTATCAAAGAGGTAAAACACCAAACACAACTTTCTACAAAGTGGGAGGAATCATTCTACCCCATGTTCAAGTTTACTACACAGGAGAGAGTAGCGTTGGCAGAGGAAGAAACATTCAATCAACGGAGTGGAAGGACTTAGACCCACACAAACAGTTCCAGCTGACTTGTGATGAAACTGTAAAAGCAATTCAGTAGAAGGACAACCTTTCTAACACAGTAAGTCCCCTACATCTGACTGAGTTCCGTTCCGAGAACGTGTTTATAAGCCCAGGCTGTTTGTTAAGTCCAACAAAGTTAGCCTAGGTACCCAACTAACACAGTTATTTTACAGTACTATGCTTAATAGGTTTATAATTCTTTTCCCACAAATAATAAATTCAGTTCAGTCACTCAGTCGTGTCTGACTCTTTGCAACCCCATGGACCGCAGCACGCCATTTTTTAATAAAAGACAAAAAAAATACAGAAAACATTTTAAATCTTACAGCGTAGTACCTTGAAAAGTACGGTAGTCAGAGAAGGCAACGGCACCCCACTCCAGTACTCTTGCCTGGAAAATCCCATGGGCAGAGGAGCCTGGTAGGCTGCAGTCCATGGGGTCGCCAAGAGTCGGACTCGACTGAGCGTCTTCACTTTCACTTTTCACTTTCATGCATTGGAGAAGGAAATGGCAACCCACTCCGGTGTTCTTGCCTGGAGGATCCCAGGGATGGGGGAGCCTGGTGGGCTGTTGTCTGTGGGGTCACACGGAGTCGGACACGACTGAAGCGACTTAGCAGCAGCGGCAGGGAACAACAGCGGGCATACAGGGGCTGGTATCCAGCGCAAGAGGGTCCCTGCCTGGAGGAGGGAGGGGAGGAGGGGGACGTTGAGATGAGGGACCGCCAGCAACAGGAGATGGAGGGAAAACTGCAGTGTCACTCACCCCGACGCTGACGAAACACACGTGCGCAGCTTTGAAGGCATGTAGGGGACTGGCTGTAAATAGTGCGGGAGCAACGGCAAAAAGAAAAGATCCTTGACTTTGACCCAAATGTCACACCTTATAACGAAGATTAAATGGGTCATGGACTTAAACTAAAACATGAAACTATAAAACATATATTTCTTTTAAAGTAGGAGAAAATTGATTTCCAGGATCTAGGGCCAGGCAAAGAATTGTCACACCCGAACACCAAAAGCACGATTCATAAGATGAAAAAAGTGATAAATTGTACCTCATCAAAATTAAAATTTTTTTTTGCTCTGTCAAAGAGGATGAAAAGACGAGCTACAGACCAGGAAAAACATTTGAAAACCATGTATCTGGCAAAAGACTAGTATTGAGAATGTATCAAGAACTCTCAAAACTCAGCAACGAAAACGAAATCCAATTAGAAAATGACAAAAGACAGGAACAGACATTTTATGGAATAGGATTCACAGATGCAAATAAACACATGAAAAGATGTTTAACGTCACTGGCTGTCAGGGAAATGCAAATTAAGACCACAATGAGGTATTACTACACACCCATCCAAATGACTAAAATGAAAAATGATGAGAACCCTAAATGTTGGAGAGGACTGGAGAAACTGGATCACTCACGCATTCCTAGTGGGAATGCAAAATGGCACAGTGTTCTGGAAAACAGTTAGGCAATGTCTTAAAAACTACCAGATGATCTAGCAATTGTGCTCCTGAATATAGAAATGAAAACTTAGATTCACACAAAAACCTGTACACACATGTTCATAGCAGTTTGATTTATAATAGGCCAAGCATGGAAGTAACCCAGATGCCCTGCAATAGTGAAAGTTAAATAAACTGGTGCATCCATACCTTGGAATTCTACTCAGCATAAAAAGGAACAAAATATTGACACGTGCAACAGTTTGGATGAATCTTTAGGGAATTATGTGACTAAAAAAATAATAATAAGTCAGTCCCAAAGGGTTACAAACCATATGATTCCATTTACATTGTCGTTGCTCAGTTGTCAGTCGTGTCCGACTCTGCCACCCCACGGACCACAACACGCCAGGGTTACTCACAGAGCTTGCTCAAACTCTTGTCCATTGAGTGATGGACATCCAACCATCTCATTCTCAATCTTCCCCCTCCTCTCCTGCCCTCAGTCTTTCTCAGCATCAGAGTCTTTTCCAATGAGTCAGCTCTTTGAATCAGGTGGCCAGAGTATTGGAGCTTCAGCTTCAGCATCAGTCCTTCCAATGCATATTCAGGATTGATTTTCTTTAGGCATATTTATATTGTATTCTGGTAAAAATTTGTGTATTTATTTAGGTTGCGCCAGGCCTCCCTTGCTGCGCTCGGGCTTTCTCTAGCTGTGGCGAGCAGAGGGTGCTCTCTTTGCAGAAGGCAGGCGTCTCTGCGGGGGTCTCCCGCTGCAGAGTGCAGGCTCTAGGCTCAGGGGCTTCAGTAGTTGCAGAAGGTGGGCTCAGGGGCTGGGCTGCGTGGTTTAGTTACCCTATGCCATGTGGGATCTTCTCGGATCAGGGTTTGAACTGGTGTCTCCTGCCTTGGCAGGCAGATTCTTACCCGTGGTACCAACCAGGGAGATCCATTTATATAGTATTCTTACAATCACACAGCTGTAGAAATGGAAATGAGATGAGTGGTGGCCAGGAGAAAGGGCAGAGTTGGGGGTGGGAGACGGCTGAGGCTATGGAAGAAGAGCGGGAAGGATCTTTACGGGGATGGAGACGTTCTGCCTCTTGGCTGGATTGGTGTCAGCAAGCTGGTTGTGCCGTCATTTTAAAGATGCTGTCATGGGGGACATGGAAGAGGGGGTAAGTAGGAATCTCTGTTTCCTACGACTGCCCCTGAATCTACACCAACCTCAATGTAAGAAATTTGATAGAGAATATGAACACAAATTTTTTCTACCTAGCCACTTCTGAACATAATTGTATCTTTGGTGACATGGAGGCAGTATCAGAATCTCAAACAGCGGATGTCGTGCAGTGGTTAAGTGTGTGGTTTGCTGACGGCACCGGCTGGGTTCAAATCTCAGTCGCACAGACCTCTCACTGACCTGAGCCTCAGCTTCCACCCCTGCATGTGACGGAACAGTGGGAGGCCCTGCCGCGGGAGGTTGGCATCGAGACCCCCAGGGCCCCACGCGCCGCCGCGCCTGCTGCTCTGTAAATTCCTTGTCACTTCAGGCCGCGACAGGCGGGCGATCGGACCTTCGGGCATCCCCGGCTAGCTCCCTCGGTTGGGACGGTGACCCCCCCCATTCGCGGTTTGCTTGACTCCTTTCTCACTAAGGGCTGTGTGCTCAACGGCTGCCCTGAGGTTGGTCTGGTTGGTTCTGGTCTGCCCTCGGGGCTCTGGGGCACTCTCCCCAGGACCTTTCTCAGTGAAGGAAGATCACAGGTGGCTCCGGTGGGCTGGGCGGCTCCAGGGGGCCACGAGCCCAGGGGTTAGCCTCTCTGAGGCAGCAAAGGGAAGGGATGGAAGGAATGATGACTGCCTACCTACTGTGTGCCTCATGACTTACACGCCCCAGCTCAGCCAAGTCTCCCAACAATCTTGCACAGTAGGTATTCTTATTATTTCTACTTTTAGCAGGAGAAAGCCAAGGCTGAGAGAGAGGAATGGACTTGTCCAAGGTTATGGTGGAGCTGAGCCCTAGTCTGATTTCAATTTAGTATCATTTTGCCTATTAATAATAACCTTATTTATTAAACACCTACCATGGCCAGCTGGGATGCTTAGCTCTTTGCTTTGGGACATCATCACCCTCTCCCCATTTTAGAGAAGAGGAAACAAAGATTGAGAGGGCTGAGTTGCCCAGATGGACCGCAGTTCTTGAAGAAGAAGTCAACTGACAGCTCTTCCTTCAACCCTGCCCTCAGCTCTGGCTCAGCTCCTCTGAGACTCAAGCTCGGAGATGTAAATGCTGAGCAAGCGAAGAGTTGGTACCTTGAGGTATGATGCCATGGCAGCCTGTGGGCCTTTGAATGTCAGCTTTAGCTGGCCGGGGTCAGCTGAGATGGCCAGAGCTTCCCGTGGGGATTGGTGGGGTCCCGAGGAGCTATGCGGAGACCATACCCCGCCCTGCCTTGGGCCTGACAGACAGTGCGGCAGTTGGAACGGGCCCGGGGTGGCGGCGGCGGTGACAACTTCCTTTTGAGTAATAACATTTACTGAAAAGCAATTCTGCTTTTAGCACCAAAAGTTCACCACGCTTGCAAACAGGCGCCTAAGAATACCTCTATTCAACCACAATTCAGAGATTCACACAGATTCCTTTCTGCCTTACCTCCAGCAGAGTTTTGCATTTGGTGTTAAAGGGAAACCAAGACCGCAATTATTGGAGGAGGCAGGAGGGGTGTGGAGAGCGGGGTGATGCAAGGGGGGCCAGGTGGCATCGACCACAGCGCCCCAGGCATCCACAGGCCGCCTCCGGGCAGTGGCCCAGCCCCCTGCCCTGCAGTTACTGGAAAGACATCGGCAGGCTCAGAGTGAAACTGAAGGGCTGACCATTTCTCTTCCTTTTACAAGAAAAAGAAAGTGATTGTCCTCGAAACAAGCCTGACGTTGGAGGCTGGGGACTTGCCCTGGCCACTCTGCATGGCAGAGGCCGAGCTACAGCGGCCCCCGGCGCTCCAGGCCCACGCCTGCTGGGTCCTTTGAATGGCCCCACTGGAGAGCCGGTCTGTACCGGGGAGGGGATAGTCTGAAAGGTTAGGTGCTCATCCATAGCCCAGCAGTTGGAGGATGGCGGGGGTGAGGGAGAGGGCCTGAGTGAGGAGGTGTGGTGCTGGGCAGAGGCAGGAGTGGTAAACGGCAGCTCTAAGTCCCTTCTCTGCCCCCTGATCTGGCCTCCTGACTCACTCCAGAACCAGGCGCGCACGAGTGTGCTCAGTCATGTCCAACGCTTTGCGACCCCATGGACTGTACCCTGCCAGGCTCCAGTGTCCATGGGATTCTCCAAGCAAGAAGACTGGAGTGGGTTGCCATGCCCTCCTCCAGAGGATCTTTCCGACCCAGGGATGGAACCCATGTCTCCTGCATTGCAGGCGGGTTCTTTACCACTGCACCACCTTGGACGGTCCCCCCAAACCAGGAGCTGTCAGGAAATGGAAAGACTGAGAATCATACAGATGCGGGTTCAAATTCCACCAGGGATGGTCACTGGCTGTGTGACCTTGGGCCAGTGATTTCACCTCTCTGAACCTCAGTTTCATCATCTCTAACATGGGGAGAATAATAGGAAGTCGGGTCATGACCCTCCTCTGCTCGGAATCCTCATGTGGCTCCCACCTCACTTGGCGGTCTTCCTGTGACCCCCAGGGCTTGCATAACTGCCCCACTGCTCCCCCTTACAAGCTCATCTTCTCCTATTTTCTCCCCTCCCCTCCCCTCCCCTCACACTGGGCAACTTGTGTTCTGCTGACAGGCTAAATACACTCCTGCCTCAGGGCCTTTGCACTCACTGTTTCCTCTGCCTGCAAGATCCTTCCTCCAGATACCCCTCCTTACCCTATCGGGGTCTCTACTGAAATGCCCTTAGGAGGCAGCTCTGGCCCTTTAAGTTGCTCCCCAATACTCTTTAACCCTTCGAAAGTGTTACTTGCTCAGTCATGTTCAACTCTTTGCGACCCTGTGGACCACCAGGCTCCTCGGTCCACGGAATTCTCCAGCAAGAACACTGGAGTGGGGTGCCATGTCCTTCTTCAGGGGATCTTCCTGACTCAGGGATCGAAGCCAGGTCTTCTGTTTCACAGGCAGATTCTTTACCGTCTGAGCCACCAGGGTCCCCCTTTGGTCTGTGTGAATGTCCCTCCACTGCTTGACATGCTTTGGGGACTTTGTTAGTCCCTGTCCTCCAGACTGTACGCTCCAAGGGGGCAGAGCTCAGTTCTGGGTTAATCTGTTTTAAACGCTCAGGGCCTGGCTCACAGCGGCTGCTCACCAAACTGCACCCAGGCAGGGTTATGTGGTGAGGCTGAAGATTGAGTGTATAGACGGTTCAGACCAGCAGAGTCCTTGCTTGGTAAAGCGTTACTTCCTTTCCTCCCTTCCCAGCACCAATCACGTGCCACATGCTTGACTTCCCGTCGCGAAAGGATGCCTGTTGTTGATGCGGAACCCACACTGGAGAACCCAGGCCCACTCACTGGGTGGGACTCGGAGGTGTGGTCCATGGGCCTCAGCCTCCTGGACGGTGGTGACAGGGTCTGCTGTGACCTGGGCCTGGCTGGTTTAGAGTCTGGCTGAGGGAGAGGGCTGGGGGTGGGGTGGGGGGTGCTCTTTAGACCTTCGAAAGGGCTGTGGGCAGAGGAGAGGCTGGCTGTGGCTTCAAGGGACAGCAGGCCCTGGGCCTGGGGTTCACACCCTTGCCCTGTAGCCCCCCCTAGTTCCCATCAAGGGGGTCCAGGGTTTGCAGAGAGGGGCTTTTTCAATTTTCCGTTTCTGGAAAGTTCTGTCCCAGGAAGGGCAGATGTCAGAGGAGCTGTTGGATACGGCTGGAGCCGCAGAGACTCAGAGACTGCGGGTGTCCTCTCTCCCCGGCACGCAGCCAGCTCCTGAAGCAGAGGGACTTTCCAGAGAAGCCCGCCTCCTGGCTCCCCCTGTGCCTGCCCAGAGACTACAGGCCAAGCTCCCAGTGAGGCCCTGCCCCCACCTTTGTTTCCCTGTTTTTATTTCTTAGAGAGGCCAAGGAATCTGGGGAAAACAGCCCCAACACTAGGCCCACCCTATGGAAATTTCAGAGCCACAGACCGGCTTGGCACAGGCCCCAGGATGTGACCCCCCACCTGGACCTCCACCCCAGGCTCTGGGTTGAATTGGGCCTGTAGCTGGCCTAGGGTGGGCTGAGCAATTGCCTGTGAACCCGTCTTCTGCTGGTGGTTTCACCTCTGCCCATCAGGGCTGCCTTGCCCTGTGAGGACCCCCTTCCACACTGCTAGAGCAAGGCGATGCGAGTGATTCGTGAGGAAGAACTGCTTTCTAGCACTTCGTGGTACCCAGAGGTGGCCATACCCCCGAAACCCCTCAGGGCAAACATTGCTGCCACCCACAGGCCCTATGCAGCCCAGGAATATGTTTGGTTTGGCCCTTGATATAATTTTTTAAAATGTGAATCAGTTACCAACATTCAAGATACCAGGAGAGCTGACATAAAACCCATTTCTCTGACTTCTCTTAAAAAACAGGAATCTCAGGCTGTGCGGGGTCCGCTTTCCTGTAGGGCGTGGGGAAGCCGGAGTGGGTCCTGGTTCCCCTTTCAGAGTAGCACATAGCAGTTATTCTCTTCTTTCCAGTCCCTGCTCAGCCCACTTTTCTCATACACATTGCCTACAGGGTCTTGAAGTATGCATAGGAGTTCACCAGACAAAGGCATATAAAAGCATTCTGAGAAAAAGAAGAGCATCGTCTTTGCAATATATCTCTTTAAGATTCACCCAATAAGAATGTACTGAATGCTTACTGTACACCCTGGGGCATAGAGCAGGAAACCAATAGATAAGGATCCCTGCCCACCTTGAGCTCATTATTGCAGATAGCAGTTCTCAGCTGGGTACTATTATGTCAGCCAGGGACACTTGGCAATGTTTGAGGCATTTGTGGTGTCATAACAAACGTGGGTGGGGGAGGGGATGCTACTGGCGTCAGTGGGGAGAGGCCAGGGGTGCTGCTAAACCAATCATGGCATGCCCAGGACATTGCTTCACAGCAAAGGATGATTTGACCTCAAATGTCCAGAGTGCCAAGACTGATAAACCCGGGTTTAGCAGGAAATAGTAAACTAAACGAGCCAAGGAACACATAACCTGAAGTCAGGTGGTGCTGAAAGTTTTCTGATTAAACTGATCAGAGTGTGGCAGAGGGGATCAGGAGGTGGGTGTACGGCTGCCTGGGGGAGGTTCTGTTTGCACAGACACCTAAGGATGAGAAGGAGCAGGTCCTGAAAAGATGGGGGTGCCCCTGGCAGGGTGACCCCAGATGCTAGTTGCTCGCTTAACAGCAGTACCTCCCCCTTCCACACTGCTTGTCACCTCAGCCTCACTTCTGGGGCTGGGGTCAGTGGTCCGGCTGCCACTTTACTGACAAAGGACCCTGGCTGGATGTCACAAGCCTCTATGAGGCTGACCCAGGCCACCCAGCCCCTCTGAGCTGGTGTCCTTGGGGTGCCTGGAGGGCATAATGGGCACTGAATTGCCTTCATTCATTCATTCATTCATTCAGTTCAGTTCAGTCACTCAGTCGCGTCTGACTCTTTGTGACCCCATGGACCGCAGCACGCCAGGCCTCCCTGTCCATCACCAGCTCCCGGAGCTTACTCAACCTCATGTCCATTGAGTCGGTGATGCCATCCAACCATCTTGTCCTCTGTCGTCTCCTTCTCCTCCCGCCTTCAATCTTTCCCAGTATCAGGGTCTTTTCCAATGAGTCAGTTCTTCACAGCAGGTGGCCAAAGTATTGGAGTTTCAGCTTCAGCATCAGTCCTTCCAGTGAACACCCAGGACTGATTTCCTTTAGGATGGACTGGTTGGATCTCCTTGCTGTCCAAGGAACTCTCGAGAGTCTCCTCCGACACCAGTTTTCATTCAGACAGTCAATAAACATCTATAAGGCCCACTGTGGCCTAGCAACCTCAGGAGCAACCTCAGGATGTGCTCAGCACCAGTCACAGCACATAGTAGGTCCACAGGAAATATTGTCAAACAAATGAAAGGGAGGTACCGATGAATAAAGGAGCCCTCGTCCATGTAAGATAAAGGGTCAAGGCCAGCATTGATTGGGTGCCCACTGTATGCCAGACGCACCCCCAGCTGGAGTCGACACCAGCTTGGCGGGAGGGACAATGGTCATGCCCACTCCATGGGGAGAAGGCTGAGGTCCGGAGGGGACACCGAATGCCCAGGGCCTTGTACCCAGGAGTCTGCAGAGCTGGCGCTGAAGCCCAGGCCTCCCGGATCTGAGGGTGCGCCCCCGCCTTGGCGTTTTGTATGCTCTGACTCCACTTGCTGTCCTCTCAACCCTGTGAGGTAGCTGGTGGCATTATCCCATCTTATGCATGAAGCAGCCGGAGCTCAGAGAGGTGGAGTGACTCGCCCAGGGTCACACGGCATGGGTGTTCCACCTGCTTTCCACACTTCGGACCGCCAAGCCCTGCCCCTGGTAACACTGCCTCCCCCCTGAGGAGGGTTAGTGAGACCCACAGGGGAGGAGGGCGGAGGCTTAGGCCCCCTGGGGTCTGTAGGACCAGGCAGGAGGCTCTGGAGGAGGCGGGGTCCGGGGTGGGCGGATGGGAGCAGGTGGGCCTGGGGAGCCGC
This sequence comes from Hydropotes inermis, assembly GCA_020226075.1. Classification (NCBI taxonomy): domain Eukaryota; kingdom Metazoa; phylum Chordata; class Mammalia; order Artiodactyla; family Cervidae; genus Hydropotes; species Hydropotes inermis. The sequence goes on along the minus strand of CM035277.1, from coordinate 4,953,859 downwards.
CAGCCTTCCGCCCCCGCACTCGGGCCCAGCGGCAGCGAGGCTGTGGCGAGTCTGCCCCGTGGTGCGCCCCGCCTGACAATGGCTCCTGTGTCTGCAAAGGCGGGAGGGGAGGGGCGCCATGGTTCTCCGGGACACCTTCCCGCCCGGGCTGGCTGCGGGCAGTCCCCGGCCTGGGACACTTGGCACCCGGCTGTTGCGGGCACCTGAGGGAGGCGTGTGCCCGCACCTGTGTGTGTGTGTGTGTGCTGGAGGGTGAGTGTGTGCACAGAGGGGCACGTGCGTCCGACACCATCGCTGAGTGTGCACATGCACGCCTGGCATGCTGGGGCGCTGCGTCTAGCAGCGTGCTTCCTGGGTGCATCTGCGCGGGGTGTGTATCTGCCTCCAGATGTGTCTCTGGCGCCGTGCACCTGGTGTGTGCTCCAGGGGGTCGGGAGAGGCTGCCCTCCTCTGCCAGTGTCTGTCTCCACCTGGGCCAAGGGGACGGCAGAGCTCTGGCTTTCGGGTGAGGCCCGGGTCCCGCTTGTTGCCCACTTGTGCGGAAAGGGGTTCCAGGCAAAGGGGGTGCAGGCGAAGAGCCCGAGGCAGGCCCGTGCCAGGGGATGGAGGGAAGCAGCTGACGGCCAGGGCGGCCACAGCAGGGGGAGCGGGCCGAGAGCACCACAGCAGGGAGTGGGGCTGAGACTTTGTTCCGAGTGTGGGGGAGCCGTCGGGGTGTTCGTGCCGGGGATCGACACGGTCTTTTATGGAGGCGCCCCTGGTAGAGAACAGATTGCAGGGCAAGCATGAAAGCTGCTGGGGTCACCCACGGGTGCCCCCACTCTAGGCAAGGGCTGCAGCTCCAGTGGTACTGAGGAATTTGTTTACGGGGCAGCAATGGGGAAACAGACATGGAGAATAGACTGTGGACTGGGGAGAGGGGGAGAGGGGGAGATGTACAGAAAGAGGAACGTGGGAACTTGCATCACCATGTGTAAAGCAGATAGCCACGGGGAATTTGCTGTGTGGCTCAGGGAACTCAAACAGGGGCTCTGGATCAATCTAGAGGGGTTGGATGGGGAGGGAGATGGGAGGGAGTTTCAAAACAGAGGGGGCATATGTATACCTACGGCTGATTCAGGATGAGGTTTGACAGAAAACAGCAAAATTCTGTAAAGCAATTATCCTTCAATAAAAACATAAATTAAATTTTTTTAAGGAAAAAAAAAAAAAAGAATTGCAGATCCCCATTTTGAAGAAGTGGAGACTGAGGCCCAGGCAGGAGAAATGCCTTCCAAAGCTGCACGTCTGGGAGCTGGTCTAGTGCCAGAGCTAATTCTCATCTCCCCTTCCGTGGTGGCCTTTCCTCCCCGAGTCCCTTCCTGTCCCACAGCTATGCGGGTACCTGTGCTAAAGACAGGGCACTAGGCATCCTCATCATCTCAGGAGCCGGGACTCTGGAGCCCCCGGGCTGGGATTCAAATCCTTGACCTTGGGCCAGTCACACAGCCTCTTTCTGTCCCAGTTTCCTCATCTGCAAAATGCGGATAATGACAGTGATGCTGCTGCTAAGTTGCTTCAGTCAAGTCCGACCCTGTGTGACCCCGTAGACGGCAGCCCACCAGGCTCCCCCGTCCCTGGGATTTTCCAGGCAAGAGTACTGGAGTGGGTGCCATTGCCTTCTCTGGATAATGACAATACTCACCTGTACAGTGTGATGCCACTGATGACCCTCCGCATCACAGGATCCCTCTCTACATAGTTTTTCTCCAAGACACTTATCACCTTCTAATACCCGTGAAAGTGTGTTAGTCACTCAGTCATGTCTGACTCTTTCTGACCCCACAGACTGTGACCCGCCAGGCTCCTTGAGTCCATGGAGTTCTCCAGGCAAGAATGCTGGAGTGGGTTGCCATTTCCTTCTCCAGGGCATCTCCCTGACCCAGGCGTCAAACCCAGGTCTCCTGCACTGCAGACAGATTCATTACCATCTGAACCACCAGGGAAGCTTCACACAGGACATGTTATATTAATTTGTCATGGCACTAGTGTCATTTCCAGGAAAGCAGTAAGTTTTGGGTGCTTTGGTCATTACTAATAACCAGAACACTGTTGGTGCTCAGTGAACTTTTGTCGAATGAGTGAAACCAGCTAATTGGTATGAGACTGGACTAGGGCCTGGCACGTGGGTGGAACATGAGTGTAGCTGTCCTTATTAACTTGGGGATGGGCTTGGACATGGGTGTTTGGAAGCACAGAAACCCAGGCAGCCCACCTAGGAATTAGGACTCCAGTCTCTTTTCTGCCCTCTGTCCTGCACGTCTGACCGGCTGAAACCAGTAGTTCCTGTCTATTTTTTTTTTTTGCCACACCACACAGCTTGTGGGATCCCAGTTCCCCAGTCAAGGATCAAACCTGTGTCCTGTGCAGTGGAAACTCGGAGTCTCAACCCCTGGACCATCAAGGAAGTCCGGATATTTTGTCTTTCGTCTCTATGGCTCATGGACAGGTTGGCTCCTGCAAGCATCGGGCGCTGGTGAACATCCCCGAATATTGGAGCCCCACCACTCCACTTCCCAGGACCCTGTCCCCCTCTGGGTCACACCAAGCCGAACCCTCTGGTTCACGGGGGAGCGGGGTAAGGCAGCTGGCAACTCCGGCGAGAATGTCCCCCGCCGGCGCTCCTGGCACAAGGAGCCCTGGGCAGATATTTGTCAAGTCCACATGCTTTGTTGAAGAGATGGCTTCGTGATCTTTCAGTCTGTCAGAACAAGAATGAAGGGAGACCACCAAGACCAACTGGGCGACATAGTGACCGCTCAAGGTCATCGTGTCCAGCCCCCTGCCGCCTGCGCTCAGCATTCCGGCGTCCTGAGGAGGGCCAGGAGCTGGAGAGGGGCCCAGGCCCGTCCCTACCTTGCCTTCCTCCTCTGTCCTGACTCCCGGCCCGGGGCATGCGGTGGGCGCCACGCGGGCCAGGAGAAGCGGGGTGTGGGGCTGGCCGGGGTGGCCACGGCCCCTTCCTCGGGGACCAGCTGGGGCCCTGCTCAGCCTAACTGGACAGCTTGGGGTCCGCCCACGGGCCCCCACCCTATCCTCACGCCTCATCAGGGTTCTGGCCTCTGTCCTGAGGTTCTCCATTCACACCCCTTCATCTGCTAAGCATCCTACTCTGTGCCGTGTTCCCTGGGGACGGTGAAAAGGCCTCAAACGCAGAATGTTTGCAGAACAGGGGAGGGCGGTGGGGCTGGAGCTGAGAGAGCCGGGAGAGTGGAGGAGGGAAGGTCAAAGGGGTCACGGGGTCAAATGGTACAGCGCCTCCTGGCCAGGGAATTTTGGATTTCCTTCTGATGCATGAAGTCCCACTGGAGGGCTCAGGACAGCCCCAGAAGTGCCTTTCAATTCCTGTAACAAAAGGGGCTTTGTCTTTTTGAAGGATCCCCTCTGGCTGCTCTGAGAGAGTCCACGGGGGTGGGGTGGAGACAGGGTGCCGATGGAGGCAGGGAGGAGCAATGCGACCCAGGGTGATGGGCACAGTGGCGGTGAGAAGTGGCATCCAGGGGGCATTTTGAAAGTCGGAGCCAATGGCTTTGCCTGCCAGGGGCTATTGGGGTCACAGAGGAAAGAGAAGCTAGCGGACCAGCTCTAGGCTTTCTGGTCCAAGTAACTGGGAGGCCGGAGGGACCATTTTCCGTTCCAGCGAGGTGGGAGCAGATACTGCTTTCGGTTTAGGGAACACGATTGAGTTGAGGTGTTTTGTGGGCAATGAGTGAGGAAGGGCACGGCCTGACACCTCCCTGAGGCCTTGGTCCCATCCTAGCACCCCGTACCCGCCCTGGGACAATTGCGACAGTCACCCAAAGGCTCCTCCCAGGCTTTCTGCGCTGCAGCCCCTCTGCTCCACACTGTCCATCTTCAGAAAGCACCACTCTAGAACTTCCCAGGTGGTGCCGTGGATAAGCATCTGCCTTTCAGGGGACCCAAGTTCGATCCTTAGTGGGTGAATTAAGATCCCACATGCATTGGAGCTTCCCTGGTGGCTCAGCTGGTAAAGAATCCGCCTGCAAAGCAGGAGACCTGAGTTCGATCCTGGGTTGGGAAGATCCCCTGGAGAATGGAAAGGCTACCCACTCCAGTATTTTGGCCTGGAGAGTTCCATGGACTGTATAGTCCGTGGGGTCACAAAGAGTCGGACACGACTGAGCGAATTTCGCTTTATGCCTCGGAGAACTGAGCCCACGTGGTCCAGAGCCTGTGTGCCACAACTGGAGAGTCTGTGTATGTGTGTGTGTGTGTGTGTGTGAGAGAGAGAGAGAGAGAGAGTCACTCAGTCTTGTCTGACTCTTTGTGACCCTGTGGCTATAACCCACCAGGCTCCTCTGTCCATGGCCTTCTCTGGGCAAGAATACTGGAGTGGGTTGCCATTTCCTTCTCCAGGGGATCCGTGTGCTGCAACAAAAAAATCCCACATGATGCAGCAAAGGTCCTGCATGCTGCAACGATGACCTGGCACAGCGAAATGAATAAATCTTAAAAATAAAAAAGGAAGCGCAGCTCTGGATCACGCCTCTGCTCTAGAACCATCAGTGGCTCCCCACTGTCACCAGGATAAGGTCCAAAAGCTTCACTTGGGTTAGCCCATCTACCCTGACTTCTACAGCCTTGTCCCCTGTGTGGAAACCAAGCGGATGACTCTTGGTTCCTCAGGCACACCTTGGCCCCTCGCACCATCTCAGCCTTACCTAAACTGTTCCTGCCAGCCGGGTACCCTTTCTCAGCTCAGGGATGAGTGTGAAGGTCTGGCCTCCAGCGTCTGTAGCCCTTTGTTTATTTCTTTCTCCCAGGACATATCACACAGCGCCTTTTAAGAATAACTTTTTAATTGCATCTATTTGGGCCGTGCTGGGTCGCCGGTGCCTTGCACGGGCTGTCTCTAGCTGCGGCGTGCAGGCTCCTCGTGGTGGTGGCCCCCTTGTTGCGGGGCGCGGCCTCCAGGGTGTGTGGGCTTCAGTTGTTGCAGCGCGTGGACTCCGCAGTCTTGGCTCCCGGGCTCGAGAGCTGAGGCTCGGTAGCTGGGGCACACGGCGCCTGGTTGCTCCGCGACCTGTGGGATCTTTCCGGAAAGGGAAGGGATCGAACCCGTGTCTCCTGCGTAAGCAGGCGGATTCACTACCCCTGAGCCACCAGGGAAGCCCCTCACGGCGCGCTGAACTACACTTGTTTATCTCTTTCCCTCCTCCCAGAGGGCAGAAAGGCGCCAGATTTATTTCTGGGCTTGATGCCAGGCTCAACCCGGGTCCTTGTCAGATTTGGTGGGTGGACCGCTGAAGATGCTGTGTTCCCCGTGGTCTGGGCCCACCTAGCTCCCGTGTCCCCTCCTTCTGGAGAATATACTGATTTCCCCCCTTGGGGTGCACCATTCCATCAGCTGAGCTGACCCCAGCCCCAGAGGTAGACTGGTGGTCCAGGCCTGCCCAGTCAAAACTTCCCAGGCCCCTGGCTACTTCCACTGGCACAGGGGTAGGCACGTGGTCTAGTCAAAGCCAACAGAACTCAACTCTGTGGGACAGAAGGGAAGGAATTGTGGCCTTGAAGTGGCTGAGCTATAGTGGGACCTTAGCCTGGAGGAGCCATGGCCTCTGAGCCACCGTGAGAGCAAAGACTGAAAACACAGCCAAGGAGCAGCAGAGAGGTGGGGCCAGCCCGAGTCCTGAAAGCAGCGTGGATACGCCTGGATCCAGCCGTATCTGAAGCTGGACTAGCCCTGATCTCCGTTATATAAGTCAATTTGTTTTTCTTTCTGAGTGAGTGAGTGAAGTCGCTCAGTCGTGTCTGACTCTTTGCGACCCCATGGGCTGTAACCCACCAGGCTCCTTCGTCCATGGGATTTCCCAGCCAAGAATACTGGAGTGGGTTGCCATTTCCTTCTCCAGGAGATCCTTCTGACCCAGGGACTGAACTCAGGTCTCCCGCATTGTAGGCAGACGCTTTACCATCAGAGCCACAGGGAAGTCCTTTCTACTTCTCTCTTTTAAAATGAACTTCGTATTGGACTTCCATTGCTTGCAGCTGTAAGAATTCCTGAGAAATACACAAGCTTTCTTCTGTACAAATATCTTGCCATCTCACTGCCGGTCCCTTCATGATCCCAAGTGAAATTCCCTCCTTGAGGAATTGTTTTGAATATTTACTTACAGAGCTGATATAGTATTTGTATCTTTTCTCTCCTGGATCCCAGGCTCTAGTTGCCTCAGGCAACTTTCGGAACGAGGCAGGAGGCAAACAGAATAAAGAAAGAAAATGGGCTGGAACTCCTGAGAGTTAAGGCGGAGCCTCTGGCCCCACAGCTGCTCAGCATGGTGCTGGGCACACAGCAATGCTTCTTGGCCATTCTCTGATCGATAGTGTAAGGGGAGCGTTTTCAATCTGGGCGTGATGGACATTCTGAACCAGAACTCCTCTCTGAAATATTGTAATGAGGAGTCCTCCCTCCAGGACTGGTTAAGAGAGGCTTTCTCAGCTTGCTGACTGCTGGCGTCTGGGGCCAGCTCATCCTCTGCAGTTGAGGCCATGGCAAGTTAGATTAGAAGCTTCCCTTACTCCTCTGCCCACTAGATGCAAGTGGCAATCCCCGCCCCGCATTGTGACAATCACAGGTGTCTTCAGACATTGCCAAAAGTCCCTGCGGGGCAAATAACCCTTGGCTGAGAACCCCTGGTGGAGGCAAAGAGCTTTGCATAGGCCTTCACACGTAGCAAGCACTCAGTAAGTACCAGCAATGATAACGCGTGATAACATGCTGATGACCATTTAGGAGATTCAGACGTCTCAGTCAGGGTCAGAGCGGACCAAGTTAAGCAGGAAGGGATTTGTTGGAGGAACATTGTGAGTTTATGGAATTTATGAGGAAGGGGGAGAATGAGGTCAGAATACCACAGAAATGAAGAAAGCAGGTAGTTCAAGGAAGAGGTGCTGGTAGCGATAGCCAGCTGGTACTCATGTCGGCCTTCCTAACAGACCCTCACTTTGCCCAGGAAGTACCCCCGTCTCAGGGACTCAGGGTAGGGCAAGGGACACGATTCTGGTCGATGATACACGTCGGGAAATCTGCTGGGAGCTTCCGGGAAAGGCTTCCTTGCTTGTCAAAAGGGACAGAGGCGTATTTCACTTAGCACAAGACAGGAGTCCCTTCCTTTAAAAGGTTTAATAATATTCCATGACACGTGCATACCCCATTTTCTTTGTCCATTCCTCTGTCACTGGACTCGTGGTTTGTTCTCACATCTTGGCTGCTGTGAATAAGGCGGCAGAGAACGAAGGCACGCAGGTACCTCTTGGAGATCCTGGTTCCAGTTCTTTTGGATAAATACAAAGGGGTGGGATTGCTGGGTGGTTATCATTATGCTAAGTGAACTGAGCAAGCCACAGAAGGACAGGCGCGGTAAGATCCCTCTTGCCTGAAGCATATGGAGTGGTGGAACTCAGAGGAACAGAGCAGAATGGGGGCTGACCAGGTCTGGAGGGAGGGGGACGTGGGGACCTTCTATTCAACAGGCTCGGAGTTTCGGGTGTGCAAGAGGAGGTCAGTGCTTGAGATCTGCTCCACCTCAGGGAGCCTGTAGTTAACTGCATTGTGTTGTACACGAAGAGTTTGATAAAATGATAGCTCTTATGGTCAATGCTCTTGCTAAAATAAAAAGAGCACTTATAAAACAACATTATGTGGAGTTCTCAATGGTACCAACATTAAAAAAAAAAAATTATATTGGGTTGGCCAAAAAGTCTGTGCAAGTTTTCTATAACATTTTATGGAAAACTCGAACGAACTTTTTGACCAGCCCAATATATGAAAGTTCTTAGATAAAGGGAAAAGAAAGGTGGGGTGGGGGAGGATGAGCTCTATCCCTCTAGTGTTGGGAAGAGGTCATGGTGCTTGCAGCCGTCTTGATTCCAAGATGAGAGTCAGTTGGAGGGCAAAACCCAACTCTAGGACGTGGGTCCTTGTTGATGTTATTAAACCACTGAATTAACCAATCCCTGATTCCCCAACAGTTCCAAACTTCCGAGCTACAAGATAATCATTTCCTTGTTTTTGAAGCCTCTACTTTTTAAATATTTTTTCTGGTTGATTTTTTTTTTTTTTTTTTTAGGTATTTATTTTTGGCTCTGCAGGGTCTTGGTTGCTGCATGGGTTTCACTCTAGTTGATGAGAGTGGGGCTACTCTCTAGTTCTGGAGCGCGGGCTTCTCATCTCAGAGGCTTCTCTCGTGGAGCTCAGGCTTTAGCTCACAGGCTCAGTAGCTGTGGCACACGGGCTTAGTAGCTCTATGGCACATGGGATCATCCCAGATCAGGGATTTCACCCATGTCTCCCTGCGTTGGCAGGAGGATTCTTTACCATGGAGTCATCAGGAAAACCCTTGAGCCTCCTTAGAATGAATTTTTATTCCTCGTAGCCAAGAGCACTGGATCAATGTGCTAAATCCCAAGATGTATTATTGCTTCTAATTTGATCTTGACATTTCTCGCCTGCCTCCTAAATAATGCAGAGGAACTCATTCTTGCCAGAGATCGGACCCCGGGGTCCTCACCTGGCTGCCGGACATATTCTGCAGCCTGCAGATGAACTCAGGGTTCAGGCAGGAGGACTTCCAAGAGACCAGCTGCCAGTTCCTCTGTGGAGTTCAGACTTGGCCTCTCGGGGCCTCAGTTTCCCCATCTGTGAGCTGGGGGTGGTAATGGAGCTACCTATTTCCCAGGGTGTCATAAGGATGAATTAGATGAGTTCTTTTCTGTAAAGTAACAGGCGCAATGCCAGGCACACGGTAAGTGCTCAGCTAATGTGGGCTATCACTATTCTTTCCTCGTTTGGGAAATAATGATAAGCAAGGAATCTACCCCAAACTTGGTCCGTGTAAGACTTGCTCAGGACACTGTTAGAATTGGCAGTAATCATCATCATCATTTCTGTCTCCATCTGTGAAATGGACCGGGGGCTTCCAGAACCAGGGTAAACGGAGGTGCCATCACAGGGTAACTCAGGTTCCAGGCTGCAGTGTGAAGGGGTCACAGGAAGGGAACCCTTCCTGTTGTTATTACTTGGAGCAAGGGAAGGAGGAGCCTGGGCAGACCCAGTGTGGATGGCAGGTGCAGAATGAGACTGGCAGCTCAAGACACGAGCCTGGGGTGGAGAGGAAGGATTCCACCAAAGCATGTAAAGAGACTTCAAGGAGAAGTGTGAGCCCCTGAGAGTCTCCTGAGGTTCAGGGGAGCCACCACACTGCCATCTTGAGAGAGAAGTGCCTTTCTCCTTAGACATGAAGGAAGAAGGGCCTCAGGAAGGTGAGAGGTGGAGGAACACGGGCATTAAGCAGAAACATCCAAGGCAGCCTTCACGCCTCCTTCCAAAGACCCTGTGTCATCACCGCTGTTCCAGGCCTCCAGAGCTGGAGGTCGTGGGATCCTTCCACACTCTCTAGCGCCTCCGGCATTCAGGCGTGGGGCTTCTGCCTCGGAAGAAGAGGCTGGGCAGACTACTCAGCCTCTCCACTCTGGGCCCTGGGCACCTTCCTGACCCCAGGGCCCGTACCTGGCTCTCCCAAGGAATTGGAGGGCCTCCCTATCACCGGATAGATTAAGCAACTTGAGCAAGCATGTGTTTTCCAGCTCCTGCTCACCACCATTCACTCACTTCCTCTCACACGCATCAAGCGTTGGTTCCCTGTCATTTCTCAGAGGAACCGTGTCCCTTCCTGTGAACCCTTCGCTTTGCAGCCTGGAACCTGAGTCACCCTGGTTCTGGAAGCCCCTGGCCCATTTCACAGATGGAAGCAGAAGCGGTGATGATGACGATGATAGCTCTCAATCGTAACAGTGTGCTGAGTACTTTCTACGTGGACTAACTTTGGGGCCGATTCCTTACTTATTGTTATTTCCTAAATGAGGAAGACAAAACCTAGAGAGGGTGAGTAACGTGCTAAAAGGTAGAGGAGCCCCAATGTGAACCTAAGCAGGCAGGTATGGAATGTCAATCACGATTATTAGATATTTAACAGAGCACTTTTGTAAAAGAAAACGTTAGGAAGAAAAAACATTGGAGTTTTTCTTTTAAAATGTATCACTGGTTTATTCACTCATCAACCAGCTATTTCTATAGTAGAATTCTTCCAGGACCATCATGTGGATACAACACATCAGTGGGGAATACTGTGACTTAAAACACATTTGCAGTTCACCTCCCAGCTGGCTTGAGGGAAGGTGATTCCAGAAGGGCTGCATGATGAAGACTCAGTGTCTCTGCAAAGTTCAGATGGACTCAGACGAGCATTACAGATGAGCCGAGAAGTCATGGGCCTTGCAACAAGGGAGGTGGCTGGGTGAGGACCATGGTGACCTGGAAGGACAACCGTGAGTCAGCTTCCACGGTGAACTTGCCCCAGTCATGCCAGAGAACCATTGTCCTCCAGAGAAGTCAGAAATCCAGGTCTTTAGATCTACTCTCAACGTTTAAATGTTTCTGACTGAGTAAGAGAAAGCATTGGCTTACCACCCATGCACTTTCAGGATCAAAAGATGGACAGTAGCAAGTATTGGCAAGGATATAGAGCCATCGGAACCCCCATACTCTGTTGGAGGGATTGTAAAAACGATGCAGCCACTTTGAAAAACAGTCTGGTACCGCTTCCTTGAAAGATTGAACACAGAGTTACCGTGTGACCCAGGAAGTCCGCGCCTGGGTATACCCCCGAGAGAACTGAAAACCTGCGCGGTTTCCCAGGTGGCACGGGCGTAAAGAATCCGCCTGCCAGTGCAGGAGATGCAGGAGACATGGGTTCGATCCCTGGGTTGGTAAGATCCCCTGCAGTGGAAATGGCAACCCACTCCAGTATTCGTGCCTGGGAAATCCCGTGGACAGAGGAGCCTGGTGGGCTACAGTCCACGGGTCGCAGAGTCAGACACGCCTGAGTGACGGAGCATGCACACACATCCTATCCACACAGAAACTTGCACAGGAATGTTGATGGCAGCATTCTTCACAGGAGACAAAAAAGTGGAAATGATCCAGATGCCCATCAGCTGAGAAATGGATCAAAAAGTACGGTCTGGCCACACAATGGAACACCACTTAGCATGAAGGAGGAACAAAGCGGAACTTCCCTAATGGTCCAGTGGTTCAGAATCTGCCTTCCAAGGCAGGGACTCAAGTTTGATCCCTGGTTAGGGAATTAATATCCCACATGCTGAGGCCACCTGGTGTGAAGAGCTGACTCATTTGAAAAGACCCTGATGCTGGGAAAGACTGAGGGCGGGAGGAGAAGGGGACGACAGAGGATGAGATGGTTGGATGGCATCACTGACTCAACGGACATGGGTTTGGGTGGACTCCGGGAGTTGGTGATGGACAGGGAGGCCTGGTGTACTGCGGTTCATGGGGTCTCAGAGTCGGACACGACGGAGCGACTGACCTGACTGACTGATGCTGAGGGGCAGCTGAGCCCCTGCACCACAGTCAGTGAATCCACATGCCCTGGAGCCCGTGAGGCACAACCAGAGTGACGCCAAGGAAGGCGCAAGAACAAAAGATCCCCCAGGCCACAGCAAAGATCCAGCCTGCCACAGCTGAGACGTGACTCAGCCAAAACTAAATAAATTTAAAAAAAAAAAAAAAAGAAGGAGCAAGGTACTGATTTATGATTCATGGTGGATGGACCTTGCAAACATTATGATCAGTGGAAGAAGTCAGACACAGAAGGCATGTACTGTCTGATTCCATTCATATTAAACATCCAGAAGAAGCAAATCTGTAGAAGCAAAAAGTTGATCCGTAGTTACCAGGGGTTGCAGGGAGGGGGACTGGGAAATGACTGCTCATGGGACTGGGGTATTTGGGGAGGTAAAATGGATGGTGGTGATGGTTATGCCAATGCCAGGGGTGTACTCAGAACCAGTTAATTGTACACGTTGTATGGTATGGACGTTATCTCAAAGCTGGTAAAATTTAAACGCATTTGCCTAATAGAGCTCAGAGTGAACCGCAGGCCACACTCTTCCACTCCCTGGTTGAGGAGGTCAGCCTCAGCTGCCCGGATGTTCAGCTACCTGGAACGCTGGGTTCCCGCAGAGCGCGCGGGGCTGCCCCAGAAGACAGAATTTCCCCCTGGGGCTCAGCAGCGATAGAGAACCGCCCTGGTGGGGGGTGCTGTTCCCAATACTTCCCTTTTTGCCCCTTTCAAAAATAAACAATGAGATGCAAGCCGAGAAAAGTTCTGTTGTTAACCTCATGCATTGGAGAAGGAAATGGCAGCCCACTCCAGTATTCTTGCCTGGAGAATCCCAGGGACGGCGGATCCTGGTGGGCTGCCGTCTGAGGGGTCGCACAGAGTTGGACACGACTGAAGTGACTTATCAGCAGCAGCAGCCCCAAACGAGAAGGAAGCAGAGCTGGCTGAGCCTGTGGTTCAGACCAGCTCCAGAGTCCAACAGGCCAAGCCCAACATCTTCCGCTGTGTCTGTGTGTGAAGTTTCTGGAGTCCCGTGCCTGTGCGTGGTGGGGTGGGGGCTGCTTTCCTGTCCCCTTCCTCCTCCCTCCCTCACTTCTGTGAAGAAGAGCTGGAAGCCTTGTGAGCACAAGAAGGATGGCCGTGGTCCTGGAAGAGCAGGCTGGGCAAGGAGCCACTGCTCTCTGACCCTGTGGACCTGGAAGGATAAAACCCCTCTGCAGTCAGGCCGGGACGGAGGAGTTGGGAAGGATACCAAGAGCCCCCAGGAGAAATTTTGAGCCTTTTCTGGGAGCAAAGGAGGGAGTCTTCAGGTGAAGGAGGGGCTGTGCAGAGAAGACGGTGGAGGAAGAGACCAGGGGTGAAACTCCCGTGTGGCTCTAGAGGCCATGTGACCTGAATCCTGGCGAGGTTTGTGGCTGGCTAGTGCCCCTTCCCTCGTGGACCAGGGGCTGAGGACTTGGTGTGCTCAGCGAGGCGGGGGGAGGCACGTCTCTGCGACCCCGGAGTCGAAGTTCTAGCAGGAGAGACAGGCGATGAGGGATAAGCCACAGACATGGCTCGGGATGCCCCAGGGGGAGAGTCTTTGGGAGCTCGACGCAGGGTGAGAAGCCAGAGAGAATCAGGGAGGTGTTTTAGACGGGATGGTCAGGGAAGGCCTGTGTGAGGAGGTGGCATTTCAGCTAAAAACTTGAGAGAATTCATATTTGAGGCAGAGGAACTGTGAGTGCAAAGGCCCCGAGGCAGGCACGCCCCCGGTGTGACCGGGGCGACTGCACCTGGGACCAAGAAGGGAAACTGATGAGGTCAGGAGTGTCCAAGGGGCCAGACCAGGCGGGACCTTGTGGGCTCCAGCGAGGGCTTTGGATTTCCTCCAAGGTGGGAGCCATGGAGCCCTGATCTGGTCTAGACCCTAACAGGATGCCTGCGGCCCACGGCAGAGAGTGGACTGTGGGCTGGGAGGGGACACAGAAGCAGGGAAGCCAGGAGGGAGGTGACGGCAGCAGACCAGAGGGGAGGTGACTGCGGCCCAGGACAGCAGAGGTGGAGCCGGGCCTGGTCCCTGTCTCCTCTCACAGCGCTGCCTGCCTGCTGCCCAGAGACACAGGACTGGCAAACCCCGGAGGTTCCAAACGCACACACTCTCACACACTCTCCATACAGATAGATCGTACACACACACACGCATTCTACATACATAGAGGTTTCAGACCTGCATTTTACACACATATTCTTATATTCTATGTAGACACAGATTTTACACATATACACATATATGCACATTTTACATTCATATAAAATTTTCATATATATACACTACAAACATGTAGACCCTTTCCATTTATTATATATATATATTAATGGATATATATAGAATATATATATAGAATACTAGAGTGGGCAGCCTTTCCTTTCTCCAGGGGAATCTTCCCAACCCAGGTCTCCTTCATTGCAGGCACATTCTTTACCAGCTGAGCTACCAGGGAAGCCCTATTCTACACACATATAGACCCTTCCCATTTATTATATATATATATATATATATATATACATATGTCAATATATCCTACATACACATACACTTTATGTGTATATTATATACACACATACTTAGAGATTTTACACATATATACACATATATTCCATGTGCATATAGACCCTTTCATGCATTATATACACACATACATGAATTCAACGTACATATAGAGTCTATATATATGCACATATATTCCACATTCATATAGTTCTACATATGTACTATACACACATATAGTGTCTACACATATATTACTTATCCACATTCTACACACATGTGGATTCCACACCTATATAACACATACATACATGCCTTTTCCATATGTGTAGACTCAACACAGTTATTCTAAACCAAGTTGACCTTGAGGGCAGTGAGCCTCATGTCCTGGAAGGGGCCCAGCTGAGGAGCTGGGAGCTGTGTGACTCAGGCCTTGCTTCTCAGACCCTCGTTTGCCTCGTCTTTAAAATGGGGATGACAGTGCCTGCCTCGCAGGATGTCGGGACAGCCGGATGAGATCACCATGCATGCAAAGCAGCTGGCTTGGCGAGGGAGCTGGGACTAGGTATTAACAGGCATCAGACTAACAAGGAGGCCTGTTTTGTAGGCAAGCAAACCCCACAGAACTCCTTCCTGGAAGCAGGATGTGTGTATCACCCGCACGCCCAGTCTCCCGCTTCGGGCAGACCCAAGGCCCCTGTGCGGGCAGGAGGGACCAAGAACTACAGTGGAAACCTGTGAGTCAGCAACAGGCATAAAACAGTTAATGGGCGTGCCGCCGCAGCTACAGTAACGATGGGGAGATAGAAGCTTAGATAATGTCCGGAAGGCAGGTGGATTAGTCAGGGACAGAAACCCAGCTCAAACCGGTTTAAGCAAAAGAGAATTTATTGGGTCATGTAAAAAAAAAACTTCAGGGGTGAGCTTGCTTCAGACATCGCTGGATCCAGGTGCTTGGATGATGTCATCACTTTTCCATGTCTCTCTGGAAGATGAATTGAATTAATAAATGTTTGTGAAGTACTAGACAGCACCGAATACACCTACTGCTCTATAATATTGGCTATTATTTTATTACTACTACTATTACGGCTACTGTTGTTACCTTATCAGGCCAGTAACTCAGAAAAAGTGAGGGTTCTTTCTCAACTTGTCCTATACAAGTCCCAGGACCAGTTCTCATTTAGGCAGGGTTATATGGCCATCAATGAACCAAACATTGTGGCCGTGGCCAGACTCTGTGACAAAGACAGATGACCATCTTTAAAGCTGGAGATGAGGTCAACTTCACTTGAACCACGTGGACACAGCACAGTGGCAAGGGGCTTCTCAGGGCCGTGACGGGATCATCTCCAGTGCCTGCCCCATCCCGAGGTGGGACCCTCGATTCTAGTCATGTGGTTTTCTTATGTTTTTTTAATTTATGGCTGTACCCCATGGCATGTGGGACCTTGGTTCTCTGACCAGAGATCGAACCTGCTCCTCCGGCAGTGGAAGCACAGAGTCTTAACCACTGGGCCACTAGGGAAGTCCCTCTAGTCACTGGTTTTCTATCACCTGGGAGTCTTGAGACCCAGATTCTCCCCCAATTATCTCCTTTGCCCAAGGGTGGCCTTTAGAGTTGAATAGACATGGACTCAATACCCAGTTCCACTCCTCACCTAGTTTCACTTCCTTGTGCCTCAATTTTCCCATCTGTGAAATGGGATAATTACCACATTAATTCAGCTTATGGAAGATTATATCTGACAGGTATTGGTAGCTCAACATTACTTTTTATGTATTATCTCATCTGACCCTGATAACTCAGTTGATAAAGAATCTGCCTGCAAGGCAGGACACCCCAGTTCAATTCCTGGGTTGGGAAGATTCCCTGGAGAAGGGAAAGGCTACCCTCTTCAGAATTCTGGGATCACAAAGCATCAGACACGACTGAGCGACTTTCACTTTCACTCTTTCTTCTGACCCTCTCAGTAATAACTTTGGAAGCTAAGTACAGCCATCGGATTTTTACAGGTGAGGACACTGCGGCACAGAGAGGCACAGTCACTCACTGAAGTCACTCACAGCCACCCAGCCAGAGAGTGGTGGAGCAGAGACTTGAACCCAGGCCACCTGCATTACAGCCCCAGAAGCTGTGGGTTATGAGCTAAGGCGTAGCAGCTGTTGTGCAGCAGGTGCTTTCTTTGCGGAGACTGTCCCTGACAAGGTGTGTCCCCTTTCATCAGCCTCAGTTTTCCTCATCTGTATAATGGCTTCCTGGCTGTGCAGCAAAGAGGGTGTGATAAAAAGGAACCAAGTGACACAGGGAACTTTTCTTTATTTAATTTATCGAGCACCTACTGTAGGCCAGGCCCTGAGCCGGACACTGTGTGTGCAGAGACACAAACTCCCTGGCTCCTGGGAGCTGACATTCCACTGTGGTGATGGACAACAGATAACTCCACACAGATAAACAGATGCTTTGGAGAAACAGAGCATGGTGACGGGACAGTGACAAGGTGGCTGAGAGGGGATTGTCCCGAAGGAGGAGAAGGGGCCTTCCCGGGAAGATCTAGGTGTGGGGAGCGCCTTCCAGGCAGGGACAGCCACGGTGCAAAGGCCCTGGGATGGGCCCTGGGAGGACAGAGCTGGCCAAGGCCTGCTCTTGCAGCTGGCTGGGAAACCAAGGCACCAAGACAGGAAGGGTCAGACCCCAGGCAGGCAGCTGGCAGAGTTGGGGCTGGGCGGGGTGGAGGAGGCACACAGGGGCCGGGACCTTTGCGCCCCGGCCAGACCCTTCCAGGCTGCTCGAGGGGCAGCTCCCCCAAGCCCCTGCCAAGCCAGCTGTGCAGTGGCCACTGCTGCCCCAGTTCCTCTGTTTAATGACAAGCCATGTTTTTCACCCTCAGCTGATCGTGCAACAGGCGTCCGTGGATCTGCCACCATCTGGCCCTGCTTCCTGGCTTGGAACACGGGGCCCAGTGGCTCTCTGTAGAGACTGAAGGGGCGCCGAGGCTGGGAGGGCAGCAAACTCATGGCCTCGGCGCTGTGCGGCGAAGCTTCTGAGCGCTCCAGGGCAGCAGGGAGGACGACTGAGGGGCCGTGTGAGGGTCCATGAGACAACAGCGGCAGAGCCTGGCACTGACGAGCCCTCAGCTCTCAAAGGGGCCGAGATGCCATCCCCAGGAGGCTGCCGCCTCTTGTGTCTCCAGAATAGAACCGAGAGGATGCAATTTCACCGCCCAGACCACCTGTGCAGGAAGCTAGACAGTTCTCACGCGATGGAAGGGGACACTGAGGCTCTGAGAGGCTCGGCAGCTTGTGCCAGTTCCCACAGCATCTTAACGAGGGAGCCGGGGCGGTGTTCAGGTCCTGCAGCTCAAAACCCTCTGCTTTCCACGCCTGTGCCCTCCAAACCACAACTTTTTTGCAGACTGTCAATTGTGACTGGGTGTATCCTCCTGGGAACTTGGCCCTGGGTTCTGTCTGTGGGTCTGCATTGGCTCTGGTATCCCCAGGATATCTGAAGCCAAAAACAGCCCTTCCCACTGGGGAGGGGAGCTAACGAGGATCATTTTCTGTGCCCCAATAGTAATAATAATAATAGTACTATAGTGATAATAATGTTAGGCAATTATTGAACGCTATTACTATGTGCCAGGGAATTTCCACATATTATCTTATTTTAAAATTCACAGCAGCCTTTGGAGGAAGCCTCTGTTATTCCCACTTGACTGATGAGGGGCCCGAGGCTCTGAGCAGCAGAAGGACCCACCCCAGGCAACCAGCTGTATGGTGGCAGAGGAGGCACCAGAGCCCAGGCCCATTAGAGAAAAGAAATGCATGCTTCTGAGAAATGGCTGGGGAACTTGGGACTTTTTCCAGCAACCCCCTCTTCTCAGACCTTGGGAGCCATGATACAAAAAGAAACACCCGTGGGGACTCATGTCCAGGCCCCTAGAAGCTTCTGAGCAGCTCTCTGTCTCTCCGCCTCTCATTCCCTGTCCACCCCGGGCCCTCACCTCCTCAGGAACTTAGTCCGTCCCCCTGCTCCCCCGGCCCAGCCCCACCACTGCTCAGCTGGACGCTGCAGCGGCCTCCCACCTGGCTGCCCTGGTCTGCCTTGGGCCCCCTTCTCCAGGCGTAGCCAGAGGCATCTGCTTAGAATCTCGGGCAGTTCAGCCTGTCCTTGCCTCCTTCCACCCTGGGACCCCTGGAGTCCAGTCCACGTGTCTTACCGAACCTGAATCTGAGTAAGCCCCCCCGGCCGCGGCCCCCGCCCCTGCCTAAATCCTGTCCCTGGCGGGCCTCCGCCCCCCGCAATCCCTGAATGCACGTCCCTGCACAAGCCCACCGCTGCTGAATCTTTTTCCCTCCTCCGTCTTCCTGAGTTTTTCTTGCACTGTCGCTCCAGCCAGATCCACCGTCTAGGTCCCCCAGGGGCCAGCCTCTAGGCCGGGGTGGCTCAGCCTCGGGTGGGAACTTTCTGTAGGCCATGGGAGTGTGCGCTGTGGGGTTCAGCAGACCCTGGCCTCCGCCGCGACACCGCTTCCCAGCTAGGGCCACCAGAAACGTCTCCAGGCCAAATCCCGGGGGGGGAGCAGAGTCACCCTGGGAGGGAGCCACGGGGTCCGGCGTGCGTCCATGCCGCTTTTCCTTTTGGAGAGCTCCCTCCCAGCCCTCGGCTCTCATCCTCCCACTCCTCCCTGAACGGCAGTCCCTTTCCGGGCCACCCACGAGCACCCTTTCCACTCCCAGTGGGGTCAGGAGTCTTCTCAGCGCTCCCACAACCCGCCACCAGTGACCTGACGGTACCATCTCGTGACTGTCGGGCCGCGTGCCCTCCCCACTGCCCACCGCGTGGGCCATTGTCTCCGCCAGGACAGCGCCATGCCTGATCGTGGAGCTGTTGGGGCTCCGTCCGCACTTAGCACGGCCTCACTGCCCCCATTCATCCTGACGGTCACTCCACAGACTCACCCCGAGTCTGCAGAAGGGGCAAGTGGCAGGGGTACCACAAAGAATCTGACGTGATTCTGGGCAAAGCGTGGGGCATTAGGAAATGGCAAACAGTCGCGCCTGGCTGCAGTCCCAGGTTGGAGGGGCCGCTGGTGGTGGTGGTGGACAGAGGGGTTGAGACCAGAACCTGTGGCCACCGTCAGGCATTTGTATTTTTTCCGAGGGAGTTGAGAGCCACGGCAGGCTGTCAGCAGAGGAAGGACATGCTGTGACTCGGGTTCTATCAGACCCTCTGGGCGGTCAGCGGGAGTGGTGGAAGCGGAGAGGAGAGACTGCCGTGGTGTAGGTGGACGGGGATGGTGGCCTGGCCCATGGGGTGACCACGGAGGTGAGGAGGTGTGGTCTGATTTCAGAGAAATTTGGGGCATCAGATGACAGTTTCGATGGTTTGGATGTAGTGGTGAGAAAAGGAATGTCAAGGACAGTGACCGGGTAGACGAGGTCAGGGACCCGTCTGCACCCCCAGAGAGGGCGGTCAGGGGCCCCTCTGCACCCCCAGAGAGGGCGGTCAGGGGCCTGTCCGCACCCCCAGAGAGGGCGGTCAGGGGCCCGTCCGCACCCCCAGAGAGGGCGGTCAGGGGCCCCTCTGCACCCCCAGAGAGGGC
>CM035277.1:4776936-4934233 GCA_020226075.1 Hydropotes inermis | reverse complement strand
AGTCAGGGGCCCGTCTGCACCCCCAGAGCCCTCATCAGGGGAGGCTGGGGCTGGGACCCAGTCCCCCCAGCCCCACCCCGGGCCCTGCTTCCCTCCAAGCTGTCTCAGGTGTGGCCGTGGCTCTCCAGCAACCCACTGTGTGACTTCTGGCTGTGTTCTCAGCCTCTCCGGGCCTGTTTCTGGAGCATCTGTATACCCTTCTCTCCGGGAAGAGCGTGAGGGTGCGGGAAGTCACTGGCTCAGGCAGAGAACCTTGCAGAACCTGTCTTGCCAGCCTCACCCGCCCCTCCCTGGTACTCCGCAGGCAGAGGGGCACCTGAGGCAAGGCCTACGCAAGAGCACCCAGCCCAGCTCCTCACGCCTACGCTGACGAGCAGCCCTCTGCCCCCCACCGAGGGCCCTGGGGTCCAAGCCTCCAGTCCCAGGGGCTGTAACCCCAGGCCCAGCCTCTGAGCCCCGCACTCTGGCAGAGGCTGGCCTGACTTTGGAGACGAACAGCCTTCCCTAGCAGCATGGCTCGGTGGTCAGAGGCATGGGGGCTGGAGCTCGGCCTGAGCACGGACCCCAGCTGCCCCTTCCTACTGCGCAGCCTGGAGCAAGTCACTGTGCCTCTCTGATGCCCAAAGAAAGAGGCCGGGCTAGGAAGTCACACCCCAGATAAGCAGGGCTTCTACACACAGTGGGTTCGGGTCCCAGTTCACCAGCTGGAGAGCCGTATGGATTTTGTGTTTTCTTGCAGCTGAAGTTAATCTCCATCTTTCGCGATTGTTCAGGTAGGCCAGTGGAAACCATCTGACAGCTGATTCCCGCGCCCGCCTCCCACCACTTCCCCATCCTGGGTTCCCAGCTTTTCCGACCATTGGTGAGGCTGCGGTGTCGGGAACCCGAGTGAGAGCGGGGCTCTGAGTCTACGACGAGCTCACTCCCACCAGCCAGGGGCCACGCGTGCCCATGGCCTGCGCTCCTTTGGCTGTCTCCTGGCTGCTCCCTGTTCCCTGGCTAGACGGAGGCCTCGCCAGAGAATCCTGGAGAAGCCGTTCCTACCAGGAGTCTGACTTCTTCGGGCTCAACCCCAGGCAGGCGGTCTCTTCCCCCACACTCCTCTCTCTGTCCCCCACTGCCCCGGAGCCCCGCCCGAGGGGGGAGGCTTGCTCTCTGTGAGAAGCTTTGTCACAAACATGAGTTCTTCCTGCTCCCCTTGGTTCTGGAA
Organism: Hydropotes inermis; assembly: GCA_020226075.1. NCBI lineage: Eukaryota > Metazoa > Chordata > Mammalia > Artiodactyla > Cervidae > Hydropotes > Hydropotes inermis. The sequence continues at coordinate 4,933,023 of CM035277.1, read as the reverse complement.
CTCTGAAGCCAGGAAGCCTCCTGGGATCCCAAGATTGGTGCCCAGCCCCCTTCCTAGAAGCATAGACGACTGACTGCCCCAGGGCTGCCCTCCAGGAGGGAGGGGAACAGGGGAGACAGGGAGAAAACCAGGGGTCAGGGTGGGGGGCTGCGGGGGTGCGGGAGAAGAAGGATTATCAGTTAAGGCAGCTTTCCCAGACATTCGGTCTCGGGATTTTAAAATCAGTTTTTAAAATTATTGAAGAGCCCAGAGAGCTTTTGTTTATGTGGATTGTTATCAGCTGATATTCATATTAGAAATGAAAACTAAAAGTTTATAAAATATTTATCTTGTTCACTTAATAATAACAATAATTCCAGCACATGTTAATATAATTAACATGTTGTTATAGTAAGTAACTATACATTTCAAAACAAAAACATGTAGTCAGAAAAGTGGCACTGTTTACAGTTCAGCTCCTCTCTCAAATGACTAGCCTAATAGAAGACATCTGGATCACGTATCTGCTTCTGCATTCCATCTGTTGTGATTTTTTGCTTTGGTTGAAATATCTGAAAAACAAAACCTCAGCTTTACAAAGGCACATCTTTGGCAAGCACAGAATATTGTAATATCGTGCAATAATCTTGTGAACTTTGTGAAAGGGTCTTGGGGACGCCCAGAGACCCCTGGAGCACACTTTGAGAACTGCTGAGTTCTCAAGGACACAGAGGATTAAGGACATGGGTTCAATTCCCTCTCACACTGCTTCCTGGCTGTGTCCTCAGGCAGATGACTCTGCTTCTCTATGCCTGTTTCCTCATCTGTAAAATGGTCACAATGAGACCTAGCTTACAACGTGGTCACCACACATACTTGCTGCCGTGAAAAACACAGTCCTTAGACTTTTAAGAAAAGACTCCTTCATATCAGCCCTTCATCCTCACACGTAACTTCCTGCCACAGGGCCTTTGCACAAGCTATTTCCTCCTTCCCAGACCCTTTCCTTCCTGACTTTGCCAAAGGAACTAACTCATTATTACTCTTTAGTCCTCGACTCAAATGCTACCTCCTTCAGGAAGCCTTCTGTGACTTCTCTGTGGTGTCAAACACCTCAACAGAGGATTCCAGAGCATGGTTGACAACAGTTTACATGTTTTAGAATCATTAGGTGATTATCTGTCTCCCATCAGGCCACAGCCCAGGTTGATTGTTGCCCTCCAACAGAGTCGGGCTTGTGTGGAATGAATGCCGTTGAAAGAATATTTGTCATAAAGTGTCATCTTTACTGATATCTTTGGTTTTTCCAGCCTTGGAATGGAAATGCTGGGCTTTGACAAGTGCCCCCTTCCCCACTTGCTACCTTCTCTGCCAGCAGCTGGACTGCAGCAAGGAATGGGGGAGACAAGGGTCCAGGCCCCAAAGCTGTGGTGCTCTTTCTGGGGACCCAGTCCCTTCCTAGGGACTCAATGGACTGAACTGGTTACGTTTCCATCCTTGAACCACAGCCATGACCAGGGTGAGATTTAGAAAATTAGCTTGCATTTGGAGCCAGGAAGACAATGAGCTCCTTGCAAAAGGGGGTGCTGAACGAGAGAAGTGAGTGTATTAGTTGCTCTGCTGTGTCTGGCTCTCTGTGACCCCACGGACTGTAGCCCTCCAGGCTCCTCTGTCCATGGGATTCTCCAGGCAAGAACACTGGAGTGGGTTGCCATTCCCTTCTCCAGAGGATCTTCCTCATCCAGGGAGAGAACCCAGGTCTCCTGCATTGCAGGCAGATTCTTTACTGTCTGAGCTACCAGGAAAGCTCAGAGAGACGTGTGGCACCCACGGAAATTGGAGCAGCTACCGACAGAAGAGTGAGACGGCAAGAGAGTCAAAACATCCACTCCGGTATTTAATTATATTAAAATCTGGAGGAAAAAAAGTTCTTTGAGCAAAGACCAATCCAGGGAAAACTTGGCCGAATGTCTAGATACTTCACCAGAACCTTGTTTCCAATGCAGGAAGATAACACATTTTTCTGCTCTCCGATTGAATTCCATTGACTGAAACCACAGCCAATTCACAAAGCCGCAAAAGACTTTACCGAATTTTTTTTTAATGTGTTTGTTTTTTCTGATTAGGATAACAATGCATGCTTGTTGTTAAAATATTTAAATAATGCAGAAAAGTATTTAAAACAGTGCTTCTCAAACGACTGTGGCTTTGTCCCCCAGGAGACATGTGGCAATGTCTGGGTGCACTTTTGGTTGTTATGACTGGGGGAAGAGGTCGGGGTGCCACGGGCCTCTGGTGGGTATAGAAGCCAGGGATGCTGCTAAACATCCTGCGATGCCCAGGAGAGCCCCCCCAAAACACAAAGAAATGTCCGGTCCCATCCCCGATGGCTCATTGGTAAAGAATACACATGCCAGTGCAGGAGACGTGGGTTCGATCCCTGGGTCCCGGAAGAACCCCTGGAGAAGAACTGGCAGCCCACTCTTGTATTCTTGCCTGGGAAACCCCATGGACAGCGGAGAATGGCGGGGCTACAGCTCAAGGGGTCACAAAGATTCGGACAGCCCCGAGAGACTGAGCAATGATAGCAAATGTCCACAGTGCCAAGGTTGAGAAACTGACTTGAATGAAAGTAAAAATTGCTACTGAAATTTTTGCCACCTAGAAATAAACTCTGCTGCCATCTTTGGTAAGCATCTTTTAGGATGCTGTCTTTAATATTCAAGCCTGTGAACCTATAGCTGAGGACAAGTTAGTTTACACGTGTGGGAAATTTTTTCTCTGTGTTGATACTTAGCAGAAAACAACAAAATTCTGTAAAACAATTATCCTTCATTAAAAAATGTATAAATTTTAAAAAATTAAAATATAAAAATAATTTTTCCTTATAACATATTGTGACATCTCTACATTGCCATTTTTATTAGCATTTTAACAAAACTTTATTTTAATATAGTGCTTTATTATGTTTACCATTGTTTATTTAATGAATCATCACAGTTTGGCATTTCTGGGTTTTTCCTTAATTTTTCGCTATGATAAACAATGCTATAGTGAACACCCTCATCCATGGAGAATGCTTGGTTTATTATCTCCTTAGAATAAGTGCTCCAAAATTAGATTTCTGTGGTGCTTTAAAATCTCTGCTCACTGAACATCGTGAAGTGTACTGCCATTTTATGTCAGTCTGATAGGTGGGAAATGATCTATCATTATAGCTTTTATCTACATTTCCTTGATTACCAGCAGACTAGATCCTGCTTCATATGTAGGCCTGCCTCTTGTATTTCTGCACTTGAGAATGGTCAATTTTATAATAAGGTGTTTACCTTTTCTTATTGTTTTGCAGGAACTCTTTGTATATTAAGGATATTCACCTTTCCTAAGAGTTTCATAATTGACTTTCAGAAGCCTCTTTTCTTTCTGTTTTTGTTCTTTTTTTTTTTTTTTATATTCTCTTGTGCTTTCGAAGGATGTGCTTAATGCTCTGACAAGCGTTTCATGAATTACATTAGGAAATAACTTTTGTAACAAACCCATTTAACAACCCTTCTTTGTTCCCGCCTCCTGATAATGCTCAGAACCCCAGCGGCAGCCTCTGCCCAGCTCCGGGTCATTAAGCCTTGATCTTTTCCTGCTGAATAGCAGATTGCTTTCCGGAGCTGGGAGCACAGTTTCATTTTCACCTTCCCGCTGATGGGACTGTCACTGACTCTGTGCCAGACGGCTGTTTACATAAGAAATGATTTGATTATATTGTACAACCAATGGGAGCCTTTCTCAGAATGAAGAAGCCAGAAACATATAATCAAAGCCATTAACTGTGTACAAAGAAACGCAGCCCACTCTAAATTTCCCACCAACCATAATAACAGTTTTCCAGGGAAAAATAAGAACAGGGCTATGGTTTCCTACTAAAAACGTGTTAAGGGAAAGAGTTTTAAATGAAGATGGTGGCTTTCACCCAGCTGCACTCTTGAATCACACCAGCCTTGACATAAATGCCAGCTCTATAACTCACTGTCTTTGTGACCTTGGGAAAGTCCCTTACCTGCCCTGAACCTGTTTCTTCACTTACAAAATGGCTATAATAGTGATACTAACCTCACAGGATTACTGAGAAGATTAAATAAAGCGATACATATGAAGCACTTTCTGAGTCAGAATGTGTTTAGCCACAGGACTAGAGCGTAAATGGAGATGGCAAAGAAAGGGAAGAGGGGTTCATAATTTCAGCTGATAGGGGTCGTTTAATCCAAAGGCATGAAGAGGTGGATAAAAACTCGCATTCTTTCCATCTTCCTGCTCTGGTCTTCTCAGCACTTTGCTGACGGCTCTCCCCATGGTTTCGGGACGGGTGCTACGGCTCCAGATATCAAACACAGACATGAGAACACCATGGGGAGGACAGGCACCTCCTCCCACGCGTCCTCTTCTATGAGGGAGACCATTGTTCCCAGAAGGCCCCGGGAGACGTCCCGTCGATCAAGAGTGCATCACGTGCCCATTCCAAACCAATCGAGTTGAGTGAGGCTGACCATCTTTGGCTTTGCTCTTGTTATCCGGTTGCTAAGTTGTGTCTGACTCTGCGACCCCATGGACTGCAACACGCCAGGCTTCCCTGCCCTTCATTATCTCCTGGAGACTGCTCAAACTCATGTCCATTGAGTTGGTGATGCCATCCAACCATCTCACCCACTGTCGCCCTCTTCTCCTTCTGCCTTCAATCTTTCCCAGCCTCAGGGTCTGTTTTAATGAGTCGGCTCTTCGCATCAGGTGGCCAGAGTGTTGGAGCTGCAGCTTCAGCATCAGTCCTTCCAATGAATATTCAGGACTGACCTCCTTTTTCGGATGGACTGGTTGCATCTCCTCCCAGTTCAAGGTACTCTCAAGAGTCTTCTCCAACGCCACGGTTCAGAAGCATCAATTCTTCGGCGCTCAGCCTTCTTTATGGTCCAACTCTCACATCCGTGAAACCACTGGAAAAACCATAGCTTTGACTGGTGTTTTAGACCCATAATAACTCATGCTGAGGCTGAAGAGAGGCACTGTCCCTTAGCGCCTTGGCAGATGGACATCCAACAGAACTGGACAGGCTGAGAAGACAGAGTGGGAAGCACTGTCTACCACAGTGTAGTTCCTGGCGGACAGTATGTGCCCAAAGGCCCGCACTGGATGAGCTCTGGGCTGGGAGTCATGCATGGGACGACCACATCTCCCATTGGCCATGGAGCCCCTCTGCCCGGCAGACCCCTGTATCCAACCACACACTCAGCATCTCCTCTTGGAAGGCTCATAGGAGCGTCACATCCAACATGCGATGTTTGAACTCAGGGTTCACTTCCAGTTCCCTCCACTTCCTTACTCCTTGACCACCTTGGTCAAGCCAGAAACCAACTGCCCTGGATATCTCCTGCTTTCCCTCACCACCTAGGCCTGCATTTCTCCAACCTTACCATCACCTTTGACCCTCCTCATTCTCCCTGTGGCCTTCAGGGCTCCTATGCCTGGGCTGTCCCCTCATCCTGGGAGCTTTCCCACCGTGGTTCCTCCATCACCTTTCCCAGGGAAGCTCTTCTGACTCCCGCAAGTCAACCCCCACTTTATATCAACTCACAGCCATGCATTCCTCCCCGCATTGGCCTTATCATGTTCTGTGCTTATTTACATGGTTACTTGACTCATGTCTCACTCCATCAGGCTGCAAATTCCACAGGGATAGGAACCAGATCTATTTTGTTCACTGATAATTCTCAGTGCCTGGCACGTAGCATAGCCTGTGTTCTTTAAAAAAAAAAAAAGTAAATGAATAAATACATTTCCCAGCCTGTAACCATAGAGATCTTTCTAAGAAGCACATCTGATCACCTCACCCTCTTGCCTCCAGCCTCTGGTTGTTGTTGTTTAGTTGCTAAATTATGTCCGACTCTGCGACACCATGAACTGCAGCCCACCAGGCTTCCCTGTCCTTCACTATGTCCTAGGGTTTGATCAAACTCATGTCCATTGAGTCAGTGATGCCATCCAACCATCACATCCTCTCCCACCCCCTTCTCCGCTTGCCCTCAATCTTCCCCAGCATCAGAGTTTTCTCTAATGAGTCGGCTCTTTGAATCAGATAATGGCTCCCATTTACCCTCAGGGAAAAATTCAAAAGGCTTAACATGGCTTTTCCAGGCCCTTCAAGGTAGACCCTGCCAACCAGCCAGCCCCATTTTCACCTGCCCCCCTCATGCCCTGATTCACCCTCAGGGCCTTTAGGGATCTTGAAAGCTCCATGTTCTCTCTTACCTCCAGATTTACCCACATGCTACACATCTGCCTGAAAACCTTGTCTAGAAATATCCTCCTTCTAGTGGTCAAGCCTCCATCTAAAAGTCGTCTCCTCCGAGAAGCCCTCCATACCTACCCCATCAACCTGGGTTAAACACCTCTGAGTCTTCCCCAACTACATGTGCTTATGCCTCTGTGTAAGTCAGGCTACGTCTGAGCTGCTCTGACAGAGCCCACACTGTCTCAACAGGACAGCATTTTAATTCCCCAGCACGGATGTGGAAGGTCCAAGTTTGGTGGGTTGTTTCAGTTCTGCAAGTTCATTCTAGAAACTGGTTCCTTCTGCATAGCTGCTCTGCTCTCTTCACTCCACAGCTTCCAGTGAAGGCCAAAAAGGCTGCTTTAGCTCCTCCATCACCTCTACATTCCAGTTAGTGGGAAGAGAGAAAGGGTCATTCCTTCTGAGGGCATGACCCAGAAGTGGTTTCACATCACTTCACTTCCATCCCATCGGCTAGGACTTGGCCACATGACCACAGGTAACTGCAGATCAGGCTGGGAAATACAATCTCTCTCAGCCACATGTGCCCTGGGAGCACCTCCAGGGTCTCGCGTTTTGAAGAGAAAGATGAGGGAGGTTGGTAGACCCTGGCAGTCCCTGCCACCCTCGCCCTCAGCACTGACCACGGTGTTATCTGGCTCCTCGTCCACCAGCCCAGCCAGACTGAGCTCTGAGGACAGGAGCCATGTGAGGTGGTCACTGTTGCATCCCCAGCAACTAGCAGTGTGGCTGGCACATGACGAATGAGGATGAGCCGCAGAGGCCGAAGGGCAAGCTGGGGACTGTGAGGCAGGCCCTAGTTCAGTTCCACACGTGTTTCCTGGGTGCCCATTATGCATGAGATCCTGGGCGCTCACAGCCTGGTTTAAGTGGTCAGGGTGCAGAGAGGCTGGCCTGGTTCAGACCGAGGTCTAGGTCCGCAAGACCCCACCTGGTGGGAGAGCTGAGGAGTCCTGGGGCCTGGTTCAGAAACAGGGCCGAGCCCCCAGACAGAAGGCAGAGCCCCCCGAAGGCCCACAGGTGGGTCCTGATCCCACATGGCCCTGGACCCCTGCACTTCCGGCTCGGCCCCAACGTTATCTGGCCATGGGCCGAGCCCTAGTACTTGCCTTCCCTCCTCTCCTGAGAGGGAGCTGGGGATGGGGCTCCCCTCTCTGTGGGCAGCCCAAGAGGCTTGCCGCAGGGAAGGCCCGATAGGAGCACTGCAGGTTTCAGGCCCAGAATCAAGGGCTGTCTTAGAAAGGAAGAGAGAAAACTCTCCCCTGATCCTCCACCGTAAGAGCTGACCTGGGATCAAGGAGAAGCAGGCTCAGCTGAAAGAACCCTGGTTCGATTCCCAGCTTGTGGCTTTTCAGCTGTGTGGCTGAACCGCAGTTTCCCTATCTGTGAAATAACGGGCACCCAGAGCCCAGGTTAACTTCTCAGGGTTGGCACAAGACACAAGTGGGGAAGTGGATGTGAAGGGGCCCTGAGGCCTGAGGTCTTGTAGAGAAAAGTTGGTCATTAGTGTGGTTAAGATCAGTGTTATTTATAGGGCACCAGCAGGCAGACGGGGCTTCCCTGGTAGTGGCTCAGTGGTAAAGAATCTGCCTGCAATGCAGGAGACCAGGCTCCATCCCTGGGTTGGCAAGATCCCCTGGAGGAGGGCGTGGCAACCCACTCCAGTATTCTTGCCTGGAGAATCCCATGGATGGAGGAGCCTGAGGGCTACAGTCCATGGGGTCACGCAGAGTTGGACAGAACTAAAGCGACTGAGCAGCCGCCGCAGCAGACAGAGACCCAGAGAAGCGGGCAAACTGTGATCCAACCAATACACCATCTGCCGGGTGAGGTGCAGGGGCCTTCGTGTCCGCCAAGGCCCTGCCTGGTCTGCCCCATCTCCTCACCTCCCTGGCCTTGAGTCCCAGCTCTGTCCTCCCCCTGAGCGCTCTGTCCTAGCCCCTCCTGCTCCTTGCTGATCCTTAAAGGTGTCCAGCTGATTCCACCTGCACCACCCCTGTGCTTGCTGTTCCCTCTGCCTGGGCCTCCCTTCCCTGCAGCTCCAACGTCTCCTTCTGCTCCCCGCTTAGACGTCACCTTCTTGTTCTCCTAGAGAGCCACCACCTACCCAGGTGCCCACCACACCGGGCCATCTGACTGACTTCCCGGCCCTGATCAGCAGCATTGTTCATTCATTGTTCATAGGCACATCAGTCTTGTTCATTCATGTATTTGCTCATTTCTTCTCTGTCTCTCCCAGCTGAGCACATGGGCCCTGTCTGTCTTGTTGTTCACTATATCCAGAGCCTAGCACAGGGCCTGGCACATAGGAGGTGCTCAGTAAGTATTTGTTGACTAAATGAGCACACACATAGTGAGAAAGGGTGGGGAGGTGGGTGGGTGGGCATGTGGGTGGAGCTTTTATGGAGTACCTTCTACCAGCCAGCCACATTCATCATTGCCTTCAAGGCTTACAACATCCCTGCCAGGTCATATTATTATCCCCACTTCTCAGATGGGGAAACTGAGGTTCAGAGTTTAAAAAAAAAGTGACTTTACTAAGTTCACTCAAATAGAAAAAGGCAGGTGTTGGATCTAAAGTCAAACATCAGACTGAGAAATATTTACGACCCAAATATAAAGTTCTTGAAAGTATTAGTAGGTTCTTGGGTCCATATGTCTATCAAAGCTCATCAACTGTACACTTTTAAATTGGAGGCTCTCAACTGGGTATCATTTTGCCCCCAAGAGACATTTGGAAATGTCCTGACACTTCTGTGGTTGTCATGACTGTGGGGATGTGCAACTGGCATCTAGGGGCAGAGGTCAAGGATGCTGCTAAACGTCCTATTAATGCAATACAGAGCACCTCCCATCACCCAAACAAAGAGTTATCTGACCCAAATGTTAGTAATACTGGAATTGAGAAATCCTGCCTTAAATGGGGGCTTCTCAGGTAGCGCTGGTGGTAAGGTACCTGCCTGCCAATACAGAAGTCACAGGAGACGTGGGTTCCATCCCTGGGTCGGGAAGATCCCCTGGGAGAGGAAATGGCAACCCGCTCCAGTATTCTTGCCCGCAGAATCCCCTGGACAGAGGAGCCTGGCGGGCTACAGTCCATGGTGTCGCAGAGTCAGACACGACTAAATTGACTTAGTCGGCCTGCGCACCTTAAATGGATGCCGTTTATTGTACATCAATCTGTAGGCCAACTAGAAAAGGACTTCTACCAATCAGAAAAGAAAGAAACAAATTAGTGAGAGACAATGCCAGATACTTTTAAATGAGCACGTCAGAAAATACAAACAGCCAATACATAAGCGATAAGGTGCTTCACCTCAAAATGAGTCAGGGAAATGCAAATTTTAACATGAATAATTTTTTCCCAGTCACATGGAGGGAAATATTTAAGTGATAATATCCTGTCTGGTGAGTGTGAGGGAGACAGATCCTCTCACACATGGTGGGAGGGAGTATCAACTGGCAAAACCTTCCTGTTGATTTGGGAAAACTTCCTGACCTTTTAAATGGACACGCCTACAGTTTCAAGTACATTCCACAGAAAATGCGCCGGCTTTCCTGGTAGCTCAGCTAGTAAAGAATCCACTTGCAAGCGGGAGACCTGGGTTCGATTCTTGGGTTGGGAAGATCTCCCGAAGAAGGGAAGATGATGGGCATGACAAGCCCTTCGTGAGAATGTTCAGAGGCATTGTTTCAAATAGTGGACATAGTTAGGGGAAGCTAAATATCTATGAACATGGGATGAGGGACATAAACTGTGTCACCGCTATCCCATGGAGTTCTAGATAGCAGACAGAAATAATAAGGCGGATCTCTAAATGCATAACCTTAGGTGAAAAGAAGGTCGAGAAGTCACATTTACAGTCTGTTTCCAGTCAGATCACACAAAATAAGTCTGATCCACCATCCCTTCTTCTCACTAATGTGTTCAGTCTCTCAGCCGTGTCCCACTCTTTGAGACCCCACGAACTGTAGCCCACCAAGCTCCTCTGTCCACGGGATTTTCCAGGCAAGAATAAATATTTTTAAAAAGATTTTTTCCGATGTGTACCATTTTTAAAGTCTTCATTGGATTTGTTACAATATTGCTTCTGCTCTGTGTTTTGGTTTTTTCTTCCGCGAGGCAGGTGGGATCTGAGCTCAGCGACTAGGGCTCGAAATCGCACTGGAAGGTGGAGGATACGACCCCAGCTCTGAATGGACCGGCAATGGACCAAGACAGAATGGTCACGTCTCCAGCCCGCCTTGCAGGCAGGCGGGTGCTGTCGGGGGGCCAGGTGACCCAGTCCTGGTCAGTTCAGTTCAGTTCAGTCGCTCAGTCATGTCCGACTCTGTGAGATTTAAGTGGAGATCAGACAGGTGGGGCTCTGACAAAGCCGCCGTGTTTTTAATCTTAGAGGATTTGACCCTGATCTTGCACCTTCTCTGCCCTCCTCCTAGGCTGAGCATAGCGTGCCAGGCAGTCAAGTAGCCGTGAGTTTGAAAGTCACACACCAAAGTGGGAGACAAGGAAACTGGTCATTGGTGACTTCCCTGAACGCGCCCTCCTCTGGACTTATTTTTAGCCAAGGAAAATAGAATCTCTAGCCTGCAAAGCCACTGGAATCTGGTACTTGTTACTTGCAGGCAAACCCAATCCTGGAGATACAGTTAACTTACCATAGAGAGTGTGTTGCTTGAATCTTTTTGCAACAGAGCTATGTTTGTATTATTAAGTTGTGGGGCTTCCCTAGTAGCTCAGATGGTAAGAGAATCTGCCTGCAATGCAGGAGCCTCAGGTTTGATCCCTGAAGAAGCAAATGATAACCCACTCCCGTGTTCTTGCCTGGAGAATTCCATGGAGCCTGGCAGGATACAGTCCATGGGGTCGCACAGAGCAGGACCCGACTGAGCAACTCGCACACATACACACACACATCTTTCAGTTGGGAGGTATACATTTATTTATTTATTTTGTTTGGCTGGGTCGGGTCTCAGTAGTGGTGTGTGGGCTTAGTTGCCTGGAGGCGTGTGAAATCTTAGTTTCCTGACCAGAGATCGAACCCAAGTCCCCAGCGTTGCAAGGCAGATTCTTAACCTCTGGACCACCAGGGAAGTCCCAAGTTAGGAGTTTTAAAAATTAAAATATAAATCAAATATAGCCCCTCCAGTTAGATACTCTTCAGCCCCTTGATGGTCCTTTTCAAAATGCGTTTGCCGGGTGGCCCCGGTTTTTCTGACCCAGGAAAAAATGACAAGGGGAAATGGAAATGCACCGAGCGGCTTTCCCCCGACCGCCTGAGGGGGAGGCTGGGGTGCTGACTGCACAGAAAAAGTTCCATTTTCCCGATAAGAGGGCTCAGGCTGTGTCTCTGACCCCGGAAGGGAGGCTCAGGGGTCATTCTGGGCTGTCCCCCGCTTCACGACTGAACCGTGTGGCCCTCCAGCCCAGACAGGCGACCCCCCCAGGCAGCGGCCCGGCCACCTCTCCCACTTGTTTGTCCTCCTTTTCCCAGAAGCAGGGTGCTCCCTTTATCTCGGGCCAAAGTCCCCCGGGGGCGAGGATGGAAGGTCACCTGTCCTCGTGGGGTTGATGAGTCATCTCCTACTGGTCGGAGGCCACACAGCTAACCTGACTGCTCCCTTTATCCCCCTCTCCAGCCTTCTCCTGCGGGTGGGGAAGGATGGGCTTATTGCCAGAAAACCCATCACAGTGATAGCCACCGTCTCTGGGGAGCTGACGTAGAACCAGGCCCTGGGAGGCTAGCAATACAGCCTGCGACTCAGACCCCTGGGTTCAAACGCTGGTTCCAACCTGTCCTAACCCGGGGCCCGGGGAAGTCAGTGAATCCCCCCGATCTCCATTTGCCCATTCAGTAAACATTTAATGAGTAAGCAGTCTGCACCAGGCCTGGAGGTGATGAGGCTGCGGCAACGACTCCCCAGAAACAGTCCTACACTGGCGGGGCACAGTGGGTAGAGATATTCCAAACTACTACTGCTAACAATATTAATAAGGTGGCACATGTCAGCTGGTGATGGGTGCCCATGGTGATGGGTGCCAAGCTGTGCTCATGAAGGGACTTGTTCCTGTAAGCATGGTGGTCAAGGCAGGTCCTGGGTGCATTCACCTCTGAGCAAAGACCTGAAGGTGGTGAGAGAGGAGCCATGTAATTATCCTTGGGAAGAGAGTCCCAGGCAGAGGGAACAGCAAGTGCAAAGGCCCTGGGGCTGAAGAGTGCTTGATATGTTCCAGGAGTAGGGGGCAGGGCGGTGTGGCCAGAGAGGCGTCGTCAGAAGACAATGCAAGGCTCAACTGCGGGGACCTGTGAGCCACCACCGGGACCTCGTCTTTCACTCTGGGTGATGTGGGAGCCGTGGCAGAGAGTTGAGCATGGGAGAGATGTGAACTGACTTCCTTCAGGTAGGGGGAAATAGCAGAATGGAGGACATAGTTTGGAGGACTCTGGAACAGTCCTCTGAGCAAGTTTCTGGTGACTCACGCCGGGGTGGGGCTGTGGAGGCGGGGGACGTGATCAGATCCGGATGCCTTCTGAAGGCTCATGGATGGGAAATAGGGCAGAAAGGGTTGGAGAAACAGAGGAGTCTGGGAGGACGCTCAGGTTTTTGCCTGAGTCCCTTGAAAGACAGAGGTGGGCTCTTTCTGAAGCGAAGAAGACTGCAGCAGGAGTGAGATCACACAGGGAGGTGAAGAGGTTCCGTTTCTCAACTGGAGGCTGAGTCATCCATCAGGCCTGTGCCGTCACAGCTGGATATTCAAGCCTGAGTTCAAGCGAGACATCGTGGCAGGAGGTGTATGTTTGGAGATTTTTAGCATGGAGATGGTATTTAGAGACTTGGTTTCTTCATCTGTAAAGTGGGAATTAAACAGCATCTGCTTTGCAAGGTTGCTGTGAATTTGGGTTAATAAGCATTGAGAGGTCCCATGCAGGTAGCAAAACGCAGGTAAGTGTTTCTTCTAGGACAGTCCGTGAGACTGCAAAGAGTTGGACACAACTGATCAGCTCATACAACCTACCTAGTGATTCCACACCCATCCCACTGAACCCTCATGAGGTCACTACCCTCGTCACCATCTTTGACTTTATGGATAAGGAAAGGGAAGCTCAGAGAAGGGAGGGGACTGATCCAAGGTCACACAGCCAGCAAATGGCACAGCTGGGATTCACAGGCTGGCTTTAGAGTCCCGCTCTTGACTGTCCCTCCTGTGGCCTGCATTCCCAGCACCAGGCCCTTGGATCCTAAACTGACCAGGCCCGGGGAGGCTCAACAGTGAGCACGAAGACGGAGATCGGGAGAGGAAACGCCTCCGGGTGAGATGGGCCCTGAGCCTGCCTGTCTAGGGGCCCTGAGTACACAGGAGGAGGGCTGCTGGGCTGGTTTAGACTTGTGGTGAAGGGAAGCATGTGGCGCTAGACCACCCGAGTCCAACTGCAGCCCCACTCCTCACTAGTCCTCTGAGAAGCCCATGGTACCCCACTCCAGTACTCTTGCCTGGAAAATCCCATGGATGGAGGAGCCTGGTCGGCTGCAGTCCATGGGATCCCTAAGAGTTGGACATGACTGAGTGACTTCACTTTCCCTTTTCACTTTCATGCATTGGAGAAGGAAATGGCAACCCACTCCAGTGTTCCTGCCCGGAGAATCCCAGGGACGGGGGAGCCTGGTGGGCTGCCGTCTCTGGGGTCGCACAGAGTCAGACACAGCTGAAGCCACTTAGCAGCAGCAGCAGCCTCAAGAGCCATGGGGACCTGGGGGATCTGGCTTCCGCTAAGCATGCGCTGCCAGGCCAGGCCTCCCGCCATCCCCGCCTCTTGCTCAGCGTAGCTCATCTGCCTCGCCGACGTGAGCCCCGCGTCTTCGGATTTCTCACCCAGAGCCGGCAGCTCCTCCTGTCCCCAAGTGGGAAGCGTGATAATGACCCGGGTCGGGGGTGACCAGATGCGGCGCCTGTGAAGGACCCCAGGTCAGAGCTGGAGCCCAGCGCAGACCTGCGCCCTCACTGGAAGCTCAGCCCCACCCCCCGGAGGCCGGATAGAAAAGCGTGTTCACAGCGGGACGCTTCTCCGCAGTGAAAGAACCCCTAGTGACGCTTGCAGACGCGCAGTGGACCTCGCAGGTGTTACGCTGAGTGTAGGAAGTGTGTGCAGAGGCGCACACACTGTGTGACTTCCTCTATTTGAAACTCTAGGTGGGACAAAACTGACCTATGATGAGAAACAGGATGACCTAGGATGACAGTGCAGAGACCTGCGGTCATCTGGGGCTGAGGCTGGCTTGGAAAGGAGCTCGAGGGAACTCAGCCTTTGAGAGGTTTGTATCGTGTTTTAGGTGGTTGATTCTCGAGTGCATCTGTCGGACATCATCGAACAGAACCCATCACCATCTGTGCATTTTATTCTATGTCCATTATTTCCCACTAATTTAAAAAGGTAGAAACATTTTGCTGTCATTTCATAAACGTATAATTATTTCTCTGTTGTATGACCATTCAGACCTCCCCTGGCCCTCCTTTCCCTGCCTCTGGTCCAGTCAAAGGCCTCTGGCACGTGAGTGAGATGACCTGGTACTGCAGAAAGAGCTCTCAGACCCAGGTCACAAACGTGCCTCTTCCTTGCTATCTGCTGCAGGCGGGTCACATAAACCTCGGTTTCCTCGTCTGTTAACTGGAGCTAATACTGGTACCCAGCTAATAATGCTGGTATAGCTAATACTGGCTCCCAGCTCGTGAGATTGTTGCCAGAGTTCGGATTGATGTGAGGTGCAGAGGCCAAGGATGTTGGAGGCTCACGACACGAACAGAAAAACAGCACAGAGAAGCTGGGAGGGGGTGGGGTGGTTGAGGGGAGGCGTCTGGAGCCAGGCCACAGTGCAGGGGGGCAGACCCTCCTCCTTGGGGTAGCCCCTAACCTCTCTGTGCCTCAGTTTCTTTACTTGTGAAGCTAGAATGATGATAACTCCTAGCCATAAGGTTGGTGTTTTGAAGGTTTAAAGAGATAATCCATGGCGCGTTAGGACAGAAAATTGCTGTCCTTGTTTTCAGGGATGGAAGGAAAGGAGCTCGCAACCTGCGGGGGGGGGGGGTGGGGGGGGGGGAGGGAGGAGCGCCATTTCAGAGGGCCCAGTCCCCTGAACGGTGGTCCCAGCCTGGGTCACAGGGACCCTGGAAGGTGGAGTGGCCGGCAACCCAGCCTCAGCAGAACTGGGTCACGAGCTGCCAGGCATGTTCCCGGCTCCTAGGGTCGGCCCCCACGGCTGGAACACATTGCTTCCTTCCTCTGTTCTAGGTGCCAGACCAGCCCAGAAACCGCCTGATGTCAGCAGGCCGGCCCGCCCTCTGATGGGGAGGAAGTGGGCGGGTGCCCTGGGCACAGATGAGCCGGCCAGACGTGCCCTGAGGCGGCACAGTCAGGGCGATGCAGGCATCACGCACCCCCTGCTTACGGAGCTGGCCCTGGCTCAGCTTGTTCCCGCCAAGAGGCTTCGGGGCTGCTCGGGGTCAGAGTGGGGAGATCCAGGGGTGTGTAGCCCATCTCTACTCCTCTAAACACAGCCAAGGACCAGCTCCCAGGGGCCTAGGGCTTCAGGAAGGCTGGGCACCCCAGGAGGCGTGGCTTGGGGTGTCTGTGGGGTATCCACTGTGTGTGCATTTGGCTTACTGTGTAGGGATGTTTAAGCATGTGAATGCATGGCTTTAAGAAGGTGAATGAGTATGTGTGTGTGTGCATGTGTGTGTGACTGAGTGTGGGTGTGAATGAGTAGGTATCTGTGTGCTGTGAGTGAGGGTGCTGGACAGGGAGACGCGTCTATTGCTGAATGTACCAACATGCTCGGGCATGTGAGCATGCATCTGGGAGTGTGAATGGCAAAACGAGTGTGTTTTTAATTGTATGCATGGGGTGTGTATGTGTGTGTATCTCCAGGTCTGCATCTCGAGCGCAGAGTGTGTCTGAATGTGTGCTTGGGAGCAAGTGTATTCCTGACTCTGTGTGTGTGTATGTGCACATACCCGAGCTAGGCACGCCCACTGTTGTGAAAAAAATCTGCCAGGAACCTCTTTTGCATACAGAACTCCACTCCCTTGCACAAGAATGTTCATAGATGCGTGGGGTCAGCAAGTCGATGCATTTAGAATCTTAACTTTGAAGGAGCCAATGAGGAGGGAGGAGGTGTGATCTTTAAGCTGAGCACTGACCAATCAGAACAGGCGCCAGGAGCCAATACCTGGGCTAGCTGACCGGCCTTGGCGGTCCCAACCTCTAGTCCCATCGGCAGCATCCGAGAAGGGTTTGGCCCAGGAGGCATTCTGAGGCAGCCCTCAAACCAGCAAACGGTCAACCTTTTTATCAGTCAATAATCATAGCAAATATTTAATCATTCATTCATCCAGCAATGTTTCCTGAGCACCTACAGTGTTCTAGGCACGGTTCCTGACACTGGGGTTGCAACCAAGAACAAGATGGACAGAAGTCCCTTTGCTGGTGGTGCTAACACACTAGTGGGACCAAGCAAGAATTAAAAAAATGAACAGCAGATGGAGCGGGTTAATTGGTAGTATGTGCTGTAGATAAAAATAAAGTCGGAGAGGTAGATAGAGAACAACAGATGGGTTTGTTGCTTTAAAACGCTGGTCAGCTAAGACTTCATAGGAAAGGCGACATTTGAGTGAAGATCTGAAGAAGGTGAGGTGTGAGCTATGGGGACTTCTGGGGGAGAGCATTCTAGGCAGAGGGCACAGCAAGTGCAAAGGCCCTGGGGTGAGCACATGCTTGGCTTATTTAAGAGAGAGAAAACGGGCCAGTGCAGAGTTAGTGTGTGTGTGTATGTGACTGATTATAAAAGCCGAGTGATCCTGCAAAGATCAAGCAATAGAGAATGAATAAAGGAGAAACGAAAAATCCATAGTAACTGGAGCGGGGGAGGGGACGATGGAATAAGTGTCAGGATGTCTGCTGTACAGTTCTCTTGATAATCAAAGCGATTTTCCATCTTGACAAGGCAGCATCAAAATAGTGCAGCTGCGGCCTCAGCTCTCAATCCCAGCAAGGTGCCATGTTTACGGCTCCAACCCCAGCCCTGAGCCCAGCCAGGCACATATAGCTGAAGGAAGTCTCTGCCTTCCCCCTCTTCCCAGCTCCTGTTGCAACTGGGCGCCCGGTCTCCGCAGACAGCCAGCCCAGCCCCCAGTGGCCCCGGAGGGACAGCTCACCTCTCTCTCCTCCTGCTTTTATGAGCTGCGAAGGAGGCTTGTCCCACATTGCACAATTGCCCCTTAATTGCTATTTCCTCTCAGTTATGAATTATGTCATGGATACGGCCGCTCACGTTATTAAACTTCCACAGAGGCCTTATCGTCTGGATGCCCGCCAGCACCCCGGCCTGACCTACTTTCCCACCGGATTTCAAAACCTCCTCCCTCGTCCTCTTGCTGGGCTTTTCCTAAGGAGAGTTCTCTGTGCCCAAAAACTCGCCTCTAAAAATAAAAACTAGAGCGAGGGGGTGGGGCACAGCTGGCCTGAGGCTGACAGCAGCCCCCGTGACTGCGGCCAAGCTCCGCCCCACCTAGAAGTTTCCTCCGGCAGCCTGTCTTTGGGACTCGGGCTTCCTATCAGGACAGGCCGTGACATGAGCCACAGGCATGGGAGCCTTGGACCTTGTGTCTCAGCTGTGGATGGGAGGGCTGACTTTGGAGGCAGGAAAACCCGGGTGGAATCATGACTCTGCCTGTAACCGGCTCATTCATTCATTCACCCCAGGGCTATTTACCAAGTCTGTTATAAACTGAATGCTGGCTCTGTTCTGGATGCTGGGGGCATATCAAGAATATCCTGGATAGTATCAGAGGGTGAATTCCCGTCCTCACGGAGCTTATCACCTGGTGGGCAGAGATAGGCACAGATCAAATAAATGATTGTGCAAGAAGTGCAATGAAAATGAGACAGCGTGGGGCGCTAGAGGAAGATAAGAATACCCACAACTAAGATGATCAAGAGGGTCTTTCGGATGGGAGGGGGTCATTTAAGCCAAAACCCCAGTGATGAGAAGAACCAAGTCTGAGAAGCAGGTCCGGGTGCTGGTGAGATAAACCAGTGACCCGGGGTTCCAAATGGGAGCGGGGCTTGGTCTTGGGGTCATTTGGCGGCCGGTTGGCAGGTCAGAAGGTTACCTCCTTAACATTTCCACCATGAGAATCTCACTTGCCTCAACCTAGTCCTGGACCTGCGGGGAAGGACAAGAATCCAAGTAGAAGAGCAAGCCCAAAGGCCCTGAGGTTGGGAGTGAAGCCCAGTGTGAGGGGGGCAGAGAGAGCCAGGCAAGAGCGGGGGTGGGAGGCGAAACTAGGGAGGTGGCACAGATCGCGGAGGGTCTAGAGAGCTGCGTGGTGAGGATTCAGTGAGACACACGTATGTTTTGAAGGTGGAGCTGATGGTCCTTGAAGGTGAACCGATATTTGCACGGGAAGTGGGGAGGAGGCAGGACCAACTCCCAGTATTTGCAGGAAGTGGACAGAGGGTCGTTCCTTGACGGCCCTAGAGGAGACCGGCAAGTCGTTCATCTCCCCAAGCTGCTTCTCTTCCTCTGAGATGTAGGGACAATAACACCAGCCTCCCCAGACATGGCATCGCACTTAGCTCGGAGCCTGGCACCAAATGCACGCTCTTCCGACAGCACAGCTGGGCTCAGCGGCTTACCTGGAGTCACCCGCAAGCTAAGGGCACAGTGGAAACCAGAACCCAGACCTGCACTCAGGACGCGTCGCAGCAGGCAGGGCTGTGCCTTGGCACGCCGCTCTCCAGATATGCGGACTTCCAGCCAAACAGGCCTCAGCAGCTGAGCCTGATTTTTTTTTTTTTTCCTTTCTCAATTGTGCTTATGCATGGGCTTGTTTATCTAACTTGGCTGAAACTTGAGGCCTGGACCTATAAACATATCCTTTTAATTATTCCACAAGTGAGACATGCTCATAGAATAGAAATTGGAAAACATAAATAAGCAAAAAATAAAGCAAAAAAGCAGAGAGAGAAGGAAAGAGAGAGCGTGCACGTGTGAGAACAAGTATCTAAATTAGTACGTGTATACCGAGAGGCATACATAAAGAACTAAAGATCTTCATTGCAAGATTCTTTTTTTTTAATGTATTGATTTTTCTTTGAAGGATAATTGCTTTACAATATTGTGGTGGTTTCTGCCACACATCAACATAAATCTCCTATAGGTTTACATATGTCCCCTCATTTTTGAACCTCTCTCCCACCTCCCACCTAAATTTCAGGATTCTTTAGCACAGTAAAAGACTGGAAGCGACCTGAGTATCCGAAAAGAGGAAATTTTGTTTGTTTTTAGTACCCCACTTCTTTGTTTTTTCCTTTTCTTATTTTTGTTTTAATTAAAATATAGCTGATTTATAATATGACATTAGTTTCAGGTATACAATATAGAGATTCAATACTTCTGTATATTATACTCCATTTAAAGTTGTTATAGAATATTGTCTATATTCCCTGGCTGTACAATATATCCTTATATCTTTTTTTTTTCTTTTCTTTTTATTTTTTTATTTTTTATTTTTTATTTGTAGTGAATTTTGTCATACATTGGAATGAAACAGCCATGGGTTTACATGTGTTCCCCATCCCGATCCCCCCTCCCACCTCCCTCTCCACCCGCTCCCCCTAGGTTTTCCCAGTGCACCAGGTCCGAGCGCTTGTCTCATGCATCCAACCTGGGCTGGTGATCTGTTTCACCCTAAATACTATACATAAAAATATGGAACGCTTCACGAATTTGGGTGTCATCCTTGCGCAGGGGCCATGCTAATCTTCTCTGTATCGTTCCAATTTTAGTATATGTGCTGCCGAAGCGAGCACTGTCCTTATATCTTATTTATTCTATCCGTAGTAGTTTGTAGGGCTTCCCTGGTGGGTCAGATGGTGAACAATCTGCGTGCAATGCAAGAGACGCGGATTTGATCTCTGGGTAAGGAAAATCCCCTGGAAGAGGAAACGGCAACTCACTCCACTGTCTTGCCCGGAGAATTCCAAGGACAGAGGAGCCTGGCGGGCTATGGTCCGTGGGGTCGCAAAGAATCAGACACAGCTGAGAAACTAACACTTTCCCTTTCACAGTAGTTTGTACGTCCTAGTCAAGAATAAGGGTCTTTTTAGCCAAATAAATTAAATAGTATTCCGGTATCATGTAACCACTGAAGTGAATGAAGCAGACCTCTGAGTACTGAGTTGGAAAAACTGCCAAGATGCAACATTAACTGAGAAAAGTAAGATGCAAAGTGATTACAGGATGCTATAGTGTGTGTGTGTGTGTGTGCTGTAAGGCAACATGGGGCAATATACATACATCTATTGGGAGACACACAGATCATCTCTCAGAGGACAAGGCTCTGTACTTTTCGGGAAAGAATGGCAAGTCAGAGATGAGAGGGAGGTGACTTTTCGTTCCATTTGCACTGTTAGAAAACTTTTGGTTTTGGTTTTGTTTTGCTGTGTGCCTGACTGTCTTCCACGATACATGTTAGCAATGTTTGAAAGATCAGAGACTCTCCTCTTGGACTCAGGTTTTCCTGAAGAACTTGGGACAATCTGGGCTGCTGTTTCCCCAAAGCCTGCTGCAAAGCTGGGGTGGCAGTGAGATGCCAGTGGGCCCTGGGCCCCAGGGAGGAGCCTGCCGCCTCCTGACCTGCCGCACCACAAGCAGCTTCTTTTATCTTTTTTTATGAGTGGGACAACAAGTAAGAGTTCAGCTGTAAAAGGGTTTTGCCCACTTTGAAATGAAATGTTTGAGAAGCTTTGATCTTGAGTTAATCTCATCCTACTGATGAGAAGACACGGGTCCAGAAAGGAGGGGAGGGAAGAGGATGATCCCAGAGACAGGCAGACCTTGCTCTGCCTGAGAGCCTTAGGTGGTAAGTTTGTCTCCTTGAACCTTAGCTTTCTTCCTTCAAAAACAAGTAAGCAAACTGACAAATCAGTCAGTAAGAACTCTTCACAGATAATCTGAAGCCGAAGTAAACCCCGAGGCCTTAGTTCTTTTGGTCCTGGCAGAAAGGTGCTCTGGACATCAGAAGTCTTCTCTTTCACACTCTGATTCTCCAGCAGGCGTGGGAGGGATCCCTGCCCCACTCCCATGTCAGTCAAGTCCAAGATCAGGCATGTCTCAGTTATCAGAAGTCATTTGCAGTTATCACTGCAAAATGCAGGATACTCTAGGATGCATTCAACTGCAAGGACAGGAAATTCAGTGCAAAATGCTTAATTATTAATGAAATGTATTTTGTCACGCGTTTAGAAATCCAGAGGCAGGGGGGTGGATCCAGCAGACATGCATTCAGCTGCAAGTAACACCAGTCTCACCACTGGCAAGTTTCTATCATCTCCTGTTACTAAGTCTTGCAGCAAGCATCTTGGGCTGATAGGATGCCTCAGTGATGCCACTAGGGACCCAGGTTCTTTTCTGTTTTTTGGCTTGGCCTTCTTGTACATGTGAATTTTGTCCTCCTCATGGTTGGTCGTGATTGCGACATGGCCATTCTATCTCCAGCTCATACCTACACTGCATCCAGGAAGAAGAAGACAGGGGTGAGCACAGCCCCATTATGTTTGTCTCTTTTTAAAAACCTTCCCCAGGGGCCCCACTTGGCAAATTTTGCTTACTATTCATGTCTCATACCTGGATCACATGGCCACTCCTGGCTGTCACAGGGACTTTAGGAGGCTGAGCACTTTTAGCTGGCTGGCTGCCATCCCAATAAAATCAGGGGTCTGTAAACAAGGATAAAAGGAAGAGTGGGTATTGGGCAGACGCTAAGCAGTATCTACCACAAGTTGTTCAATGGAGGTTAATACAAAGACTCAAAGACATTATCCAGGAGAGGTGCTTTTTTCCCCTTTTCTACTCTACTCTTGTCCGTGTGGGCCTCTGTCCGGAGACCTGATTTCCCTCCTCAGGCTGGGAGGGTGACCCCGACTTAAGTACAGAGGCCAATGCCCCCTCAGACAAAAGAGGCTTCTTTCAGCCAACGAGAAGAGTTGACAATAGCTGTAAGTGAACAGTCAGCAGTGTCCGCCATACCTCAATTAATCAGAATTTTAAAAATCCTATCCTCTTTCAATTCAGTGCAATCTCCCTTTTGTTCTCACAGGTATCATCATCCACGGCTGTGGTGATTCTGCATAACAAACACCCCAAACATTTTATTCTTTCGAATATGGAGTTGTTGCAGGTCAGCTGGCCTGGTGTGGTCGTGGCTGGGTGGTTCTGCTGATCTTGGCTGGCCCCATCCACCTGCCGGCTGTTCCGCTGGAGGTCTGCTGACCTAGGCTGGCCTAGGGACGGGACCCTGCCCTGCCTCACACACCTCTCACCTTCTTCTGGGACCCAAAGACTTTACAAGGTGTGTCCGCTTACAGTGGTGAAGTGAAAGTGAAAGTCGTATACGGTCCCTGGAATTCTCCAGGCCAGAATACTGGAGTGGGTAGCCTTCCTCTTCTCCAGGGGATCTCGCCAACCCAGGGATGGAACCCAGGTCTCCTGCATTGCAGGCAGACTCTGCACAGTGGTGGCAGAGGCATAAAAGCCAGATGGAAATGCAAGGTCTCTTAAAGGTTCGTCTCGGTTCGTCTCCTACGGACACGCTGTCACTTTCATCTCATCCTGTGGCAAAAATAAACCATGTGGCTGAACTCTAGTCAAGGGGGAGGGAATATGCTCCACCCCTTTTGTGGGAGGAACCACAAGGTCACAGGTCAAGAGGCGTGGATCCAGGGAACCGTGAAGAATTCCTCAGATCCAATGTCATTTCTCTTTGTTGATTACCTACCTCATTGACATCTCTTTTTCAGTGTCACCTATGGTTTTCTTGTCTCTATCTCTTCTTCCCTCCACCTTCAAGAGAATAAAAGGTTTGGGGTGATTTGTTATGTAGCATTATTGTACCTATAGGTGACCAATACATGCAGTGAGAGGGGAATGAGACTGCAGTGAGGGGAGGAGAGAAGAGGATGGATAAAAAATCTCTGGTCAATAGAGGTGAGGCAGACCTTATCAGCTGCCCAGCCGCAGCCATCGTCAACTCTTCTTCCTGGCTGGGAACACTCTTTAATTGGAGGGCGCTCTCACTCCGTGTTCTCAAGAAGAGAAGTCCCTCTCCAGCCTGAGGAGCTAAGTTGGGCCTCAGGGCAAAGCCCTGAGCAGAAGAGGGACACTGGGGGTCCCGAAGGTTCTCTGGTCACCTCTACTCCTTTTCTGCACGTGCCCACTGACTTGGGGCCAGCCCCGGGTCTTCAGTTACCAGCTTTGCACGGATAATCCCCAAATCTGTAGACTCGGGCCTGGCATTTCTCCTGAGTCCGCCTGCCACGTGGGCGTGTTCACCGAGACGTCTCAGGGACTCTCAGCTCTTTCCCACTCAGACCCTGGTACCCTCGGCCTCAGCCACACCCTACACTTCCTCCTTTACTCGCAGGCTCGAGCAGGCCCATCTGTGCAGTCACTCGATCCAGGAACCTGCCTCCATGTTCTCCTGTCTGCTATCATTGGTAGTTACAACGACCGCTTGCTGAGCACTTACCACGTGCCAAGCACGGGACTGAACATCATACCTGTATCATCTGGTTTAACCCCTGAGATGAAGGAGGCCCTGGTACCGTCTATATTTCACACAACACAATCCAGCAATCCCCCCACCCCGAGGTGTGTGTCCCACAGTTAGAGTCCACATGTGGCCTCTCTTAGAAGCTTCAGTGATCATTCACAAATCAATCGATCGAAGTTCCCACTTTAAAACCCTTTATGGGGACTTCCCTGGTTGTCCAGTGGTTAAGACTCTGTGCTTGCAATGCAGGGGATGTGGGTTCAATCCCTGGTTGGGGAACTAAGATCCCACATGCCTCATGGTGTAGCCAAAAGATAATATATTTAAAAAAAAATTTAAAAGCCAAGTTGGAAAAAAAGGACCAAAGTCCTTTATGATTTTCATTGTCCTGGAGACCTGAGCTAAACCCTTTGGTCTGTAGTAGTTGGCTCCAAGATTCCTTTTTTTTTTTTAACTTTTTATTTTGTATTGGGATATAGCCTATTAACAATCTTGTGATGGTTTCAGGCGAACAAGGAAGGGACTCAGCCATACATGTACATGTATCTATTCTCCCTCAGTATCCCCTCCCATCCCGGCTGCCACGTAACACTGGGCTTAGTTCCAAGTGGCTCCAAGATTCTTGCATTTATTTGCACAAGAGGAGAAATGATTGAATTTACTCAGCATGCCAGGAAGTTTCTAGGCACCAGAGAAAGACAGACGTCCCCAGGAACTTAGGTCCAATGACAGTAAACAAGAGAATACGTATCTGAGGTGTCAGGTAATGACAAAAAGCTAGGAAGAAACATAAAGCTGGGTGAAGCGTAGGTATTTTGGGGAAGGGACACCGTTTGGGTGGGAGTCGGGGACAGTCTCTGATGAGAATGCATCGCAGTCAGGGAAGTGAGGGAGATGTAAGTGCAAAGGCCCTGGGGCCCAAAGGGGCTAGGCGGAGGCCAGTGCGGGGAGGGGGCGGGTGAAGGAGGGGGCTGGAAAGGGGAAGTCAAACAGAGCCTTGCAGCCTGCCTGGAGCCCCTGCATCGACCCTGGGTGCAGTGGAAGCCACAGGAGGACTCTGAGAAGAGGAGGCGTGTGACCTGACTTGGGTTGTCACAGGACCTCCCCGATTGCATGTGGATTAGCGTCCTCCCGGGGGCCAGGAAGGAAGCAGGGTTTTGCAGGCCTCATGACACTTAGGTCACAGAGGGAGTTCAGGTGTCCGAGTGACAGTCTCAAAAAGCACAGGGAAACCAAACAGGATTTTCGAGTTAACTCAAAATCTGCCGGAAGATGGGAGGGAGCGGCGTGTGTTGGCCTCAGGCACCGCCGGGCCAGCAGCCCTTCGGCAGCATTCGAAGGAGATGCTGAGGCTGTGGTCCCGATGGTACCTCTGGGTTTCCCCTGCGCCCGCCACCTGCCGTTCCGGCAGCACCCGGACAGGGTGGGCGCCGCGCACACCCAGCGTGGCCCAGGTGACGGTGACCGGTGACTAAGCTCCCACCAAAGATGCTGACGGCTCCGAACCCTAGAACAAACACTGACGCTCCTAGTTCTGCAAAAACAAACCACGGCTCTTTGCACGCTGTACCCGACCCCGGCCCCACCACCGCCCCGCCGCGCCAAGCACCCTTATCTCACCGCACAATCCTTGAAAGAATAACACGGTGTATTTGTGTCTGTGGTTTGGATTCCCCCAACCTGTGACATCAGATAAGTGCGATGTTCATAAAAAACGAACGACATCACATAGAGGGAAAAAACAACTGAAAAGAAGTCCCTGGGTTCAGCCTCAGCTTCCTTTCTGGGGAGGAAGGGGCTCTATCTGCTTGAGGTTTCACGGTGCAGTCTGGGGCCGGGGTGGGGGTGGGGATGGCGTCCTGATCTCTCCCCAGCCAGCTCTCATCTCAGCCTTTACACTCGCCCCTGTGGTATGGAGATGATGGTCTCCACCTCTCAGGGCTGCTCTTGAAAAGTGACTTTAAAAAATTAGCAATAATGGCAATCGTCTGCCATAGGCCATTTTCTTGGGTAGTAATCTTCACAGCCACCTGCTTCACCCTCACGTGGGGTAGCTACTGAGATCAACTGGTTTGTAGGTGGGAGACTGAGACTTTGAGTAGGAAAAGAAGGTGGTTGTAAAACACTCTGGGGCCAATTTTGGTTTTTAGAAAATGTAAATGTGCAAAATGGAAATTAAAAAAAAATTTTTTTTTAACTGTATAAATGGTTTGGCAGGAGATTCACCCAGAAGTCACAGAGGTTTTCCTGGGTGTCAGAAGTACCAGGGAGACTGATTCCCCTCTGTCCCTTTTCCATCACTCGGGTCTCAGCAAATTGGCTTGTCTGCTGAGAGGCTACCCCTGGGCCCTTCTACACGGACTCTCCCGCCTCCCATCACCTTCATCTCTTCATGCACCTGTCGCCACTGGCGTGTACCTTGGTTTTCCATCTGTTTCTGAGTTCATGGCCTATGCTTCCTGTTAGAGCATAAACTCCATGCAGTGGGAACCGCATCCACAGCGCCTTGAGCAGTGCCTGGCATTAGCGGGCCTCAGTAGATACTCCTGGACCAGCTAACTGTGTTTTCTTCTTATTTTTAAAATTTTCTTTTTAAAAACCAAACCATCTGGATTACTTTTAATTGCTTTCTTAAGAGCTGGTCAAAAGCGAACTGGCCGGAGCCCCTGCAGGGAAGCATCGCCTCTGCAGGCTTATCTGGCTGGACGTGCAGGAAGTGGGTACCCGCCTTTCCTCGGGGTGTGTCAAGGGGTGAACATCCCAGAGTTTCTCAGCCCAGCCTGATCCGAGGAGGGCCAGCCCTCCCTGGCCCCGGAGATCTCTCCGCCTGGGACAGAGTTATCTTTGAATGACAGCATGTTCAGCCCCCTCCACCCCAACCCCCTGGGGTGAGACTGCCAGAATCTCAGGGGGCAAAAGGGGACCTGGGCCAGACGCAGCCCACACAGGAGAGGTGTTACTTAGGCCATGCAGTTCCAACATCTTGGAGTTTTGCCATCATTTAAAAATCAAGACACTTTGGGAGAAAACTAAAATATCTTCCCAAAGGGCAGGAAATAAGATGAGAATAAAGTAGGTGGGAAGACCTCACATCTTTGAAATGACAATTGTGCCAACATATATAAACCGAATGCAATTTCCAGTAGTGACCCACAGGATTTCTTTAATTGGATAAATTCATTTTGTAGTTTACCAGGAAAAATATGAAATAGAAGAACGGTGGGAAGAACTATCGAAAAGGTGGTATTTGAACTCACTGGGGAAATGGAATATTGAATCCAGGATGCCAGCATAGCACATTATCGATTGATTTCATTTATCACTAAAATAAAAAGACTCTCATCTTCCACTATATTAAAAAAAAATACACAGATTTCACATAAAATGTCTGGATTTTTTTCCTGAAAACCTTGAAAATATGAGACCCTCATTTTCCCAAGGCTGCCATGGGCTGGTGTAAAGTTGAAACTCCAGGGCTTTCCAGTTCTCTGGGTCCCCCTCACTCCCGGCTGCCTACCCCTCCTCCGCCTCCGCCGCCCCCGACCCCAGCCACCTTCATCAGCAGTGTCTTGTCTGGGCCCTGAAGTCGCTAGAGTCTGTGGGCCCTGAACCCAGGCTTGACACAGCACAGAGACTCAGGGGACATTGGAGCTTGGAAGCATGCTGTCAGACCCCTTTATGCTCACGTCATTTTTCTGGGTGGAAATACAGGGGCAGAGGAGGGATGTGGCTTGAGAGCCTGGACCGGGGAGTCAGAATCTCGAGTGACCTCCGAAGAGTGACTTTCCCTGTGGGTGCCTCAGTTTCCCCCTCTGCCAGGGGAATAATAAGATCTGTCACTTACCGCCTACAGGAATCTTGCCATTGTTCCTGTAAAATGCATGAGCCAGGACTCAGCGCAGAGTCACGCCAGGGATAATGAGGTTGGAGGGCAAATCCCCCCTCTCAAATTTAGGGTTTTTTAGTGCTCTTTTAGTCTTTTTAGGGAGACCAGGACAGGAGGAAGGGGGAGCTGGGCAGAGCAGAAGATTGGCTTTGATCTCCTTTTGCCAAAAAGGAGGAAAGAAAGTAAACAAATAGCCCTGGCCTCCTTTGATTCCACACTGCCTGCCCGAAGAGCTCTGGAGCTGATAAGAACGAGCCAAATTGGATCTGGGCAGCTCCGCCCTTCTGACCGGACTTTCGTTGGGCAGCTGGAATTTGGGAACCTAAAACCTGTCCCTGCACCCTGCCCGCAGTGCCCACCTTTCAGGCCCGTCTTTGCTTGCCCCTGCGATGGAGACTAGAGGGGGGAAAGAGGGGGAGACTTTCCCATCCGGGAACCGCACACAAGAGATGAGAGAAGGGGCTGGGAGGGAGGCCTCAGAGCACGTGAGCACCCCAGCTCCCCAATCCCAGGAAGGAACCTTCCCAGGGGGACTAATGGGAAATGACGCTCTCAGCCATTGAGACTAGGCTGAGCGGAAGGAGGATGAAGTTTCTAGGGAAGAGCAGGAAAGTCTCCCTTCCCATCAGTTGGAGGAGAGCAGCCACGTGGTGCAGGGGTTCACGGTGTGACTTTGAAGCCATCCCACTCACGGGTGTGTGACTCTGGACAAGTGACATCCCCCCACCTAGCCCCGGCACCTGCCTTGTTAAGGGTTAAGTGAGGTCACGCCCCTCAAGTGCCTGGCACGTAGTGGGTCCAATGACTGGACACTTATGCTAAAATGGTTTAGAGGGTTCCAGAACAGCCTCAGATGGAGAGACAGAAAAATGCCAAGTCCAGAAAGATGAAAGAGGATCAGTTGTTTGAAACCTCTCGAGGCGCCAAGGGCCACGCAGTCAACAAGGTCGGGAACCAGGGCCCGTTTGAAGTCGGGAAGAGGTAATTCCCAACAGAGTTTAGCACAAAGAGAGGACATTTCCTCCATGTTACCTCCAAGGAGGCCCCAGCTAGTGGCGTTAGGCTTCCTAGGGACTGGGAAGTAGCTAAAGGTTAAGGCAGAGGGGGGCTGCGAGAATAGTCTCTGGGGTCAGGGGTTCCTTCCCAGCACAGCCCCTTCCTTACTGAGTGACCTATGCATCCTGGCCTCAGTTTCTCCACCTGTAAAATGGGAGCCATGGTGCCCTCAGTCTGTAGATTTTGAGGGTGAACATGTAGTTTTCAGTTGGTGCTCAGTGAATGAGTGGAAGTCACGGGCCACAGCGACATTAGGGATAAGGTGGCAAAAGCAAGGATTGGTGGAGGAAGATGAACCAACCTCTGTCCCGTTCTCACTTGGTGATTAAGCCCAGGCCCCGTTCCACGCCACCAGCTCGGCCACGGCCACTGGAGGCGGGAGTGTGCTCTGCTTCATGCCGCTCCGTGACCCGAACAGTACCTGGCACAAATCGGGGGTTTGCTCACAGAACGTGTGGAGCTGGACACAAGAGAAAAGGAAGGCAGAGAGAGGCCAGGGAACTTGGCCAGGACCACACAGCTGCCTGCCCACCTCGAGTCACAGCTGGGATTGGGGCTGAACTGATCTGGCCTCAGTGTGACTTCGCTCTGCTCCTCCACCTCCTGGAAGGCCCGCAGCCCCCTCTCGACCGCTCCCTGTCCCGGCTGCCCCCACCTAGCGGAGCCAGGGAAGCGGTTCGGGCTCCTCGGGGCTCCTCCGTGGACTGCCCAGCACCCGCTGCTCGAGCATGCCCTCACGTTCTGCTCTCTCCCAGGCCGGCCGGCCGTCGGGAGCTCGCCACCTGTGGGCCTCACCTGGCCGCAGGTGTGTTCTACACAACCTCGTGTGCAGTGCGGGTGTGTGCACGTGTGTGTAGGGGTTTTTACCTCATAACTTGGAATCATTTGCCAACACTTAAAAACTGGGGATTTCACATAAAAACCAGGGTTTCCAGCTTCTGTTAGAAGCTGGCAGCTTGAGCCCACTGGGCCCACCTCTCCTCTGCCAGCTGGGGTGGTGCTCTGAGGGTCTCTAGGCCCCGCGTCCAGGCCTGGCCTGCCTCCCTCCTTGGGGCCTCCTCACGTGAAGACCCCAGGCTTACATGAGAGACCCGGCTCTCCGCACTCCCTAGCGCCGCACTGGGCCTCGTTGCATCATTGATCCTGCAGCCTAGGGTGCTCGCAGGGGAAGCCCCAGAAGCTGGGTTGGGCCTGGATTCCAGGTTTGTGGCAAGTAGAGTGACAGCTCCTCCAAAGATGGACGTGAAAGTGTTAGTCTCTCAGTCACGTCCGACTCCCTGCGGCCCTGTGGACTGCAGCCCGCCAGGCTCCTCTGTCCATGGGGTTTCCCGGCAAGAAGAGTGGAGCCGGTGGTCATTTCTTTCCCAGGGGACCTTCCCCACCCAGGGATTGAACCAGGGTCTCCTGCATGGTGGGCAGACGCTTGACTGTCTGAGCTCCCAGGGAAGAAGGACGGCTCCTCCAAAGATGCCCACGTCCCACTTGGGAGACGTGATAAAGAATCTAGAGACGGGGCTGTGTTTCTAGTGAGCATTCGTGTTTGAAAACAGCTGAACTATATGAGGATGCTTTGCTTTTATTGAGTTTGTGTCACTTTTTCTTTTTCATATTCACTGTTTCCATTTCATTTAGTTTATATTTTCCAATTTCTCCATATCCTTTTTTGTTGTTGTTCTTTCCCAAGCCTTTATCAAGCATAGTAGAATAGCTTTTGTACACACACAAATATATATATATATATAGTATATATAATATATCTATTTTAGAAAACTGATGAGTTTTTGCCTAGTTAAAAAATTTATGATTGAGTCTGCGTGTTTGACTTAGTACGAATAGAAAGCTAGATTTCTAATTTATATTCACTCAAAACCTTGATATAGTTCCATGTATTTTGGCATCTGGTATTACTGCTAAAAGATTAGAAAGTTTATTATCTTAGAAGTCTAAAAATTTTTTTTAATTAGGGTTGACATTTTTAATCCAATTCTAAGAATAATTAAAAAAAAAAGAATCTGGACATGAGAAGATTAGCCTGGATTATGCAGTAGGTTCAGTGTAATTGCAAGCATCCTTATGAGAGGGACGTGGGAGGGTCAGAGTCAGAGAAGGAGAGGTTTGAGGGAAGCCAGAGTTGGAGTGGTGTGAGCCAGGAATATGAGTGGCATCTAGAAGCTGGAAAAGGCAAGGAACAGAGTCTGAGGCGCGAGCCCTGGGTTTGATTTTAGCCTGGGGAAACCTATGTTGGACTTCTGACCTCCAGAGCCATAAGATAACAAGTGCATGTTATTTTAGGCCACTAAATTTTACACAATTTGTTACAGTAGCAACAGAGATGGAGAAGGAAATGGCAACCCACTCCAGTGCTCTTGCCCCGAGAACCCGTGGACAGAGCAGCCTGGTGGGCTGCTCTCCACAGGGTCGCACAGAGTCGGACACGACCGAAGCGACTTAGCAGCAGCAGCAACCGGGAACTTGTAACTGGTCTCAAATCCCGGTTTGGCTATTTAATCGGCCATGAGCCCTGGGCAGGTGACTTGCTGCTGCTGAGTCAGGGTTTCCTTGTCTGAAAAGGGGGCCCCAGGGCTCCCCTCTGGGTGTCGTGAGCGGTCCGTCAGCTCGGCAGGGAAGCGTGAGCGCAGCCCAACAGCTCCTGGTGACGGAGCGTCTAGCATCACCCCCACGTCTCTCTCAGTGTCATTGAAACCAGCTCGGAGTCGGCTGAAAAAATCTGCCCACTGCTACCCAACCCTCAAGGATGAAGTCCAAACTTCTTACTTCTGGCCCAGCATAACCCAACTCGCCTAATGATAATAATACTGCTGGCGCTTGTAAAGCATTTGGCATGTGCTAGGGATGATTCTTGACGCTAGTGGTAAAGAACCCGCCGGCCCATGCAGGAGACGAAATGAGACTAGGGTTCGGTCCCTGGGTCGGGAAGATCCCCTGGAAAAGGGCATGGCAACCCACTCCAGTATTCCTCCTGGACACAGGAGCCTGGCAGGGTAACGTGCATAGGAAAGCAAAGAGTCAGACACAACTGATGCGACCTAGCAAGCACACACGGGCATGATTCTAAGCACTGATGAGATATTCAATTCATTTAACCGTCACACTAACCCTATCTCTTTCCCAGTTTTCAGATGGAGAAAACTGAGGCCACAGGGGTGAAATCACGTGCCCAGGGTCCCTTGGAAGGGTGATGCCAATATTTGTCTTATTTACTGGCTTCAATAACTGCGCATGGGCTTTCTCCAGCTGTGAGTGGGAGCTGCTCTCTAGTTGCAGAGTCCAGGGCTCCAGGTGCGAAGGCTTCAGTGGCCCACCGGCTGGGTTGGAATCTCCCAGGGATGGAATCTGTGTCCCCTCCAATGGCAGGCCCTGAATCCCGCGGAAGCCTTAGGAGACAGGCAGGACTGGCATGACTCCCATTTTACAGATGAGGACACTGAGGCCCAGAAAGGTGGCAGGGGCTGCCCCAGGTCACAAGGTCAGTGAGCGGTGGGTGCTAAGCCGCTGGACCACCAGGGAAGCCCGCTTTGAACACCCGCTACTGTGCCCTGGGGCCTGAGTACTGACCCCTGGACAGGCGTGTCTGTGTGTGTGGACAGACCAGGCCCCAGGGTGTAACTTGAGACTCGGTGGTCTTGGCGTCCCCTCTGCCCACCACGTGGCCCAGGTGCAATTCTGGACTCAAGACTCCTGGTTCACAGCTGTACCAGGGTGCGTTTATTCCACAGTTTCCAGCAGTGCCCACTCTGCACTGGGTGCTGTGCCCCAGAAAAAACAGACTCCGCAGCTGAGCCGCAGACCCTGAGGACAGATGGACATGGAGCCATCACAGCTCAACAAGGGACAGCAGGAGCCGGGGATGGGGAGAGGTCAGGGCAGGGGCGTGCAAAGAGGGGCCTGAGGAAGTGTGATGCTGGCCCAGCTAAAAGACAAGGCCGAGTGTGTTCCACGTGAGGGACAGCTCAGGCAGGCCCCGGGACAGAAGAGCCTGTGTGTTTGTGGTCACATGTGGCCAGAGTGCTGCAAAGGAGGCTTGACCACTCACTGCCCTTGTGACCTGGGGCAGCGCACACCGGCTGGGGCTCAGTGCCCCCATCTGTAGAACGGGAGTAATGAGAGTCGTACCCTTCCCCTAAGGCTGTCTGCAAGATTCAGAGCATTGGCACATGCAAAGTCCTGTGCCTGGCCGCAGGCGGGCTGAAGGACCATCAATCAGCGCTGTTGCTATGATTATACGGGCATGAGCCGCCCAACCTGCTCATTCTTCCCCTTATACTCAGATCCTCAGGTGCAGAAGCCCCGGAGGTCCCCCGTTCACATTCACAGGGTGACTCGGGAGGTAGCAAGTGAGGAGGTACTGCTCCCCGGGCATCAAACCAACAGCCTGGTGCTCCTAGCATCCCAGACCCGAGACTCCAGACCAGTGACCGCGATCTCCGTTGTCTCCCTGCTTCTGGCGGCCTCCGTCCACCTGCCCTGCTACGCATGCTCTGGATCCCTCTGGCCCTTTCGTGCGTAACAGTTGTCTTTCTTCCCCTTGACTCACTTGAACTTTCTCCACATCTTGACCGATCCTGGCTGTGAGTCACATTTGATCCTTGAGTTTCTCTTTTTCAAAGGCACATTAAAACTGTAAGAATTGCTAGGCCTATCTGAGTACTTGCTGTGTGCCTGGCATTTCTGTTCATTCATTCTCATTCATTTATTCAACAAATGGCCGTGGGCACCTCCCAGGGGCCTTGGAGCTCAGCAGTGCACCATAAGGATTCCTGCCTGGTGGGATTCACACTGCAGGGGTGAGGGAGGAAGAGGAATAGATAGTACACCTGCCAAATCTCCAACCCGTTCTCACTGAAACACCACAGCAATCCCAGGAAATGTTTGTTCCCATTTTCCAGGTGAGACAACCAAGGCTCAAAGCCGGGAAATCACTTGCTCAAAGTCACACAGCTAGGAATTTGAACCCACACCAAGTTCTTAACCTTCCCAGGAGACTCTCTACAGAGATAAAAGCCACTGGCCTGGTTCCATCTGCAGCGCAATTGGAAAGCATCACAGCGTCCCAGGTTGGGGGTGCTGGTGCCCAAGGGCTCAGTTCATTCCCATGAGTCCACAGGCAGGATGAGCTCTGCCCTCCCTCCCAGCAGCCTCCCAAGGGGATGGCCAAGTTCACAGTCGCTCTGGCCAGAGCCGGTGGGAACAGGACGTCCCAGCCCTCTTGCCCTGGCCAGGCCCCGTGAGCTATTTTGGGGCACGTTTATTGATGGGACATGGGTGCCCGGCTGGACTCCTGATTTCAGAGGCACAGCCGCAGGCTGGCCTAGGACGGCTCTACCCCTGCATGCCCCGCCGGGGGGCTGCCAGCATCCATGTCCTGTCCAGGCCCCAGGCCCAGGGTGCAGCCTAAACCGGCTGGCTCCAGGAAAGGCAGGATTCCCAACTGGAGTGGACGGATACTGGGGGTCACATGGATTATTGTTTCCCAGAATTCTGGCGCCTGATTCCATTCACAGGAGGCAGAACCCGGAATGAACTCAGAATGAATACAGGAATGGGCTATGAGGTCAAATGCAGGGTTAGATCAATCCTAGCTGTGTTCCCTATGACAACTTGCCTTGGGGAAGCCAGGTCAGTTCTCAGAGGCTCAGTTTCCCGGTCTGTAAAATGGAGTCAGTGATAGTTCTTACAGGGAAGGAATGGGGTTTAAATGAGACAGTGCCTACAGCTCAATGCCTACTTACACAGTAAGTGATTGATAATGAATAAATTTGCAAATAATGATTGACAGCTGACATTTACTGGGAATTTGGCATGAGCTAGGACCCTGGGCTAAACTGTTGATGTGTTTTGTCTCATTTCCGCCCCCAACAACTCCAGGAGGCCTGGGACACTGTCACCCCTGTGTACAGATAAGAAAACTAAGCTCAGAAAGATGATGTGCCCAAGATCACACTGCAAATATGTGGCAGAAAGCCTGCCTTTGAATGCAGACTGGAAGAGGAGGGGACAGGGCAGACCCTGGTCCAGGGCCACCTCCCCGTCCCCCAGGACCGTACCCGAGATCGGCTGCAAAGTTCCCGTAAACACCGAGTCCTGCCAAGTGGTGTTTACCTCAATCATCCCTCAATCTGGGGAAGTGACCTCCTGGCCCTTCCACCTGATGGGAATCCAGAAACCAACATTTCCAGAATATTCAGAGTTATTTTGTTTTCCTGGTTAGCCGGGGAAAGTCTTCAAGAACCTGGCTGGATTGGCCAGTGCCCTGGGCTGGGTAGGAGGGGTGTTCTGCTGTGTTCATTGGGGGCAGGGTGCTGGGGGGACCAGTTGACAAGGGAGGGTAGGGGACCCTCCGCGTGTGCAACCTGAGGCCAGAGCGGATGCAGTGTTTCCTTCCTCTGGGGTTCTTTGTTCCCTGAACCTGCTGACAGGCTCTGCCCCATGCCCTGAGGGTACACTCCTGCCTCCTTTGGCTAAAAAAAGCAGCCCTTTGAGAGATCTGCCCTTCTGGCCCTTCCAGCTTTTTCTCCCACCCTGGGCCCCCCTCCGACACCATCCTCCAAAAAGACTGTGCCTTTGCGCCCTGCTGCGCCCTCCCTGGGAGGCCGTCCCTCCATTCTCCACCTGCCAGATGCTTCTCCCATCTATCCATCACAATTTCTCCACTCTGGGGCCTTCCCAGAACCCCCCTGCCAACCCCCCGGCAGGATTGTCCCCCTGCCTGGGGGTTGCCATAGCCACCATGAGACTGCCTCCAGAACCACATTGTGCTCCGACTGGCAAGACCCTGCTGTCCAAGCGGCGAGTGGTCACCCCACCCGGGTGTCACACAGACCCCTCAGATGCCACAGAGGACCTCAGAACCTCCCCTTTCCCCAGCCCTTCCCACTCGTCCTCCCCGCTCAGTTCGCGTGCCGCTCTTCACCCAGATGCTCAGGACAAGGCCCGGGAGCTGTATCTGAGTCCCTGTTGCCCCACCCCACACTTCCCATCCATCAGAAGGCCTGTCGACTCTGCTGAAGAATGTCAATACATCCAAATCCATATTCTTGCACCACCGTTGTAGACGCACCACCAGGGCACAGGCGGCCGCCACCCTCCCCCACTTGACTGTGACCACGGTCTCCTCCCTAGACTCCAGGCCTCCAGCTTTGCTCCATCACAGCAGGAAGTACCTTTGTCAAAGATAAATTAAGTCAGGTCGCATCCCTGCGCAAAGCTCTCTAGAATTCCTCTTCCCTCTCAGCATAAAAACCTCCTCCTCTCCGTGGCCCATGAGACCTTCTACGATCTGACCTGTGACCTCTGCTCCCACCACACGCGCCTTCTCCCTGTTCCTCAACTAGAAAACTCATCCCTGAACCGAGGCAGAAACTTGCTGTTCCCTTTGCCCAAAACTTCTTCAACCTGATATCTGTCTGCTTCGTGCTGTCATTTCACTCAGGTCTCTGCTCAGATAGCATCACCACAGAGACAGCTTCCATGACCTGCCCATGTGAAACAGCCAGCACCTTCACCACCCACCCCAGCCCACTTTATTTTCCTTCATCATAGTTGTCGCTGTCTGACATATTACCTGCTATCAGTATACTTGTTTCACTATAGTTTGCCGCTAAATGTTTGACTGGCTCTCGGCAAGGAGGGAGCTCTGATGTTTACATTTGCCAATTTCTGTGGTGTGAATTCTCCCCCTGTGGCCAGTCTCAAGCTCCCAGCGTGACTTCCCTGAAGGTGGGGCTGAGAAGAGATATCCGATGTCCTGCCATCAGACACTCATTCCGCCATGTAGTATGGCAGATGAGGCAGAGTTGTTCTATGATGCAATAATAGATGTCAATAACCTCAAGAATGTAGAAAACTGTAAGTCAATTAGAAAGTGGCGAGTTTTGAGTAGCTGCTTCCTTTATCTGTATTATCATTAATTTAACTGTAAGTTCAAATAATTAGATTTTTCGTGATGGCTGTGTAAAAGGCAGCTTGCAGAGTTGGCCGGCCAGGACAAGCCAGCTCCAGCACACCACGGGATATAGGCCACATGAGGGCAGGAATAGCAACCATCTGGTTTTCTGTGCTTTCCCTGGGGTCTAGAACAGTAGAAGTGGCCCGTAGTAGGTCCTCAGCTCACATTTGCTGAACATTTTATAATACATCTGTTTTCATCAGCAAGCACAAACGGCTTGCCCCCATCAACCTGACTCTGTGGGCAGAGTCCAGCCTACAAATGGGTTTCATTTGGCTCTCAGGATGTTTTTAACATTTTTTAAAAAATTCGTTGCCAACATTTAAAAGTCATGAGATTTTTTGCTTGAAATTCCACATAGACCTGGATTTACAGCCTCTCTTGAAAATTCTAAAGCTCTCAGCACACGGGGCCTGCTCCCCTCGTGATGACAGAGGCCAGAGGTGGGAGCGGCCGTTGCCTCCTCACGGGCCTGAGCCTGCTGAGCCTGCCGGTTCACGGTGGTCCCCTCCCTCCCTGTCGCCTCTCACCGGGCCCACTTCACCCACTTACACACCTGCTGGCCCTGTAGATATTCGAGTTTGGTTTTTTTTTTTCAAGTTTATTTATGTATTTGGCGTGCCAGGTCTTCACTGCAGCATGCGGCATCTTTCATTTTAGCACACAAACTCAGTCGAGGCACGTGGAACACAGTTCCCTAACCAGGGATCGAACCTGGGCCCCCTTCTCTGAAATCTGAGTTACAATTGCCGTCTTAGCCTCCATTCTAGCCCTTGTCACCCTGTCCCCTCCAGACTGCGGCCACCTCGAGGACAGACTCTGTGAGTTTGGCCCCCGGGGGCTTCCATTCCTGCTACAAGGCCCAGCACACAGTAGGCTCACAGGTCCTGGAATTTGGTGAAAGGTTTGTTGTCAAACAACTCCTAAACCCTCAGCTCCCCTAACTGGGGCAGGCGCTTGATCCAAGCCCCGACCGGAATGCGACAAAGAGGTTGGCCCAGGCCAGGGTTTTAAAAATACCCAGGGCTGGTCAGCTGCAAGCACTTGGAGGTGTTGAAACAAACGGGCAGCGTCTGGCAGGAGGCCAGCCCCCCAACTTTGCTGTGTGCAAACGTGGGCTCATGGGAGGGGCCGTCGACAACTCCCGGGGGCGGTGGAGCAGTGGGGAGACCGGGCTGCAGCCCCTCCCCCTGGCACCCTGCTTGGGAAAGTTTATAAACAGCGCTCGGTTTATAAACAGCGCTGGGCGACGTGACATAATTTCGCAGAAAAGGCTACGGGGCAGAGCGTGAACACAGGGCGGCTCTCCTGATGTTTCCTCGCCGCGGTCTCCTGGCGTTGAGAGCCGGGGTGTTGCTCTCCCTGTGGTCTCCCCGCAGCCTTCAGAGCCACTGCCCAGCCGGAGTCACAGTTAAAAATAACGCTCCCAGCACAGTCCTCTGGGGGACAGCCAGCCCCGGGGGGGGGGGGCTCGACCAGGGAGGTCTAAGCTTTGATCAAGGGCCCACTGGGTGCTGGGCGCTTCCGAGGCCTCTGCTCGCTGAGCCTCACGATGGCCTTGAGAGGGAGGGATCATCGTCCCATGCACAGATGGGGAAACTGAGGCCGGGGAGCGACGCAGTCCCTGGTTCAGAGTTCCCTGCTCAGCTGGTGGCAGCATTCAGATCTGTGAGGCTAGCATGTCAAGGAGTAAGGGGCGCAGCGTTTTGCTTTGCTGCGTCCTGGGTCCCCGGAAGAGTGTCCAGGCCTCAGCAGGCACAGGGACAGCCCCACTTAACATGTCCAAACACTGCTCCTCCCACTGACATTTTGGAGTTAGGGACACACGCTGATAGATCAACTGAGTATGTTGCATTCCAGATGTGTCTCCTTAGCAATCAGCGCTAAGAAGAAAAATACATCAGGGAAGGGGATGGCGCGCCTCAGAGAGGCACAGCTCTACATGCGGGAGCAGGGCCAGAGCAGGCCTCGCTGAGCAAATATTTGAGGACAGACTCGAAAGACATGAGGGACTGGATAATGCAGATAACTAGAGGAAGCGAATTTCCGGCCAGGGAAACAGCAAGTGTAGAGGCCTTGAGGCTGGGACGTTGCCGGGCATGTGTGAGGGCGAGGAGGAAGCCAGTGTGGCCAGGGCAGCGTGGGAGCCGGAATCCTTCCTAGATGCGCAAAGTTTTCCTCTGGGGTCCACGGGAGCCCCAGAGGGTCCTGAGCAGCTCAGGATGGTCTGACCGAGGTTCTAGAAGGGCACCCCTGACTGTGTGTGGAGAATGGACTGTCAGGGCCAGGGAAGAAGGGTGGCAACCAGAGAGGAGGTGACCACAATGGTCCAGGCAGAAGGGCACGGTGCTCAGGCCCAGGGGAGGATGCTGTAGGAGGGGACGTGGGGGAAGGTCGCGATCTCATATTCTAGATCTGTTCTAAAGGTGGACAGGACACCCTGCTGGACCAGATATAGCAGAAATCAAGAGACCAGGGGTGGCTCCAAGGTTTCAGGCTGAGCGGCAGGAAAGACGGAGCCTCCCCCTTAAGGAGGCGCAAGCACCGTGCCGGCTCCCAGGGGAGGATGGACGTGGGTGGGACAGCCCTTCCTGGGGCCACAGGGGACCTCGGCAAAGTCGTGCCCCCAATATGTGGGCCTAGCTTTCTGACAGCCCCGCGGTTCAGATCGAGATCCTTCCCCGTCCCCCCACCCCGCCTGGGACAGGCTCCTCGAACATTGTGCAGAAGCCACGAGGTCTCCTCTGCCCCTCAACCCCCGAAGAGCAGCAGACTCTTCTCTGAGCCCTCATCGTGCGGCTGGCAGGGTCCTATTCTTTACATTTGTGACTTCGTTTGATCATCACAGCAGTTCAAGAGGTGGGGACTATTATTTGCACCTACTTCATAGATGGGGAAGCTAAGGCCCGGGGAGGTTAAGTCACTAAAGTCTTAGGTCACACAGCTAACTGGTGGCAGGGGCAGGATTTGACCCCCGGGCTCACGCTGCTAACCACTCTACTGTCTTGTGAGCTGCTCCCCATTGGCCTTGAAGAGTCACGCTGGAGGACTGGGGTTGGGGGAGGGGGCCTCAGCCACCCCTCCTAGCATCGACCCCATGTTGCCTCTGTCCTGCACATCAACTGAAGGGGCGGATATTATGGTGACTGTGCCCGCTCTACAGATGAGAAAACTGAGGCTCAGAGAGGGAGTGCCATGTCCAATGTCACACAGCCAAAGCGCGAGGACCCAGGCTTCTGGGGCTCCAGGCCCCGTTCTGTCCCCATGTCCACACCCCCTGCGCATGTCACCTGCGTCTCGCCCTGGCAGGGAGGGAGGTGTCCGGGGTGCGAGGGCATGCTGAGTTTCCTTCCGGTTGGCTGGCAGAGGATAAGGAAGCAGGTTGAGGATGTGGAGAGGTAACTCGGGGACAGCACAGCTCCTTGGGCTTGTAGATTCTGTCTGACACCCAGCAGCGTTCCTGAGGCCAGCGCTGGGCCAGGCCTGGGGGGCGTGGGGGCAGGAACACACAGCTGAGTGTGTGAGAGAGGTCGCGGCCCTAGCTGCCTCCGACGGCACAGGCGTTCACACCGAGAGCGGCCCAGCGGAGCAGGTGCTCGTGAGCCTCTGCTTTGGGCAGCCTGTTTCATCTCTTCAGAACTCAGTTTCTACTTCTGTGAAATGGGTTGATAATGCCTGCCTCGGAAGACTGTTGTCAGGACTCACTTTGTGAGATGCCTTGCTCCCTCCCTAACTGGCCGCCGTGGTTTTTTAGGATGGGAAGAGCACAGAAACAAGTGCATCGTAGATGGTCTGGAGACACAGAGCCTGCTGGGCACGTGGAGCAGAAAACGAAATGCCCTGGACACTTT
Source organism: Hydropotes inermis (assembly GCA_020226075.1). Classification (NCBI taxonomy): domain Eukaryota; kingdom Metazoa; phylum Chordata; class Mammalia; order Artiodactyla; family Cervidae; genus Hydropotes; species Hydropotes inermis. Next base: position 4,892,343 of record CM035277.1, on the reverse strand, counting down.
CTTTACCTGTGAAGTGAATGCTTTCCATCTATTTCATACGTACACAGAAGCTCTCAAACCCCTGATCATCTTAACCGGGGACTTCCCCGGTGGTCCAGTGGCTGATTCTGTGCTCTCTAAGCAGGGGGCCCAGGTTCAATCCCTGGTCAGGAAACTAGATCTCGCATGCAGCAACTAAAACCCAGAACCGCCAAATAAATTTTTCAAAAAAATCATCTTCAATGAACAGATAAAAAACTGACACCCAGTTGAGTTATGAGACTTAACCAGGGTCACAGAGCTGGGAAGGGATGAAGTGGGAATTCAGCCTTGACTCACTGGCTTCCCTGGTGGCTCAGAGGGTAAAAAAAAAAGAAATCTGCCTGCAATGCAGGAGACCCCGGTTCGACCCCTGAGTCAGGAAGATTCCCTGGAGAAGGGAATGACAACCCACTCCAACATTCTTGCCTGGAGAGTTCTATGGACATATCAAGGGGTTGCAAAGAGTCGGACACCATTGAGCGAATAACACTTTCACTTTCTTTCATTCTGCCTCCTCAGTTTTGCCTCTCGTATTACAGAGCTGAGATCACAATAGCTTTGGTTTTTCTTGAGCACTTATGGTGCGCCGTGTGCTATTCCAAGCACTTCACATGTTAATCTGGACCTCCAGGGGTTGAGACATGTGCTGCTCCCATCCCATTCTACACACGAAGAAAGCAGTTAAGTAACTTATACAAGCTCAGACACTCTGGCTGTATGGTCCTTGATCTCAGGCCACCATGCTCCACTCGAGACGGTCAGCACAGCGCCCGGCAACCAGTAGGTGCTTCATACATTGTTAAACCTTGGGAAAGGATGCAGAGATAAGCAGGGCTTTCCCGTTCTAAGCCATGCTGAGCGTTGGCTTAAGAATTCACCCTTCCCTGTGTCCACCCCTTCCTGCCAGTCTCGCCCGCCAGAGGAGAAGCTGCCTGTGGGCCCTTTTCCCGCCCCCCGCCCCCCGCCCTGGGGAGGTTCTGTGCGGCGTCCACGGGGTCACGGGGCTGCTGGCCTGAGGGCTGGCGAGAACCCGAGTTTGGCCAGGTTATCAGGTTTCGTGGTCAGCCACCTTCGCCCCTGACCAGAGCTGTCTTTCCAAAACAGAACATTCGGTCACCGCCCGCCCTGTGCTCAGCTGTCCTTGAGCTCCTGACCTCGCTCCCTGCCCACCCGCCTGTTTGTTTTGCTTTCCCCCCAGTATCCCAGTATCCTTGCCTCTTACTGACATCTCGCGAAGATGGCCAGGGCAGGCAAGACAGAGCCGGAGAGAAAGAGAGGCTGAGAGGCCCAGACAGGCAGAGAATCAGAGAGGCTGTCGGGCGCTGACGGGTAAAGACAGAGGCCGGCCACGAGAGAGACAAAGAGGGGATTCAGACAGAGGTGGAGAGGCAGAGATGGGGGAGACAGACAGAGGGAGCCCCGCAGACACACCCCCCTGCCTTTCTGCATCCACGGTCTTGGGTCTCCTTGCCGTGGATCTGAAACTTCTCCCAAGTCTGCAGCATCTCCCCCCGCCACCGCCGCCAGCCCCTCCCTCCCCCCACTCACAGTCCTGCCCAACTCCTGCCCGCCCTCCTCCTCCAGGAAGCCCTCCCTGCTCCCACGGTACCCTAGCTGCCTTTCCCTCACCGGGCTGGTGCGGTCCACTCACTGGTGAGTCTCCTCCACTGGCTGTCTGCGCCTCGAGGGCAGGAACTGGGTCTGCCCGGCTCATGCGGCACCCCTCGCACCCAGCACCGTCTCTGACACAGCTGGTGCTCCACGTCCACGGGCCAAATAAAGCACTAAACCAGCTGCCTCTGCTTCACCTCGGAGAAGCCCTCCCTGACGGCTCTGGTCACTGTCTGCGTTTCACTGCATGATTATTTGCCATAGGGTCTGTGTCCCTCTGTCCCCAGGAAGCCGGAGTCTGAGTTTGTTACATTCATTCCCCTCTGTTTCTCTCCAGTGCCTGGAAGAGTGTCTGGAACAGAGTAGGCGCTCAACTATTGGGGGAAGGAATGAACACCCAAGTGACTTAACCGCTAGCTGTCCGGAGGGGTTATGATTATTGTTATTAATTGTCACTGGAGCATGGTTTGCTGTACAATCTTGTGTTGGTTTCGGCTGTGTAGCAAAGTGACGCTCTCTGGACGTTCTCTTAGCCCATTTGAATCCAGCTCAGAGTCTTCCTGTTGCCATTCCAATCAAGCCCTGAGTCCTTCCTGAGGCCTGCGTGCTCTTTTGCCCCGCCACCTCTCTCTCTGCCTTGCTCTGTCCTTCCCACACCGCCCACTAGCACCCATGTCACCATTCCCCAGGACACCATACATGGTAGACAGTCTCAGCACCCCCAACACCCCACCATACGTCATGCCAGCAGAGTCGTTGTTTTTATTCTGTGAACAAGACTGCCTAGCAAATGGAGCACATTTGTGCAAACAACCTCAATGTCACCAATGGACCTTGGTCACTGTGGGACAGTCTCCAAGGTTCGGCCGGCTAGCTGCCCGGGACCTTGTCCCAAGACAGAACTTGAGTCCTAGCCTCAAAAGGGCTGCCTGGGTGGGAAGGGGGGGTGTCCTGGGGAGCCCTGAGTCTGACCTTCCTGTCCTGAAAGAAGGGAGGAAAGAAAGTGGTGGGGAGCCTGAGAAAGTGGTGCTAACTGAGGCGACCCCGTCATCCTCTGGGCTCAGACCTGGCCCCAGCTCCTCCAGAAAGCTCCACTGGCCGCCTTCCTCGCTTCCGGGGACCTCTGCTCTCACCCTCATCATATAGCAGTTCATATCACTTTCTGCTGAAATTCTCCGTTGGACCATTTCCTCCACTGGACTGTGCTCCAAGTGTTTAAGGCCAAGTCTTCTGTATCTTGGTGTCCCCAGGGCTCAGATCTGGCATGTGGGAGGCATCAGCAAACACGTGCTGAAAGAGAAAATGATTACTGAACGAGTACTTCCTGCCTTGGTTCATATTTATGTCTGTCTCTGTCACTAGGACGTGGGCCCAAGACCTCGTCTCCTTTATCTTTGTTCTCCAGCACCTATCGCTGCTCGACACAGAGGAGGAGGTACGGAACATATGCGGAAAAATGAATGAGCGTGCTCTTCCTACACCATCCCTCATATCTGTCTCTCCCATTGGACTCTGAGGTCAAGCACCAAGTCTTGTTTGTTTCTAGTCGAGCATAGCACTCGGCACAAAGGGGATGGTTGGTATGTTTTTATTGAGTAGATGGATGATGGACAGATGAATGATGTTTGGATGTATGGATCAATGAAGAAGTGAATGGAAAGCTGAATAGAGTTGAGTAAATAGGGTAGGTGGATAGAGGTGTGGGTGGATGGATTGGTGGGTGAAAGGATAGATGGATGGATGGAGAATGATTGAATTTATGGATCAGTGGAGGAATAAATGGAAGGTTAGAGTGAGTGAATAGGACAGGTGGATGGATGTGTGAGTGATGGCACATAGATGCATGGATAGATGGAAGGCGGGACAGAGAAGTGCTACAGTCCAGGTTGGGAATGGGGGGAAATAATGCTTTACATAAAAAGCAGAGACATTACTCTGCCAACAAAGATCCATCTAATCAAGGCTATGGTTTTTTCAGTGGTCAATTATGGATGTAACAGTTGGACTATAAAGAAAGCTGAGTGCCGAAGAATTGATGCTTCCGAACTGTGGAGTTGGAGAAGACTCTTGAGAGTCCTGGACTGCAAGGAGATCCAACCTGGACTGCAAGGAGATCCAACCAGTTCATCCTAAAGGAGATCAGTCCTGGGTGTTCGTTGGAAGGACTGATGTTGAAGCTGAAACTCTAATACTTTGGCCACCTCATACAAAGAGCTGACTCATTGGAAAAGATCCTGATGCTGGAAAAGATTGAGGGCAGGAGGAGAAGGGGATGACAGAGGATGAGATGGTTGGATGGCATCACTGACTCGATGAACATGGGTTTGGGTGAACTCTGGGAGTTGGTGAAGGACAGGGAGGCCTGGAGTGCTGTGGTTTGTGGGGTCACAAAGAGTTGGACATGACTGAGCGATTGAACTGAACTGAACTGAATGCTTTACACTGCCCCCATCTCAAAGTCACCATTTTAGAAGAACCAAATGAGGTCAAAGAATGAGTCAGCTGGAGTTTTCATGTGAGGGATATTCAGGAGGAAAAAAATAATGTGAGAAGGAAGAGCCTCTGAGCCTCTGAAATTCTCAAGCAAAATCCTGCAAGTTGGTTATGCTTTCTTGCAGTGTTGACATGTTATTTATTGAAAGCTTACCATATGTAGTGCCTCTGGGTTTCATCTGGAAGTGGGAAGAAGTCTGAGATGCCGACCCTGACTCTAGTGTGGTCAGAATCAGACACAATGGTGCTACGTCTTCAATGGGTCTCCTTGGTGGAAGCTGGGTGTACTCCGAAGAACAAAGGTTTTGAAGATACACAGTGGGTTTGTATCCCGATTCTTTCTCTGTGTGGCCTTAAGCATATTGCTTGACCCCTCTCTCCAAACCTAGATTCCAAACCCAGATTTGCTCATCCTACCTTGTAGGATTGGTACCAGCCCATGCTTATGAAATGCAAGGCCCAGGCCTGGATGATGGTGTGTGACTGATAAACACCAAGGTGGGCCTCAGCTTGTAACACAGGCCAAACTTCTTAACTTTTCCGTCCTTGCCTTTCAATGCGACACAACCCTCCTGCAGTGAGGACAATAAACCAGGGAAGAGCTGGAGCTGGCGAATCCAGTGTACCTGGATGCAAATTCGGCCTCCGCCACGGCCCCACTGCTCGGCTTCAGACAAGCCCCTGGGCCTGTCTGAACGTCAAGTCCCACGTCTACCTCCAAGGCCTCCTTGTTGTCTCTCAAACACAGCTGTTACGCCTGCACCCAAGCTGCGAGGGAGGCTGAGAAAGTGAGTTTTCTCATGTCTGCCGTGGGAAGGCGTGGGCTCCCCAGGTTGATGCTCTGCACACAGATCTGCGTTGAGACACAGTGCAGGGTGGGAAGGGGGTCTGGAAAGGCAGACTGATGACATGGGCATCTCACCCCATCCAGAACAGGAGTTCTGTCCCGTGCTGTTTACATATGACTCTGTGTAACGTATTTATTCATTTATTTTCCACTCTATTCTCTCAACACTGCTATTGTCAGTTTCATGAGGGGAACTTCTGTGTCCTCAGGGACTGAAGCCCAGCCAGGCACACAGTTTGTGTTAAATAACTGTGTTGGATAAATGAATGGATAGATGATTGGATGGATGGATAGATGACTGGATAGATAATGGATGAATTGATAGGTAACTAGCCAGGCACAGCAGAATTAATTAAAGAGCTTAAACACACACACACTCACACACACGTGCCTAAACCTTGCTCCAAAAATGAAAATAAAAGCCACAATTCAACACATGCTTACTGCACACCAAGTCCCACACGCAGCCTGCGACATGGGGCATTTCGCTGAATCCTCATGGCCATCCTCTGAAGGGGCAGCTAATGCTATCCCTTTTTTCTCAGAGCACAAACCTGAGGCTCAGAGAGGTAAAGTCACAGACCTCAGGTCACAAAGCCAGAAAGTGGAGGAGCCAAGAGTCAAGGTAAGATCAGCTTGATTCCGAAACCCAAGCCTGACCTGATGGGGTCAGTGGGGCCACGCGGGACCCTGGGGTTTTCAGTCCCCAGGTGGTTCTGACGTGCGGTCGGGACAAGGACCCCGGGGCCAGACCAGCCAGGTCGGGGGACAGAGAGCCGCCCTTGGGGCCAACTGCTGTCTCCCGTTCTGCCTCGCAGCCTGTTTGCTCTTCTCTGACATGGAGATGACGGCAGCACCTACCTAGGGGGGTTTCAGGTGGAGGCAAGGAGCGGGGCCGAGACACAGGGTAGGAAGCTCAGGGTGGAAACCACCCCGCGGAGGCCGTGGGTTTCATCACTGCATGGGGGCCCGGCGGCCGTCCTGAGCCTTCTCCCAGCTCCCCTGGGCGCAGACACATTCCAAACGCCTAGTTTAGAGCCTGAGATAAGAGGCAGGAGACCTCTCGGGGGCGTCCAGGAGGCTAGGGAAGGGCAGAGCAGGGCTGCCACAGAGGCGCTACGCTCAGAACATGTGTCCACTGGCGTGTGACCCCACTGACCACGGCCGCGCGGTTCAGGACAGCAAACGCCAGGAAACAAGTTCCACGGTGGTAACACTGAGGCGTGCTGAGGGCAACGCTTCTCAATTCAGAACCACTGACATCTGGGGCTGGGTAGTCTCTGTAGGGCCTTCCCTGGTGGCTCAGATGGTAAAGAAGATGCCTGTAATGCCTGAGACTCAGGTTCAATCCCTGGGTCGGGAAGATGCCCTGGAGAAGGGACTGGCTAACCACTCCAGTATTCTTGCCTGGGAAATCCCACGGCCAGAGGGGCCTGGCGGACTGCCGTCCATGGGGTTGCAGAGTCGGACTCGACTGCAGGCCTGAGTGCAGCCCACAGCACAGTCCCCGGGGAGGGAATCTGCTCTGTGCGCTGCTGGATGCGAACAGCATCCCTGGCCTTGGTCCACTAGATACCGGTAGCTTCTTCCCTGCCCCAGCGGTAAAGGTCTCCCGACACTGCCGCAAGTCCCCTAGGAGGACAGAATCAGCCGAGAGCGTCTGGTGGAGAGCCTGCTCGGCGCCAAGCCCTGCTGCCTGCTCTCTGCGGGAGCTGCTTCCTCTGGGCCCTCATCACACCCAGAGGCGGAGGCTCTTCTTCCTTCCCCAGCGCAGATGCAGACGCAGGGAGGCAGCTGGTTTGTCCCCGGTCACAAAGCTGGCATTTCAGCACAGCTGTGACTTGAACCTGTGATAAGTCCCAGGGCCTTCTTTTTCTAAGCACTTTCTGTGGGTTCCTTGGCTTTCTCTCCATTCCCAATCATGTTATCTGTGACTCGAGATCGTTTCATTTCTTCTTTCCCCATCTGGCCACCTCGGCACATTCGAGGAAAAAACTTGCATGACATGAACTATATAGCTCAGGTAGATTCTATAATCTGCACAGGGATTCTTTCAGGAACTTATGCCTGCTCTATTATTGACATTAGGAAAATACAGAATACATCTCTGATAGGACTCTTCACAAAGGCTAAGTTTCCGACAGTTTTGTCCTTCAAGTGGCTTCCTCTGTTTAGAAATTTTGTTGTGCAGTTGCAATCACATGCTACATACAATTTCGAATCTTGCTTTTCCTAAACTGTACAATTTTTAAATGTTATTACAGAATCCTCTTGGACGTTATTTTCATCGTTGTTATTGTGGCAAAGACCCATATGCTTCCCTCTAATTCTCTGTTCTCTCCCTCTTCTTTAGTAATAGAAATCTCAAATTTTAGCCAGGCAAGTGACCACCCAGAAAAAAAAAAAAAAAACACGTTTCCCAGCCTTTTTTTTGGCTATACCATGTGGCGTGTGGGATATTAGTTCCCCAGTAAGGGATCAAACCTGTGCCTTCTGCATTGGAAGCTTGGAGTCTAAACCACTGGACCACCAGGCAAGTCCCTCCCCAGCTGCTCTTGAAGCTAAGAGTGTCCATGTGACAAGTCCTGGAGAATGGGAAAATGAAGTCGCTCAGTCATGTCCAACTCTTTGCAACCCCACGGACTGTAGCCCATGAGGCTCCTCCATCCATGGGATTCTCCAGACAAGAATACTGGAGTGGGTTGCCATATCCCTCTCCAGGAAATCTTCCCGACCCAGGGATTGAACCCAGGTCTCCCGCATTGTAGGCAGACGCTTTACCATCTGAGCCATCAGGGAAGTCTGGCCAGTGGGATACAACACCCAAGTCCTTACTGAGAGTGTCTGTGCTTTTTGTCCCATCCTCCTCGCTGGCTAGGAGGCAGAGTCGTGGCCAGAACTGAGTGGCTATCTTGGGCCATGGTAGAACCACAAGAGAAAGGAAACACACGTTTCCGACGAATGTATGAAGCCACCCACCAGTCCTGGACCAACACCTCCACACTTCTCTTGTGTAAGAGAGAAAACAAGCTTTCCTTTCACCTGTTATTTTGGGGTTTTCTTGGCCACACAAGGATGTACCTAACCCTGAGCGTCCCACTAACATTTCGCTGGAGGAATCAGTTCTTGTCTTCTTTTTGGGATCATCGCCTAATTAACTGAACCCATTCCCTGGTCACTGGGTGTTTAGGTAGTTTCTGACTCCTCGGTACTCTGCATGATTCTACTGCAAACATCTCTGTATATTTTTCACTCTTTGTGATTATTTCCTCAGTATAGAATTCCAGAAGAGGGACTTAGGAGTCAGAGAACATGAATGATCTTGCTCTTGCTGTTCAGTCACTAAGTCATATCTAACTCTTCGTGACCCCATGGACTGCAGCACGCCAGACTCCTGTGTCTTTCACTATCATCCTGGAGTCGGGATGCCATCCAACTGTCTCATCCTCTGCCGCCCCCTTCTCCTCCCACCTTCAGTCTCTCCCAGCATCAGGGTCTTTTCCAATGAGTCAGCTTGTCACATCAAGTGGCCAAAGTATTGGCGCTTCAGCTTTATCGTCAGTCCTTACAATGAACATTCTTAATACCTGTTAGTACTTGTCTTCCCGGGGAGCCACAGAGTTAGGACTGAGGGCTATTCAGCCAGGAACAAGGCCCAGGTCTTCTGGAAGGGCTGTCCAGAAGCGAGCCTGCTTACTCTCCTGGGACCCCTCCCAATGCATCCTCGAGGGCCAGGTCCATTCTCCTCCTTACTCTTGTCCTGCCCTTCTCTGGCTATACATCCCTAGCAGGCGTGTCTGACTGGTGGAGCCCCAAGTCCCAGGCCTCCACCAAGCTGCAAGGGAGGCTGGGAACACGTGTCTTCCGGCATCTCTGTCAGGGAGCTGTGGCCACCAGGGTAAGAACATCCCTGACGTGGTGGATGCAACGTGCAGGGCAGCCAGAAAGTAGGGCAGAGCTTAGATCCACAAGCAAAGACCCAGCTGGGCCTGTGGGAGGAATGCAGAGAGGTTTCTGGCATCACTTTTTCATTTCTTCTCCACTTATGATGAAGGAACAGCAGGCAATAAAGGCAACAAGGATATCATTCCTGGTTGTGTCAGCCTCACAGTTAACCCAGCTCTGCAAAAGCTGAGTGAGAGCAGGCAATCCACGTCTGTCAGGACACGAGCCCCTTTCTCTCTCCACCACCCAAGGCCAGCAAGTCAACCTGGATGTCCTCAGACCACTGATCACACCCCTTAAGAGGAGGGTCTGTTTGCCTTACCCACTGTAGTCCTCCCAGCACCCAGACAGGCTCTGGCACACAGAGGGTGCCCAGCAGATGAATTTTGAATGAATGAATAATGGCAGTCAGTTCTCAGCTTTGGAAGGAAGCTTTGAATCTTGGAATTAGCATTTCTTGATTCAACCAATATTGAACACCTACAATGCTCCATAAAGAAGGTTGAGAACTGAAAAATTGATGCTTTTTAACTGGCAGTGCTGGAGAAGATTCTTGAGAGTCCTTCGATAGCAAGGAGATCAAACCAGTCAATTCCAAAGGAAATCAACCCTGAATAAGTCATTAGAAGGACCAATGCTAAAGCTGAAGCTTCAATACTTTGGCCACCTGATGCAAAGAGCTGACTCATTGGAAAAGACCCTGATGCTGGGAAAGACTGAGGGCAGGAAGAGAAGGGGGTGGCAGAGGATGAGATGGCTAGATTGTATTACTGACTCATTGGACATGAATAGGAGCAAACTCCGGGAGACAGTGAAGGACAGGGGAGCCTGGTGTGCTTCGGTCCATGGGTTCAGAGTTGGACACAACTGAGCAACTGAAAAACAACAATACTCCAGGCTCTGTTTTAGGTGCTGGGGATACTATAGGAAAGATAACAAACATAGTCGGTGGGGATGGACACTAAATATGAATATGATCCAAAATATGAATGTAACGAAACATAATGTGACATGATATTCATTGTTTAGTCCTTTATGACCCCGTGGACTGTATCCGGCCAGGCTCCTCCGTCCATGGGATTTCCCAGGCAAGAATACTGTCATGGCTTGCCGTCTCCTTCTCCAGGGGATCTTTCCCACCCAGAGATCAAACCCAGTTCTCCTACATTGCAGGTGGATTCTTTACTATTGAGCCATCAGGTAAAACTTTGGGAAATTTTAGGAAGAAAGGAAGCTTTAGGAAGAAAAATAACACTGGATAAGTAACTTAGAGAGGTTAATTTCCAAAAAAAAAAAAAAAAATTGGTTGTCAAGTCCTGTCTTAGAAGAGGATATTTGAGCAGAGACCTGAAGTAAACAAGCCAGGAGAAGCATATTCCAGGCAGAGGAAACAGCTGGTGCAAGGGCCCTGGGGTAGGAATGAGCTTGATATGTGCTGTTTGCAACAAGGCAACCAGGAAGGCAAGGGTTATACCAAGTTTCCCAACTTCAGCAAATCTACAGAATACTTCACTGGCAACTGGCGGAAACAGTGGGATGGGAGTGGGATGAATTTTTCACTCTTAAGCATCTCTGGAAAAACATGTCAGGGAGAGACAGTAAATCTTGATTTGTCCCAAAAAACAATGGGTCCGTGAAACCAATGAAGTGTCAGGCTGAAAGTAAACGGCCAAAGGGCTGGGGCACCGGTGGCTCATATGGAATTCATTAACGGATCTGTGTTTGAAAAAGAATTTCCTAGTTCGGGGCAGAAGCCTCTGGTCAGCATCAAAAAGATGTTTATTGTGGTGCCTCCGTGCAGACATGAAAAATGGAGATTTGCTGCCTAGCTAGAGATGTGGAAAGATGTACCCGATATGTTAAGTGGGAAAAAATAGGTCACAGGGTAGTATAATATATTATGTAACCCCTTTAGGGAAGCCACCCATTCATTCATTCTTTTGGAAAATATTCAGTATAGGCCTACTGTGTGTTGGCACCCTGCTGGCTGTGGGGGATGCAAACACGATCCTCCCTGCCTCCTGGAACTTTCTGCACAGTGGAGAAGACAGATAATGATCAGAATACCTAATCATCAAATACAAATGTATCGTCACAAGCTTTGATCAGAGCTTTAAAAAAAAAAAAAAAAAAGATACCTGGGACAGCAAGAATGTGCAGAGACATCAGGTGATGGAAAAAGCCTGAAAGGATGTACTCCAACATATGAAAGGGGAAGTTAGGTTTCAGGAGATTCCACTTTTCTTATCTTCCCCTTTCTTCTGACTGTTTGTATGTTCTAATTTTTTTAAGCAATCTCATACTTTATAATTAAGTGAATTGAAAAACACAAACAAAACCAAAATGAATAGAGGAATTGGAAGTCATGTGTCCAAAGATGATTTAACCCCAGGAAAGGAAGGAAGGACATGTGAGAATCTGCTAACTGTTGGCTTCCAGGAAGTGGAGCCAGAGGCTGGGGTGGGAGGGACAGCCTCATAGCTCACTGGAGGCCCTTTAAGCTGTTTGAGTATGCATGGATGAAAGAACAAACAACAATAATAAAAATAAGCAAAGATATTTTAAAATGAAACTCCAAATCAGGTTTTATTTTTGTGAAAAATGAAAAAGCAGGCCAGAGAAGGATCTTAGGACAAATAAATTAACTAAGCCAAATTTCCACAAAAAATCTGTGTGTTTCTCTCTGGAGAGGGGCCCTCTTGTTTTACTCCCTGTACTTTTCTGTATCTCCTATATTTAAAGTTAGAAGAATAAAAAAGACAAGAAAAAAGGTCTCTATGCTTTGAAAGGCATTGTTTTGCCTGCTTTTCACAGTGACTCTCTAATGTCCCTATGTTCACTGTTCCCATTTGACAGATGAGGAGACTGAGACTCAGCTGGTGAAGCCCCTGGCCAGAGGTCACACAGCTGGATTGAACCCAGGTTAGTCTAACCCCCCAAAGTCTGTTTTAAACCAGGATGCTCAGGTGCCCTTCAAGATGTCCTTCACGGAAATTGGCATTACTTTTGAAAATCAGAAGAGGAGAAAACCAAACAAACCAAACAAGAAATATGACATTTTTTAAACCACTTCTTCAGGCTCTGATGGGGCCTGAGACCAACCGGGCTCGGGCAGGATTTCCCAGCAGGGGCACTGTTTGTACTTTGGGTGGGGTGTTCCTCCATGGTGCCTGGCCATCCCCGGACCCCGACTCCATGCAGGTCCCTGCCCCCTAAAGACCAGCTGTGTCCCCCAGGGCGCATCATCCAGACCCCTGCCCCTCTCCGAGGCTTCCCCTCTTGAAGACTGCTGGGGCGAGGCGCCCTGTAGTGACCCTGAGTTCCTGCAGTGGGCTGAGCACCTCCCAGGCTGTAAGCCCCCTGTGAGAGTTGATCCTCCACGCAGACTTGAGCCTCAGTGGCCTTACTTTACAGAGCTGAATCTCAGAGAGGCTGGGTGAGTCGCCCGAGGTCACACAGTGAGCGCTGAGCCCTGGGTCTTGTCCCCAGGCTGCAGCATCTCCCTTGGGGACGAGGCAGGGCCAGGAGCTGTCTCTTACGGCCCTGGAGTCAGGCTGAAGGGGAGAAAGAGGCGCGTGAACTGCAGTTCCCGGCCCCTGGGCCAGGTGGCCGCCAAGCACCGCTGTCCAGTCTCTGGCCAGCGGAGGCCAGGCGGGGAGACTCGGAGCCCCAGGCTGCAGGGCCGGGCGGGCGCTGGGGACGGGAAAGTGCGGCTCCCTCTGCCTGCCCGGCAGCGGCCGTGGCCGCCCGCCAGGCCTCGCCTGACGTCAGGCTCTGACCAGGGACATAATGTGCTGGCGTGGGGACAAGGGCTGGCTGCAGGGAGACGGCCCGGAGGCGGGGCGGTCAGGGGGAGACAGGCAAGGGGGGAGTGAACAGGAAAGGGAGAAATAGACAGAGTTCAATATGCAGAGGCTCAGGGAGGCGGAGAAGAGAAACACAGAACCGGAAAGAAGGGACCCCGAGGGAGGCAGGGGGGAGGGGGGAGACCCAGGACGTGAAAGGGGAAATTGAGGTGGAAAACGAGAGACCCAGAGATGCAGAAAAACACCAATAGAAACTGGTCTAGAGAAAGCTGCGGGCAGGTGAGGGGGACAGACAGACAGACAGCACAGTCAGAGGGAGAGGGGCTGAGGCGCTGGGCGGGGGCGTGGGTTTAAGTGCAAGCTTGGGAGACCCCAGACCTGGGCTGCCTGGGCTGGACCGTGGCTCTGCCCCGGGGGCTGGTGACTCAGCACTCCCAGCCTCTGATTCCCAACCTGGGCACTGGGACCCACGGTCACCGGCCTTGCTCATCCGGGGAGGGGGCAGGGGACCCCCTCCACTATAGGGGTGGTGGGAGTCCACCCGCAGCACTCGGCAGGCGATGAGAGCTGGAGACGCTGGAGGCGACGATTAGAGCGGGTGGGCAAGGTAGGAGACAGAGAAATGGTGTCAGGAAGCGGAGAGGGGAGAGCTGACCCCGCGGCAAAGAGCCCCCGTTCAAGAGCGCCCCGCCCAGCCACCGCACGGCTCGGACACAAGGCCATTGTCACAGACCTTGGCCCGGCCTTGCCTGTCTCGGGGCCCAGCCCCCTGTTTATGGGCTTGAGAAGGCCATGATCCCAGGGCCATCACGTCACCAAAGCCAAACAAGGCCAGGGCCCACTCGCTGCCGGCCTTCCAGCGCTGTCACCCCTTATCCAGCTTAATTATTAAACGCCCCGGCAGGGCCGAGGGTCTGAGCCAGCTGCCCTCCCAGGGGTGGCAGGGGTGACTGCGTGTCCCTCATTCGTGCAGGGGCACAATCAGTCTCGAGACCCCAGGCTATACTTGCAAAGTGCCCTTTCTCTTGAGCCTACTTCTCCCAGGAGTTGCCATCACCTTCATCTTGAAGCAGCTACTGGGTACGGGGCGCGGTCCCTATGCCCCGTGACAGTTCCAAGAGAGTGAGCGATGTTATTATTCCATTTTCCAGATGAAGAAACTGAGGCTCAGGAAGCTAGAGTCACTCTCCTGAGGCCACCTGCTAACTTGCTAAGTGGCAGAGCCAGGAGTCCAGCCCAGCCACCCTCCTGACCAGATAACAGCTCCCGTCTCCTGAGCAGCTGCTGAGTGCCAGGCTGTGAGCCAGATGCCTTACCCACAACGTCTTTTTCAACTGAGGCGGCAGTTCTCAGCCCAGGGCGATTTTTTTCCCCTCAGGAGACTTTAGGCTACATCAGGGGTCATTTGGGGTTGTCACAACTGGGGACATGCTCCTGGCATCTCAGGGGTAGGGGTCAGTGATGCCCCTCAGCACCGCGTCCTGCACAGGGGAGCCCCCACAGCAGAGAACACGTGTGAGTGAATAAGAGTTGCTCAGTCATATCCAACTCTTTGCGACCCCATGGACTGTAGCCCGCCAGGCTCCTCCGTCCATGGGATTCTCCGGGCAAGGATACTGGAGTGGGTTACCATTTACTTCTCCAGGGGATCTTCCCGACCCAGGGATGGAACCTGGGTCTCCCGCATTGCAGGCAGATTCTTTATTGTCTGAGCCACCAGGAAAGAATGATCTAGCCCCGAATGTCAGTAGCATGGAGGCTGAGAACCCCGCTGTGAGGTGAGGACAGGTGTGAGCCCCGCTGTGAGGTGAGGACAGGTGTGAGCCCCGCTGTAGCCCTATTACAATCTCCAGTCCCAGACGTGGAAGCCAAGGCCCAGGCAGACAGCCCCACTGCCAGGGCTCCCACCCCATGACACTGTGCTTCCCTCAAGAGACCCAAGGCCACTCCTGACAGCTTCTGTCCTTAAGAGACCTCAACTCACCTCTATTCCAGGCCCTCTGAAGTCCTTGCTTGCCTGGTATAAACAAGGCCTCACTGCTTTTTCACATGTGAAGACAGGGTTTTAATCACTGACTGAGGAAAGAGATCACGCCAAAAAGTCACCAGGACAATCAGAATGTCTAAATGTGTTTGCATCTTATTCACAACAGCGCAGGGGGACACTGGAAACTGGCCTCATGGGGGTCATGGAGCAGAGGCTTCCTGAGCACTGCTGGTGCCAGGCCTTGTCTTTGGTGCAGGAGATACAGCAGAGAACCAGACAGACCGGCCCTACTGGGTCTTTAAGAGATAGCAGTCTTGTGGGGATGGTGGATAATCAACAAGAAAACAAACACACAGTAAAGACAACTTCAGACTGTGTTCAGACGGTGGGGAGGCGGAAGGGCTGTTATAGGGAGGGTAGAGTCCAAGGGGCCCTTTCTGAGGAGGTGGGACCTGAAGGATAACAAGCAACCAGCCTCGGGAAGAGGCAGGGTGAAAGGCTCGAGGCCGAGGGAACGGCATGTGCAAAGGCCCCGAGGCAGGTGCACGCATGGAGTGTTGAGGCCCAGCAAGCAGGCATGGGCCTGAAGAGGAGCTTAGAGAAGTAACCAGCACACAGCTGTGTAGAGCTTTGTGTCCACTGTAAGGGCTTTGCATGTGCTCTGAGGGAGCTGGGGGTTACAGGGTGATTTTAAGGAGAAGGCACAAGACTTAACTTAGGTTCTAATAAGATTCCTTTGGGTGAATAATGCTCCCTTTCCAAAATATCCTCCTATTAATCCCCCAGACCTTTGAACGTCACTTTGTGTGACATAAGGAACTTTGCAGCTATGATTTAGTTAAAGATCTTGAGCTGGGAAGATGATCCTGGGTGATCTGAGTGAGCTCAACGGAATCATAGGAGTCCTTATAAGATGGAGGCTGAAGGAGGTTTGACCATGGAAAAGGAGAAGGCAGAAAGAATGACAGAACCAGACTGAAAGAAGGCACGTTGAAGAGGGAGGAAGGGGCCACAAGCCAAGGAATGCAAGTCACCACTAGAAGTTGGAGAAGGCAAGGAAACGGCTTCTCCCCAGAGCCTCCGGCAGGAGCCAGCCCTGCCAGCATCAGCCCAGAGACTGATTTCAGACTTCTGACCTCCAGAACTGTAAGTAAATAAATTCGTGCTCTTAAGCCACGAAGTTTGCGCTCATTTGCTACAGCAGCCGTGGGAAACTGATGCAGATGCGGTGGGGAGGACAGAGGTGGGGAGGGTGGGGTGGGCAATGACGTGGGGAGAGTGAGGTGGGAGCTGGGGGGCCAAGACGGCGGTACTGCAGCAGTCCAGGCAGGAAGTGAGGGTGGGCGGAGAGAAGTGGATGGATTCAAGAAAACTTTAGGAGCCCAAACAGGCAGCCTTGCTGATGGACTGGACACAGCATCGGGGCGGTGGGGGGTGGGGGGGCGGCTGGCAGCCAGTGTTTCTGGCTCACTCAGTCATCCTGGGCTAGTGCCCAGGACACAGAGTTGGCCACCACGCAGTTCCTGCTCTGGGGAAGAATTCAGCCGGGGGAGGCCCAGGAATAGTTACAGGGTGATGGGGGAGACCAGGCCCAGCTACCCTAGAACCTCATGTCTCACCCTGTTCAGGTCTCTGCCACATCCTCAGGGAGGCCTCCCTGACCGCCTTGTCTTAGAGAACCCCTCCTTCCATCTCTTTCTGCCCCTGCTTTGGCTTGCCTCATGAGTCTTGCAGTCATGCTACATGTGTGTCTGTTTCTTTGCTGTCTGACTCCCTTCCCTGCTCAATATCAGCTCCACAAGGAAGACTTGGTCTGACTTGCTTAGCACTGAATCTCAGCACCCAGTGTCGGCCTGCCTGAGAGGTGCTCAGCACATGTGTGTTGAATGAATGAATGAATGAATCCATGTTTTCCAAGGAGGACATTAAGGAAAGTCAGAACAAGGGAAGTGACTAGCTCAGGGTCACACCATGGTTAAGTGTAGGGCCAGGATTTGAACCCAAACTGATTCCAAAGTTTGCATTAAGTTGCCCACCTCCTTTTCATACCAATGATACAACCTGTGCTTGAGAAGTTTCCACACTGTGGGATGTAGTACTCTATCCTTCATGAACGTCAGACATTCTACTTTTTAAAGTATTTATTCAGTTGGCTGTGCCAGGTCTTACTTGTAGCACGGGGGATCCTCAGTCTTTGTTGCAGCATGTGGGATCATTAGTTGTGATATGCAAACTCTTCCTTAGTTATGGCATGTGGGACCTAGTTCCCTGACCAGGGATAGAACCCGGGCCCGCTGCATTGGGAGCGTGGAGTCCTAGCCACTGGACACCAGGAAAGTCTGCAGACATTCTAAACACGGCCCCTCGGGGACTCTTCAGGGCACTCATCATGCCCAGGGACACTACTTGTCATAAAACTGAAGCTCAGCAAGACTGGGGTCTTCCTCGAGGCGCACAGCTTGCCAGCAGTAGGGCTGGGATCTAATCCCCACTGTACCCCACACTCAGGGTCTTCTTTCACAGTCCCAGCACATTCTGGGCCCCTGAGAAACAAGGAAGGGCTTCTTGGCCTGATGGCCTAAGAGGCAGGGTGAGTGTAGACCACCCCGCCCATTGTCCTGGGGGAAGTCCAGCAACACCTCAAGCTGGGAGCTTCTGAGAAAGAGGGTCGGGCATTAGGACCTGTGGCCCTGGGGTCACACTTCAGCTCTGCCCCTCCCCTGCTGCGTGGCCTCCCTTCTCTGACCCGGGGCTCTTCCAGTACTCCAGCTAAAATTCTAGACAAAGCCCTATAGAGCACATGTTAAAATAAAAAGAACCAGCCTATAGTCTAACTGACATTTTTCATTAGACTATACTGCTTTGGCCAAACAAGTATACTCATGATAAAATATATGAAGCTTAATTTGAAGACATCAATCATAAAACGGGGAGCTTAGTTTTCTCTCCTATGAATGAAGTCCAGATGTAGGCAGTTCAGGGTGGGTTTGAAGATTCCACAGAGCCCTAGTGTCCCACCCTCTGTCCTTTCCCAGGGTATGGTCTTCCTTTTTATGCCCCAACATGGAGGCCACAGCACCAGCCTTCTCCTCTGCCTTCCAGGTGGCAGGGTGGAGAAGGAAAGATAACAAGTAGAGGGCAAGCAACAGCTGAATCTCTAGGAAACTTTCCAGAAACTATTACACACACTCCCAGTTACAACCCGGGAGTCAGAGCTTGGTTGCAAGGGTGCCCCTAGCTGCAAGGGAAGCTGGGGAAGCTGTCTATTCTGCACCGCAATGAGCTCTGATAAAAGTGGGTCAAGTACTTGAAGAGAACGAAATCATTTCAGACAGTGATACACGCCAGGAAGGGACAAAACAGGGTGACCTGAGGGAAGATGTGTGTGGGAAAGGCCTCTGCGAGGTGACGTTCTTGTTGTTTGGTTGCTAAGTCGTGTCCGACTCTTTCGCGACCCCTCGGACTGTAGCCCACCAGGCTCCTCCGTCCGTGGGATTTCCCAGGCAAGAAGACTGGAGTGACACGGCTGAGACATAAATGAGAAGACGGCCTGGGGCTGAGCAATCTGGGAACAGAAAGTGCTTGCTCGGAAGCAGGAACAGGCCTGGTTGGTGAAGAAACAGAAAGAGCCCAGCGCAGCTGAGATGCGATGGGGCTGGGGCCCGCTGGGGAGCAGGTGGGGTCTCAGAGGTCAGTGGGGCTGGATGCACCACTGGGAGGCCCTGGCTGGAGTGTGGGGTATTTTTTTTTTTTTTTTTTATCAATGCAGCAGGGTGATACAGGAGGGCTGAGGCTGAGGATGCACCTGACTTGCTGTGACATCCCTCTGAGAGGGCGCAGAGCCCCCTGCGCTGGGAAACATACCAGGCCCTTGGAGAGCTTCATCTGTTCTTTCACTCACTCGCCCATTTACTCCTTCAATGAATGGGCTGCAGGAACAGGACTGACCCCGCCCTCAGGAGAAAGGACAGACAGACTGAGCAGGCAGGCAGAGCAATACAGCTCACGGCGGGCACTCTGAGGAGGTGGGCGGGGCTCCAGGAGGGCCCCGATCACCTGGGGGCCAGCAGGGGCTTTCCATGGGGGGGATTCGAACCAGAAGGAAGTGTGATCTTGGGGAGGTGTGCAGAGGAGGGAGACCAGAGTCCGGGTGGAGGGAATAGCTTGTGCCCAGGCCTGGAGGCTCAGGAGGAGAAGCACCCATTTGGGAAACTCACCAGATGCTGGACTGGCAGGAGCGAGGAGGGTGAGAGGGGAGGTGAGTGGAGGTCAGGTCTCAGGGAGCTGAGGGGAGGGGGGAGGGGTTTCCGGGTTCCAGGCAGGAGGCTGTGTTAAGAGCCTTGACCCCAAGTCCCAGGGATGGGCCTGGGGTCAGATCAAGACAGGCAGGGACCTCGCTCTCCTCCGAGGGTGTTCGTTGGCTCCCTGCTGATGGGGGTTGCTGCCTTCCTGTGGCCCGTGAGTCACTGGGCGCTGTCCACTGGGGTGTTCTTCTCTTGCCCCCAGCCCTGAGAGCGCCCTCTGACTCAGCCCCCTCCAGGCAACCCTTCCCATCACCCCCAAGGCCCCCATCCCCACCCCCGTCCCGCCCTGAGACGTCTCCACAGAACTGCCTGACCCTGGCCCCCCAGCAAGAGTGTCTATAATACATCTGCAGTCAGACCTGCCCATTTCACAGAGGGAGAAACTGAGGCCCTGTGAGAAAGAGACTCTTTCCCCAGCCTCACTGCCAGGTTGGAATAGCATCACAGCCTGCTCCCCCATCGTCTGACACCTGGCCCTGAATCTTCACACAGTTTAATTAAAAAAAGAAGGAGGAGGAGGAGGAAGAAAAGAAGGGGGAGTGAGAGAGGGAAAGATGGCAGACGGAAGGGAGGAGGGAAGGAAGGGCACAAACAAGTCAGATTCAAATCAAACCTGTGAGTGTGGGCCCTTCCCCGGGCCGAGAAAGGAATACGCGCGCCTCGCCACGTGCCAGGCACCTCACCTGCATCCGCTCCACCAGTGGGTCCTCCCAGCCTCACGGTGCGAGGGGTACAGTGATGGCCTCTCAGTGATTTGGAAAACAGAGAGGCTAGGCAGCCTCCCCACCATCACACAGCACTTATCTGGAAGAGAGGAGATTCGAAGACCGTCCTGGCTGCAGCTCGAGCCCCACGAACTCTCCCATCGCCAGCCCAGGCCCCCGCTCCCCTGCCCGCAGAAGCCGCAGCCTCATCTCCTCAAGGGAAACAGCAGCAGTTTTCCCTGGCCGCCCACAAGCCTGCAGATATGTTTCCTTTGGCACGTGCGGCATTTTAATAAAATTTGAGCCAGTGTTCACAAATAAAGAGATTTTACATAAAAACTCAGATTTCTACCTCCCTTCAAACACTGGAGGATTGGACTCTGCTAGGTCCACATTCTTCCTGGCAATAATCAACTGGGAATGGGCGTGTGAGAAAGGACTCCCCCTGCCCCACACTCCCACCTCTCCCCCCTGTCTCCTTGACCTTGAGGCCAAATGCCAGTGGCCATTTATCCCAATACATACACTGTTGTTTTTCTGAGGGCAGGGGCATTTTCTCTGTACCCTTCTTGAAAAGAAGAAAGCAAATAATAACCCAAGAGGGATCAGGTTTCCAGAAAAATGGGAGAATGCATATTTCTTTGTGGAATTTTCTTAGTGTTTATTATGCAAACAGAGTGTGGCTAAGCTCCCACACCAGTGCTGAGGTTTCTGACCCGGTGACCCTAAGTAGGATTGTCAAATTTAGCATATAAAAATATAGAATTCTCAGTTAAATTTGACCTTCAGATCAACAAAAGGTTTTTTGTTTTTTTTTTTTGGTAAAAGTATAGCCCATGCAATAACTGGGACAGATGTAAACTAAAACATTTGCTTTCTTTATCTGAAATTCTTTAACTGGTCATCCTTTATTTTATCTGGCAACCCCATCTAGAGGGGTTGAGAACGCATCTCTAAGGGGTTTGCATTTGAATCTAGTTTCCCCCTCTCTGTCTGACTCTCTTGTCTGATTTAAGACAAGTCAATTGAAGTTCTTCGGGCTTTAACTTTTTCATCCTAACAGGGATAATAATAGTGTGAAGACTTGATAATATACGTACAGAGCTGAAGGCATAGCACAGCTCACTCTACACTGCACACGCAGCAATGTCAGAGGCTGGGATCCACGCCATTGGCCCCCTATGCACGCACCAGTCATCTCCCTTCTTTTCTATCTGAACCCCAATTGTGCCAGCCACTCCTTGCCCAGGGAAAAATTGTGATTGGTCAGCTAATCGTGGCTATCCATTCCAGTCTGCTAGTGATTGGTCCAAGGTGAGCATGTGACCTGGTTCTGACCAGTGAGATCCCACAGGCAGTTTGCTGGAGTGCTCCAGGGAGACCGTTCTACTAAGGAGGGCTGGCATCACTGCCGCCGCCTTCTCTGCTTGCCGTGGCTACGGCCATGGGACATGGGAATGCTTGACCTCAGTCACCATCCTGTGCCAGTTAGGTGGCAAAAGCCAGCGTGCTGAGGATGGCAAAGGGCAAGGTCAGAGGACTCCACGCTAAACTCTTTTTAAAGTAAATGACAGGTGTTCTTATGGCTGAAGTCGCTGTTATTTGGCTCTAAAGAGTGACAGCTAAGAGCATGACCTCTGGAGTCAGCTATCTGGCGTCACACTCAGCTATGTCACTTACTTGCTCTGTGCCCGCGTTCCCTGTGTGGAGGGAAGAGAGCATCTCCTCGTGGGGTTGTGAAGAATAGATGAGTTAGTGTAGGAGGAGTGCCCATTAAAGGGCCTGGCAAGTTATGTTCGGCATATAACTGTTGGTCATTGAGATTCCTCTGTTATCAGCACCCAAGCGTTTCTAATTGATGCAGACATTTCATTAAGCCCCAAATTCTCAAATGCTGTGAGACTCTGAGAGTTAATAATACATTAAAGAACCTAAGCCGCCCCCTCAATATAAGCAAATGTTGTATCTTTTTGAGTAAGTGTCAAAAGTCTCCCAAGAATTAGTACGTGTGCTTTTTCACACCTCATTCATCCTGCAAGGACTGAAGCAAATTGAATGGGCTGCTCTCCATCAGCTTCCAAGGAGGAAAAAAAAGAGGTGTCGACCACTCATAAAAATAAGTGATGGTCCTACCATCTGGGAGTTGGGCAGAAACTCCAGGGCCAAAATATGGTGGACTGAGCATAATTATTTTGGCTATGAATGCCTTCTTTAGCACTAGTGGTAAAGAACCCACCTGCCAATGCAGGAGATGTAAGGGGTGTGGTTCGGTTCCTAGTGGGGTGGAGAGGGGAAGACACCAGGAAATGGCAACTCACTCCAGTATTCTTGCCTGGAAAATCCCATGGACAGAGGAGCCTGGCAGGCTACAGTCCTGAGTCAGACACAACTGAAGTGCCTTAACCCTTTCATCAGTAAATTTCAGAATAATCCACTAACTGTGACTTGAACAGTAAAGGCATTTAATTTTTTCAGAGGACAAAATGGCTGGAGATAGATAGTTTCAGGGTCAAGGCAGCAACTCAACAATATCAGCCGGTATCCAGCCACTTTCAACCTTTCCACTTAGCTGTTCTATGCGCTGGCTTTTTGTCATTAGTCTTGCCTCCTTGTGGTCACAAGATAGTTGCCACTGCCCCTAGCATCACATCTTTAACAGAGTTCAAGACAGGAGAAGGTGCTGAGGGGAGAGGGGAACTTCCTTTTTCCGTGAGCTCTTTTAATCTGGGGAGGTAATCTTTCCCACAGTCTCCTTGAAGGGATACTCCTCACATTGAATTGGCCAGAACTGGACATACGTCTGTTCTACACTGCAAAGGAGAGTGGGAAAGTAAGTCGAAATCCAGAACAATGGGATAATATGACTAAGTTAGCCCCATCTTAATCCCTTCCCTGGGCCTGGACTTATCACCTCCTACTCCTTAACAAAATCAAGGTTCTGCTTTTGAAGACAAGAGAGTCTGGCTGTTGGATAGACAACAATGGTGTCGCCAAAATGTAAACCTCAGCTTCTTCCAGAAATCTCACTGACACAGTGCTAAACGGATTAAGACACGAAAGGGGACAGATGCTCAGGACAGAGGACAGGCAGTGAGAAGCAGGAGGAGGGGCAATGCCTCCCAGGGCTTGGAAACTGGAAGACAGTGCTTCGTCAGGGTTCCTCATCTGGGGTCCTAGCCCTGACTCTTCCAGGAGCCAGCTGTGTGGCCTTGAAAAAGTCCCTTCCCTTCTCTTGGCCGCAGCATCCTTAGTGTGTAGGTAAATCTTTTTGGCTGACAGCTTGCCTCGACATTTCTCCCACCTGCCCATGTAGGAAAACAGGGGTCTTGGACCCTTTGCTCCACTAGATAAATGACTCTTAACACCTTTGGGTTGCTTGAAAATTGCACGTGGATGACCTAAAGGGTGTGGATTTCAGGGGTGAATGGAAACTCTTCAGACCTAGAGGTGCAGGAAAACTTTCAGTAACCTGCTCTAAAGAAGACCTTTGGAACCAATAAATGGCAATGGATGACCCTCCAAGGATACAGGAGGGAAGAAGGCTGGCATTGAGCACTTACACTTTATATCCATTTCTTTTCTTAATTTCCTTATTCTCTGGGTGACCTTGGATGAGTATTTAACCACTCTGTGCCTCAATTTCCCTATCTATGAAGTGCGACGTAGTTGAGGCTGCCAGTTGTCCTAAAGTGGAGTGCTGAAGAATTGATGCTTTTGAACTGTGGTGTTGGAGAAGACTCTTGAGAGTCCCTTGGACTGCAAGGAGGTCCAACCAGTCCATCCTGAAGAAAAGCAGTCCTGAACATTCATTGGAAGAACTGATGCTGAAGCTGAAACTCCAATACTTTGACCACCTGATGCAAAGAACTGACTCATTGGAAAAAACCCTGATGCTGGGAAAGATTGAAGGTGGGAGGAGAAGGGGACGACAGAGGGTGAGATGGTTGGATGGCATCACTGACTCAATGGACGTGAGTTTGGGTAAATTCCAGGAATTGGTGTTGGTGATAGACAGGGAGGCCTGGTGTGCTGCAGTCCATGAGGTCACAAAGAGTCAGACACGACTTGAGCAACTGAACTGAACTGAACTGATCCTTCCCCAACTCCATGGGGGACTTGTAGCTGAGGATGGGGCTGTCTCCATAAAGACTACATTTCCCAGCCTTCCGAGCAGTTTGATGTGGTCATGTGACCAAGTTTTGACCAATGGGATGTGGTGTTAAGCCATGGGGACAACTTCTAGGTTCCATCTCTCCATTTCCCTGCTACAATATGAATGTGGGGTGGAGGCATGTTGTGCATGAGGCCAGGGCAACACCGCAAGGAGGGGAGGACAGGTTAGCAGCCTGGGCACGACAGTATGGGGCTGCCACATCCGCCCCAGCCTGATAAATTGGTTGTGACTCAATGCACTGAGGCCTGTAAGTCACCGAACACAGGACTTGGAACAAAATAAGCCTCGTGTAAGTACGTGTGGGTCTAATGCAGCGGTCTTCCACCGGGGGCGACTCTGTGTCCTTGTTGATGGTCATGACTGGGAATGGGCAACTGCCCTTGGTCCATCGTGAGTGGCCAGGGATGCGTCCAAACATCCTGCAACACACAGGACAGCCCCGCTGTAGACAGCTGAGTCGCTGCTGCTGCTGAGTCGCTTCAGTCGTGTCCGAATCCGTGTGACCCCATAGACGGCAGCCCACCGGGCTCCCCCGCCCCTGGGATTCTCCAGGTAAGAACACTGGAGTGATTTGCCATTTCCTTCTCCAATGCATGAAAGTGAAAAGGGAAAGTGACACCACTCATTCGTGTCTGACTCTTTGCAACCCCATGGACTGCACCCACCAGGCTCCTCCGTCCATGGGATTTTCCAGGCAAGAGGACTGGAGTGGGTGCCATTGCCTTCTCCGGTAGAGAGCTGAGTATCCATCCCCATTGTCAGCGGTGCCATGGCTGAGGAAACCTGGTCTCATGGAACGATGCCCACTGCTTACCTGGTGCACAGGGCAGGTGGGAGGCCTCCGGGTTCCAGGTAATGGGCAGGATTCTTTGACTCGC
This sequence comes from Hydropotes inermis, assembly GCA_020226075.1. Classification (NCBI taxonomy): domain Eukaryota; kingdom Metazoa; phylum Chordata; class Mammalia; order Artiodactyla; family Cervidae; genus Hydropotes; species Hydropotes inermis. Next base: position 4,867,573 of record CM035277.1, on the reverse strand, counting down.
TCGTCTGAAAGGCGTCTCTCTGCCCCACCGCATCTTTGTATCGCTCACCGTCTCTGTCTGCACAGGCCCACTCATGGGGCGACGGGGAAACTAGAACCTCATCACGTTCCTGCAGCTCACCCCTGCCGTCTCCCACCCCTCCTGCGGTAGCGAGGGATGCGTTCAAACAGCTCTGCCTTCTTCCCTACCCGCCCCGTTGCCAGCCAGGCCAGTTTCCGGGTGGTGGGCGGAGGGCAGGGTGCCATCCCAGTGTGGTCCAGTTTTCCCAGGCGGGGTGAGAAGGGCAGGGATTTTTTTTTCGCTCCTGGAATGTGGCGCCCCAACCGCCAGGGCTGCCTGCCCAAGAGAGGGCTGAACGCTGATAAAGCCTTGTGGACTGTTGAGGAGACTGCTTCCTAGAGAAAAATCCAAATTTCTCCTCTTCAGTTTCCCAGGATGTGGTGAGCCCCAGCCTCCTGGGGTGGCAGGCCAGGCTTCCAGAACCTTCTATCCTGGCCACACAGAAACCAAGAGACTGGGCAAAAAACCTAACCCCCTGAGGAACTCTGGGGATTCGCTGAAAACTGTCGGGGAAGTGGAGCCCATGCTATGTTCAGAGGCATTTCTTCCTTGTCTCTTCTATTGGTCAGCTGTCAATGAGTTACCTAAATATAGACCCTGCCCACCCCCGCTCACCATCCAGTGGCTTCCAACCACCGGCACCTGTGTCTCTGTGCTGAGGGTTCTCTCCGGCCACCAGAGCACGTTAAGCCCCTGCCGGTCGGGCCGGAAATGCCCAAGAGTTCATGCCCTGGTGGCAACCCTCAACCAGTGACATGGAGGTTGTGGATAAAAACCCACTTCCTCTCTCCTAGGTGGGACTATGTCGGCGAGATGTCCTCTGCTGGTCCCAGTGCTCCCCAGAAGCAGTGAGCCCCAGCTGGCCACAGCAGGAACCCGCTCAGAAACATGCCCCGGACCGGCTGCCTTCCCTTCCCTGTTTGGTGTCCCCACTTGCTTACTTCCTAGGATCACCTCCCAAATACACAACTTGCATTCCTGTCTCAGTACCTGCTTCTGGGGGCACCCAACCTGAGAGCTCTGGTTACTACGAGTCAGACAGATATTTGAGGGTCAGAAGGGATGTGGTGGACTCCTGTGGGGTCAGTCAGTCAGTTCAGTTCAGTCACTCAGTCGTGTCCGACTCTTTGCGACCCCATGAACCGCAGCACACCAGGCCTCCCTGTCCATCACCAACTCCCGGAGTTTACCCAAACCCATGTCCATCGAGTCGGTGATGCCATCCAACCGTCTCATCCTCTGTTGTCCCCTTCTCCTCCTGCCCTCAATCTTTCCCAGCATCAGGGTCTTTTCCAATGAGTCAGCTCTTCACATCAGGTGGCCAAAGTATTGCAGTTTCAGCTTCAACATCAGTCCTTCCAATGAACCCCCAGGACTGATCTCCTTTAGGATGGACTGGTTGGATCTCCTTGCAGTCCAAGGAACTCTCAAGAGTCTTCTCCAACACCACAGTTCAAAAGCATCAATTCTTCGGCGCTCAGCTTTCTTTATAGTCCAACTCTCACATCCATACGTGACCACTGGAAAAGACACCACTCCAAAAGTCATGCAAAAGCAGAACTGCAAAAGGTGAAGAAAGGCTGTGGAGAAATACAGAACGGTGTTAAAACCCCCTGACAGCTGCCCTCCGCTCCCAGGTCAGGATCCAGAGCCCGTATGACGGTCTTAAGGCCCTGCTCAGCCTGCCACCACCCACCCTTTCTGGGCGCACCTCTCCTCCTGGGCCGCAGCATCAGGGGCTTCCGGGCTGTCCCTCAGTTGCCCTGATTATGTTCTTGCCTTGGTGCCTTTGCTCTTGCTGCCCCCTTTCCCGGGTCTGCTTTTTCCAGATCTTTCCATGACCAGCTCCTTCTTCTCGATTCAAATGTTGATTCAAACATCACCTCCTCGGGGAGGACCCCACCCGTCACCCTTTTACCACGCGGCTCTGTTCATTCACTTCATGTCACGTATTTGTCTGATGTTCTCTTATCTGTTTGCCTGTTTATTGGATGATCCCCAAACGTGAGCTCCGTGAAAGCACTAGCTGTGTCCTCGGTGCCTGGAACAAATCCTAGAGCAAAGTAGGCACTCTATGGATGTTTAGTGGATAAGTGTTTGAATGTTTAAGTGAAGGAAAGAAAGAAAGAAAGAAAGAATGAATGAATGATGTAAGGACGCTGACAGGGTTGGGGGTGGGGGGAACTGAATCTTGCCTGGAAAATCAGGGGAGACTTCCCTGAGGAGGTGATATAGAAGCTGAGATGAAAATATGCTGTGCTTAGTCACTCAGTCATGTCCAACTCTTGCAAACCCACGGACTGTAGCCCGCCAGGCTTCTCTGTCCATGGGATTCTCCAGGCAAGAATACTGGTGTGGGTTGCCATGCCCTCCTCCAGGGGATCTTCCCAACCCAGGGATCAAACCCAGGTCTCCTGCATTGCAGGCAGATTCTTTACCATCAGAGCGACCAGGGAAGCCCAAGAATACTGGAGTGGGTAGCTTATCCCTTTTCCAGGTGAGTCTTCCCAACCCAGGAATCGAACCAGTGTCTCCTGCTCTGCAGGCGGATTCTTTACCAGCTGAGCTACCAGGGAGATGCAAATAGGGATGGGATACTAACTGAGCCAAAGGTACGGAAGGGCTACCGAGGCAGAGTAAAAAGCGCAAGCAAATGCCCAGAGGTCACACCTGGGTTGTGCTGGAGAACAAACCAACTATAACTCAAGGCTTTTCTTTGTTTTGATTGAGGCACAATTGACATATGACATTATATTAGTTACAAGTATAGAATATAACAATTTGATATTTGCTTATGTTGTGAAATGATAGTCGGAATAAGTCTAGTTAATGTCTGTCACCATACATAGCTACACACATTTTTTTCTCATGATGAGAACATTACGTTCTGCTCACTCAGCAACTTTCAGATATGCAGTACTGTATTATTAATTACAGCTGCCAGGCTGTATAGCACATCCCGATGATGTGACTATTTTTTAACTGGAAATGTGTCCCTTTGGATCCTCTTCACCAGTTTAGCCACCACTCCCCACACCTCTGACAACCACCAACATGTTCTTTGTATCTATGAGCTAAGTTGATTTTGTTTTAGATTCCACGTATAAATGAGATCATGTGATGTTTATCTTTCTCTGTCTGACATCTCACTGGCATAACGTCCTCAGTTTCCATCCATGTTGTCACAAGTGGGAAGATTTCATTCTTTTTTATGGCTGAATAATAGTAAATTATATATATATTATTATGTACAACAAAGTTTTAATATTATATATAATTATATATTATATTTTACATGTTATTTACTTTATATAATATATAATTTTATATATTATAGTATATAAAATATATTAATACATAATATCATTATACAGTAATGATATGTTATATAATAACAATAAAATATAGTATAGTAGTATATATGATATAATTACATGTAATTATATCATTTGTATATCATATGTATTACATAATATTATATAGTATATATAATATTATGTATATGTATCACGCACAACATTTTCTTTATTCAGTCATCTGTTGATGGACATTCACGTTATTTCCATGTCTTAGCTATGAGAAATAAAAATGCAGTGAACACGTGGGTCTATATATCTTCTTTTTGGAATTAGTGTTTTTCAGGTTTGTCTATCATTTTTTAAAAAATTTTATTGAAGTATAGTGGACTTAAGATATTACACTAGTTTCAAGTGTATCACATAGTGTTTCGATATTTTTATATGCTACAAATGGTCACCACGATAAGTCTAGTCACCCTCTGTCATCATAGCAAGTTACTACAGTATTGTCGGCTACACCCCCCATACTGGACATCAGTTCAGTTCAGTTCAGTCTCTCAGTCGTGTCCAACTCTTTGCGACCCCAAGAACCGCAGCACGCCAGGCCTCCCTGTCCATCACCAACTCCCAGAGTTTACTCAAACTCATGTCCATCGAGTCAGTGATGCCATCCAGCCATCTCACCCTCTGTCGTCCCCTTCTCCTCCTGCCCCCAATCCCTCCCAGCATCAGGGTCTTTTCCAATGAGTCAACTCTTCACATGAGATGGCCAAAGTATTGGAGATTCAGCTTCAGCGTCAATACTGTACATCACACCCCTAAGTGGTGTACTTTATAACACTGGTACCTCAGTCTCCCTCACTTATTCCACTCATTCTCCCACCCCTCCCTCTTGCAGCCACCAGGGTATTCCCTGTATCTGAGACTATTTATGTCTTATCAAGTTTGTTCATTTTTCTTGATTTTTAGATTTCACATACAAGTGATGTCAAGTGGTATTTGTCACTCTCTGACTTATTTCACCTTCTAGGTTCATCCATGTGTCACAAACGGCAAAATTTCATTTTTATGACTGAGTAATATTCCATTGTGTGTGTGTGTGTGTATTTGCAAATGATATGTCTGATAAGGGGTTAATATCACAAATATACAAAGAACTCATACAACTCAACATCAAAGAGCAAACCAATTAAAAAATGGGCAGAGGAACAGACTCATTTAAAATTTTCACTGTAGTCAAATGATCTTTTTAAGTTAGCTTTTGTGCAAATGTAAACATAGCAATTATTTGATTTTAAATAATCAGATTCTTCAAATTATCGGTTAAAATTACTTGAAAATAAATTTATGGGTAACAAAAGTTAATCAGAACTCAATACATGTGGTGTAGTTACCACAGTTTAATACATAGCAAAAATGTACACTTGATATTTCTGAACTGGTGTTCATTTTTCTGCTGTATTCAAGCTGACTAGGACAGTGTTAGGACGGCATCTTCATAAATGGGTGCTATTTGATGATGGAAATGACTTGGTATGGACTATATAGAGCATGTGATTAATGAAGCCATATGTTTATGTCTGGATTCACAGGTTTTAAACAGTCACTTACTAAGTCATCTTGCTTTACCTTGAAGAACATAAACTGTTGTTTCACTGACACAAATCAGCAAGATCTAACTTATGGCAAGAAACATTCCATTGAAGTGCTGTGCTGTAATGTGGGAAAATGTAAATCTTTTTCATGGTTTCTATCAATGTGAAATAAAACTGAATTCTGAAAAAAAAAATGGGCAGAGGATCCGAATAGACGGTTTCCAAAGAAGACACACAGGCGGCCAGCAGATACTGAATGGGGTGTCTGAAGATACTGAACATCACTCATCATCGGGGAAAGGCAAATGATATATCTGATAAGATATTTGCAAATGATATATCTGCAAGGGGTTTATACACACACACACACACACACACACACACATATGTATATAAGAGAAGGAAATGGCAACCCACTCCAGTATTCTTGCCTGGAGAATCCCATGGATGGAGGAGCCTGGTGGGCTACAGTCCACGGGGTCACAAAGAGTCAGACATGACTGAGCGACTTCACTTTCACTTTATATACACACACACCACCTGTTCTCTACCCCTTGATGGAATTGTAACACGCCAGCACTACCGGCACATGAGCCCTGTTGTAAACAGTGCCGCAATAACGAGGGGCACGTGTACACCTGTGTGTGTGTCACTTCAGTCGTGCCTGATTCTTTGCGACTCCGTGGACTGCAGCCCGCCAGACTCCTCTGTCCAGGGAACCCTCCAGGCCAGAATACTGGAGTGGGCTGCCATGCCCTTCTCCAGGGCATCTTCCCAACCCAGGGACTGAACCCAGGTCTCCCACATTGCAGGCAGATTCTTTACTTTTTGAGTACCCAGGAAGCCCCATTAAGAGGCAAATATCTTTTCAAATAAGTGCTTTTGTTTTCTTCAGAAAGGTACGCAGAAGTGGAACTGCTAGATCGCATGGTCGTTCTAGCTGTGATGTTTTGAGGAACCTCCATACTGGTTTCCACGGTGGCTGTGCCAATTCACATCCCTACCAACAGTGTACGGCCTTGACCTTTTCTTCATGTCCTCGCCAATTCTCGCTCTACGTTGTCTTCTTGATGACAGGCATTCTGGCAGATGTGAGGTGAAATCTCATTGTAGTTTCCATTTGCCTTTCCTGATGATGAGTAATGTTCAGCATCTTCATATGCCTGCCGGCCATCTGTATGTCCTCTTTGGAAAACCGTCTATTCAGAGCCTCTGCCCATCGTTTAACTGGTTTGCTCTTTTGATGCTGAGTTGTATGAGTCCTTTGCATGCTTGTGATATTAACCCCTTAGCAGACACATCATTTGCGAATATCTTCTCACATTCAGTAGGCTGTCTTTTCATTTTGTTGATGGTTTCCTTTGCTCTGCAAAAGTTTCTTTTTTAGTTTGATGTAGTTCCGCTTGTTTATTTTTGTTTTTGTCGCCTTTGCTTTTCTTGTCCTCTGTTCCTAAAGCAGAGCCTGACACATAGCAGGTGCTCAATAGATTCTGTTCAACTGAATGAACACAGAACAATAAGAGTTATGTTCACCCATAGTCTCAACAGAGGCAAAAAATACTTAGCGATTACCAAGGTTTATTGCCCTTCAAAGGATGGCAGACACACAGATTATCTGTGTATTAAAACAGATGTACAGGTTATCTGTGTATTAAAATTTGATGGAGGATGGGCAACTAGGGAAAAAAGTATCTAAAAAGGTTCCTAGACCAGGGGAACATTGAGAAACTCTGTTTTAGAGGGAAGATGGGACTATTGGAACACATAGTAATAAAGACCCTTAAGCCAGCCTGGGAGATCATGGAATGCTTCCTGGAGGAGGAGGCATTTCAACTCACTCTTAAAAGATATGGAAAAGTCAGCTGGATCAGGGGCCAACAAATCTTTTCTATAAAGAGACAGATAATAAGTATTTAGATCCACAGGTCTCTGCCACAGCTACTCACTTCTGCTGTTGTAGATCGAAAGCAGCCATGGATAATCCAGAAACAAAGAGATGCAGCTGTGTTCCAATAGAACTTTATTTACAGAAACAGAAGATGGGTCAGATTTGGCCCCTAGGTCATAGTGTATCAACCACTGATCTACACGAGGGGAAAAGAAAGGCCACCAGAGGGAAGAGCTCTAGCAAAGGTGTGGAGATGGGAAAAAACATGGAGAACCAGAAAAGAGCCAACAATGTGGTTTTCCTTCTCCCTGGGGCACAGAAAGAGGCGTCAGTATTTACCAAAGACATGTGTTGGCACACAGGCTGAGCACAAGATTGTGTTAATTCAAACCATAAGTATTTATTGGGTGCCTACTACGTGCCAGACATCATATGAGGCACTGGGGATGCAGCAGTGAATATGATCACTTCTGTGTCTCCAGGTCTAAAGCCCAGCCAGGCATATAGTTTTCGTTAAAGAAATGTGAATGTGAAAAATGAATGGGTAGATGACCGGATGGATGGATGGATGGATGAGTTGGGAGACAAACACAAAACACCCAGATAAATAAATAAGCAATTAAATACAGCTTCCTCACTAGCTGTGTGACCTAAGAGAAGTTACTTGACCTCTCTGTGCCCCAGGAGATTGACATAGTCGGTCCTTTACATGGAGGGTTCCACATCTGTGGATTCAACCCACCAAGGATTGAAACTATCTGGAAAAAACAATTTCAGAAAGTTTCAAAAAGTAAAACTTGACTTTGCCATATGCCAGCAACGATTAACGTAACATTTACATTGTATTAGGTATTTTAAGTAATCTAGAAATGATTTAAAGTGGGCTCTATGCAAATACCCTGACATTTTACTTAAAGGACTTGAGCATCCATAGATTTCCTATTCTGTACGGGTCTTGGAAACAATGCCTTGTGGATACTGAGCATGTGTGTGCACGTGTGCATGTTCAATTGCTTCAGTCATGTCTGACTCTTTGCGGCACCATGGACCATAGCCCACCAGGCTCCTCTGTCCATGGGATTCTCCAGGATAGAAGACTGGAGTGGGTGGCCATGCCCTCCTCCAGGGGGTCTCCCCAACCCAGGGATCGAACCTGTGTCTCTTATGTCTTCTGCATTGACAGGTGGGTTCTTTACCACAAGCGCCACCTGGGAAGCCCGTGGCTGCTGAGAGATGATGGTAAAAGCAAAATGCAAGACCAGCATGCAGTGGTTGCTCTATAAACATAGCTGCTGATATTGAACCAGCATGCTATTAAACAAATACACAATTTAAAATAACTGGTCCAGGTGACATTGAAAACAGAGCAGGTACAGGAGAGAAAGAGAGAGAAGAGGGGGCTACCTTGAATCAGGTAGTCTGAGTCAAGGCTGTTCTGGCCACATCCTGTGAGTATATCCTAGAATTAGTAGTGTTTGCAGCCCTGATGCCCTGGGGCCCCACAGGAGAGTTTATTACGAGTACAGGAAGGTGTCTTCTCTAATTAGAGTGTGCGTGTAAAGTGCTTTGAAATCTGAGGATTAAAGGGGGAGAGGAGGTGAGGCTCTGGTCACGGGGCCAGAGCACCCCGCTGGGAACCCATCCATGAACCTTGAGAACTAGACTCAGCTCTGGCAGCCTTGTCTGGAGTGGGGCCCTTCTCTCCTCTGAAGTAGAGGTTAGGGACAGTGGAAAATACACCCTCTTAAGGCAAGGAGCCCGGGGAGGCAGGGGAGGCAAAAGTGTTGGAGCTGCGCTGAGACAATGTGCTTAAAGCAGTGGGCCCATCATGAGACAAGGGGTGCTGAGTCAGAATTAGCTGTTTCCAATCGTGTTCCATTCCTGCTTTTTGTTGTTGTTGTTGTTCTCTGCCACTTTCTAGCTGGGTGACCCTGAGAGAGTTACTCACCTTCTCGGAGACTGTTTTCTGAGCCTCAGTTTTCTCTTCTTTAAAATGGGGTGATTGCAGTACAGTAGTGCTAGTTGCAGTTGAAGCAAGTGGCCCAGAGCAGAGATGATAGCAGCTGTCTTGGCAGATGCTTAGGGAACTATTACTTGGTGCTGAGCACCCACCACTTCCTACACGTTCCGTGAGTTAATTCACTTGACCCTGATCTTCCAGACAAGAACCTCAGGGTCACCAGAGACAGCCATGTGCTGCCCAGCTCAAGGGGCACCAATCACATAGACCACGATAAGAACAGCACCTCCGACACTCTGGTGTGCAGAGAGCTGAAGTTACTTTCTCAAGGGCACACGGCTGGTACACGGCAAGACCAGGATTAGACCCCAGGCAGCCTGGCTCCTAACTGTGGATCAACTTTGCCCTCATCAAGATGGTTGTTGATGAACTCTCCATTAGGAGAGTTTCTGGGAGGCAGAGAAATTTTCCCTTTGACCAGCCAAGCAGGCAACAAGCCTCCCTTCACTGTTCTCTTACTTCCCCTTACCCTCCAAGCCTGTACGTGTCTGCAAATTTTTGATGTTTTTACCGTCTTCAGATTTTACAAGAGCAGTACCTCTGTGTGTTGGCTTGCTGTACCCACTGAAGTCCATGGGAGCCTGTGAAAATGCCAGGACATCCAGCCCCAGATATGATCACCAACTGTCCCTTCCCGCATCATCGCATTCTCAAGGCCTTGACTTAACAGACAGGCTGAGACCAAGGTGATTCCAAGGTCACTCAGCTCGGAAGCAGCCGAGCAGACTAGAGCTCTTAGACTCCAACTTCACCCTTCTTCATCTTCATATTTGAGTTATCAGACCAGTGGCCCACGAGCCAAATGCCGCCTGCAGCCTATTTGATTTGGCCTCCATGATGTTTTCATAAAATTAGAATTTATCATCAGCATTTAAAGAAAGGGATATTTCCAGGAATAATGTGCAAAATATTTAACCAGACTGACCTGGACATCTACCATTCAGAGTGGACGCTGGCAGTCCAGCCCAAACCCTGGGGTATTGCAAGAAAATGCAATAAGATAATCAGAAGGTCTAGAAAAGGCCGACCTTATGGAGACAATAAAAAGATCAAGAGTTACTGGGGCTTAGCAGGGAGGGATCGATGACTGAGCGAGCGGAGAGGACTTGGAGGGCAGTGAAAGAATTCTGTACCACGCTATGACAGTACAGACACGTGTCAGGACACATTTGTCCAAACCATAGAAGACACAGCACCAAGAGTGAACCCTAATGTAATTACGGACTCTGACTGCATCCCTAACGATGTGTCCATTAGATTCATTGATTGTAGCAAACGTACCACTCTGGCCGGGGGATGGGGTAGGGGGTTGTTGATAGGTGGTGAGGCTGAGCATGGGATAGGGTGGGAGCAGGGAGATATGGGGATTCTCTGTACTATCTGCTCGATTTTGCTGTGAGCCTCTAAAACAGTCTACTGGAAAAATCAGAAGGTCTGGCTTCACCACCCGCACACTGTTCATGGAGCCACAGTGGGAGGCAGCTGAGTCCTAGGGACCTTCTTAGGGGGAGCGTGTGTCCCTGAGTGTGCTAGGCTCCAAGGCTGTCTGCTCCAGCATCACCTGCCCAGGCCCTGCGTGTGACTCAGGCACAGGGAGGATTCTTTGGAAGCTCTTGATGCAAAAGAGAACTGGGTGAAAGTGTGCCCTGCCAAAACCGGCCAATGAGGGCAGGAGAAAGACCTGGTGACGCCTGCCTTTATCAGACGCTGCTCGCCATCTCCCTGGGCTAGAGCCTCCTGGGCATTTTCCACGGGACAGACTGAGCCATTCTTGATTCAGCCTTCATCTGCCTGGGCCTGCAGTGGGCGGGGGCCCACAGGGGACTCGGCCCCATGAGGCAGTCTCGCTGTGCACTGCAGCAGGCGGGATCAGGGTTCTGGGGTTGAAATGATGCCAGCCCGGGAGAATACAGCAAAAATGGGCCGGACGTGGACAATCAGAAATGATATCTAAGAGCACTTAAATCCTGAGAAATCAGATGGATTTTTCTTCTAGTAGTTTACTTCGTATAATCACTCATTCATTTAACAAACATTTATGGAGTACTAAAGTTATGACCAACCTAGACAGCATATTAAAAAGCAGAGACATTACTTTGCCAACAAAGGTCTGTCTGGTTGAGGCTATGGTTTTTCCAGTGGTGATGTATGGATGTGAGAGTTGGACTGTGAAGAAAGCTGAGCACCGAAGAACTGGTGCTTTTGAACTGTGGTGTTGGAGAAGACTCTTGAGAGTCCCTTGGACTGCAAGGAGATCCAACCAGTCCATCCTAAAGGAGACCAGTCCTGGGTGTTCATTGGAAGGACTGACGCGGAAACTGAAACTCCAATACTTTGGCCACCTGATGCAAAGAGCTGACTCATTGGAAAAGACCCTGATGCTGGGAGGGATTGGGGGCAGGAGGAGAAGGGGACGACAGAGGATGAGATGGCTGGATGGCATCACCAACTCGATGGGCATAAGTTTGAGTAAACTCCGGCAGTTGGCGATGGACAGGGAGGCCTGGCGTGCTGCGATTCATGGGGTCACAAAGAAGTCGGACACAACTGAGCAACTGAACTGAACTGAACTGAACTGAAGCACATATAAAGGAAACCTTGGAACAGGGATAGTTGCCGGTGGCGGGGAGGCGTTCAGTAGCCAACTGTTGTTTGTACCTGACCACTGTCCATCCCCCTCCCCTCTTCTGGGAACCACTCCTTCCCATTATCATTCCACGTGGCTCAAGGGGAAGTGGGTTGTCTCCCCAACAAGAACAATAGGTGTACTAGGCCTGGGCAATGAGCGTATTCCACCCCCATTCCTAAGGATTCATTCTGGGATGGGCATGGGACCAAGTCAGGCCAACCCAAGTCAACCCCAGACTGATGCTGGGAAAACATAGGAAAGTCAGCTTTTATCCACTTGGCTTGCTGACCTGGCAGAGTGGCAGCCTGCATTCCTGGGGCCTCAGGGTGACCATAACTGACACAGAAGGAAAGAGAGCTGAGAGCTGGAAGGGGCATGGCTCCTAAAGAGCAGGTACACATCTGGATCCAGCCACTCCTGAAGTTGAACCCATCTCAAGAATTTCAATTTGCATGAAGTGAAAGGGAAGTCACTCAGTCGTTTTCAAACTCTTTGCGACCCTATGCACTGTAGCCTACCAGACTCCTCTGTCCATGGGATTTTCCAAGCAAGAGTACTGGAGTGGATTGCTATTTCCTTCTCCGGGGAATCTTCCCAACCTAGGAATCGAACCCAGGTCTCCAGCACTGTAGGCAGACACTTTATCATCTGAGCCATGAGGGAAGTCCCATTTGCATAAACCTATACATTCTCACACACACTCTCTCTCTTTTTTCTTAAACTCTTTTGGGCTGGGTTTGTTTGTCATTTTCAGCCCAAAGACCTGGACTATATACAAGTGGGTAAATGGGTAATTCACACAGGGTCTGACAAACTATACAGACCCTGCTATGGGATTATCAGAGCCAGATGTAAAATGAAAATTCAGGGCACTTGTTCTGAAATCAGTAAGCATTTCAAAACGGCAACTGCAGAGCTGTAAACCCAGCTTGGGTCCTAAGGCAGAGCCCTTTGGTGTATGGGGTGCTATGTGAATGCAGAGGGCCCTGCGGCCCTGGGGAGGAGCTGGATTTTACAGTCCATCCCGTTGGAGATGTGAAGTCTCAGACGTGCAAGGACTTCCCCACAGTCCTACTAAGAGCCAGTGTCGGAGGCAGGATTCGAATCCATGTCTTGTTCTCTCAGCTTCCACTGTCGCTAGAAGGGCCACAAGAGGACAACAGTGTCTCTGGACGCCCGAGACCTCGGGGACCAGGATCAGGGGTTTGCAGGCCTGAGACCCTGTGCTCGGCAAACCCACATGCATTCCCATCTCCTTCTCACCTTCCGCAACAGTGACCGTGCCCTCACTTTCCCAGCTCCTTGGCAGCTGGCTCAGGCGTGTGATCCATCACGTGACCAGATCTGCCAAAAGAAATGTAAGGGGAGTTCCAGGCATGCAGGGAAATCTTTCACTTTGAGCAAAGGGGACAGAGTGGATGGTGCAGACTCTCTTATCATTAGAAGGACTGAGCATCTATCCTGAAACCATGACGGGGAAGCCGAGAGAACTGCAGAGATGCCTGCAAGAGCCTTGATTTTCTTGAGCCACTAAGTCAAGACCAACTGTCTCCCTCTGAACTTCTTATTATGGGGAAAAATAAACCCTTGCTTGTTTGCGCATCAGCCACTTGCATTTCCACCTCCTTGCTGCCAAATGCATTTCTATCTGTTGTAAGACCTTAGGTTGCTCTGGAGCCCCACTGTACGTAGGGAGATACTGAGGTCTGGAACTGAGAAGAAACTTCCTTGGGTCACACGCTGGAGTCACGAGTTTACTGACTCACCATCTAATGCTCCTTCAGCTCATGCTATACCTCCCGGTCTATTTCCTTTCACCCAGGCTGCTATAGACACGGCCAACAGCTGCTCTGTAAACCAAACATAAGGCAGTGACGACCTTGCCCCTGAATCTTTCCAGTCTCTTACGTAAATAGCCCCCAGGCCACTGCCTCCAAGCCACTGGACCCAGGACAGCTTCCCACATCCTTTAAAAAGATGAGATGACCAAACGTAGAATCTGTGCTCCTGGAAAGTGTGAGTCACGAATCCTGAACCAGAGAGTTCACAGCCAGGAATCTGCCTATCACACTGGTAGTCTAGACCCCAAGGCTTCCACTAAGCTTGTCCCATGAAGCACTGACTCATCTGCAGCTTGTGGTCAGTTCTGACACTCAGATCAACTTCTTCTCTGCTTGTGCTAGGCTGGTGGTCTTTAGTTAGGTACTGTGAACCTCCTGTCTCTGCCCCACCTTCTTAGAGGAGAATATGAACACTAAAGAAATAATATTGATGCTAATACTAACAGTACTTTCATGTTCCCAGTGCTTTAAATGAATTTTAATTTTTTTCCCTCAAAAAATCACTGCAAAAGATAAATATTTTATGATCAGCAAAACTAAGGCTTAGAAAAGTTAAGCCACTTGCCAGGATAGCAGAATATTTAGTGGAGCTGGAATATGGCCCTGAATCTGTTGGCTCTTGGAGTCCAGCTCTAAAGGACAAAGCCAATTGGATCCGGTAAGATAGTTTTCAGAGCTCCACAATAGCAGTTTAGATAATAATAGCATTTATTGTTTTTTTTAAAGACTTCTGGAGACTGGAGACCCTAGGGTATATTTGGAATCTCAGGGTGATCATAAAGGACCTATGCTCCTTGCCTTCAACTGCAAGTCAGCAACTTGTCCTTGGGCTATTCACCTAATGTCACAAGATGGCTGCCACAGCTCACTCATCACCTCTTCACACAATTACATCCAAATCAGGAAAGGAAGAAAAGAGGCAAACAGATCTCTCCTCATATGCCTCTTTCTTATCAGAGAGGAAATCCTTTCCCAGAAGCCCCCAGCAGAGTTTCCCTTTGGCCAGAACTGGGTCAAATGACTACCTCTAGACCAATCACGGGTCCAGGAGAATAGGATGGTGATAATTGCTTGAAATCAAATGTGGTTTATTTCCCAGGCCTGAGTATATGACCAGCAGAACAAACACAGGTTTCCATCAGTGGAAAGGAAGGAAGAAATGGCAACAGGCATGGTAACCACTGGTGTCTGAGACCCCAGCATTTTCAAATGTTTAGCACAAGCACCTCTGTTGGTTTTCAAGATTATTGTAGGTGGTATGTGGATAAAGTTGTGCTTTCAAAAACTTTTTAGTATTTATTACATATTTACACACATTTGAAAAAGCACACATATTATTAATTCATCAGAACCATGAATTCACGGGTGTTTTTTCTCCAGATGAAACAACCATGTTTAAGGTTTTTACAAAATTATGTAAGTTAAAGAAAAATATTGTTAATTATAATTAATTTACTTCAAGATTTGGCAATTGTAAGGGTAGGAAACACTTTTCTGTTACTCCGATTGGCATTTTTTCCAGCTTCTCAGAGGCCTTCTTGCCTTCAACCTCCTTCTTGAGGAAGATAAACATCCACAAAGATTTCTGCATCATCTGCAAATATGAGTCAAATAAAGCTTCAAGCTCAAATATAATCCAGGCTTCCTAAGCCAGGAGGAGCAGGCATCTCGACTCCAATCCTTTCCTGGTATTTCACCTCTGTCTTAGTAGTTTTACAGTTTTACTGGGTCTGCCCCTCCTGTTGTAAGCTGCCGCAAATCCCGTTTCTCAAAGAACAAGATATAAATTATAAACAGAGAGACAACTTGGGATTTCTTGTACTTGTCAGGAATTTTCAAACTGTCCTGGGGCATGAAGCCTTTTCATTTATACAAGAATTTCAGGGGCCCGTCCTAAGAACTGGATCAATGATGGCCCACCAGCGCAATGAGAGGTGTTAGAGCCTTTGTCACCAGGAATGAGATCAGCCAGCGCAGATCTTCCCCGACTTACAATGAGGTTACGTCCCAGTGAGCGCATCGTACGTTGAAAATGTTAAGTGAAAAGTGCATGGAAGGGAATCCCCTCCAAGTGGCCAGGATTCAGTCCCTGGTCAGATTCCACAGGCCATGCAGTGCAGCCTTAAAAAGAAGGAAATACACTTAATGCCTCTAACCTATTATCACAGCTTATTAACCTTGCCTACCTTAAGCATGCTCAGAACACTCACATTAGCCTAGAGCTGGGCAAACTCAATTAACACAAAGCCTATTTAATAATAGAATGTTAAACATCTCACGTCATCTGTTGACAGGGAAGAACAGGATGGGTGTCTGGGTCCAGGACGGCTGTCAGTGTATCAGCAGTTCACCCTGGTGACTGTGCGGCCGACTGGGAGCTATGGCTCACTGCCCTGCCCGGCATCACGAGAGAGGATTGGACCCCATTTGGTGAGCCTGGAAAAAGATCAAAATTCAAAATCAGAATCACAGTTTCGACCGAACACGTTTCACTTTTACACTATCATAAAATCAAAAAAATCGGAAGTTGAACAAAGTCAGGAACCATCTGCATGTGCTGAGAACAGACTTCCAGGAGCTCTGGTTATGTGAAAAACGCAGAACGTTCACCATATAAAGCTCTACTACGTAGAGGGCCACATAGTAAACACCTGGGGCTTTGTGGGCTACACGGCCCTTGCTGCACGTCCTCAAGGACGCCCTCTGAGCGTGAAAGCAGCCACGTAGGGCACGCAAACACGCGGGCAGGACGGGGTCCCAGTACAACTTTACCCACGGATGCTTTGAATTTCATTTCATTTTCATGGGCCATAAAGTATTATCTTTCTTTTGATTTGTTTTGAACCATTTAAAAATGTAAGAGGATGTAAAAACCATTCTTAGCTTGCAGGCTGTACAGAAACAGCGAGTAAGATAGATATGCCCCGAGAATACCGTCGTTGGCCGATGCCTTGTATAAACCATTGGCACAAAAAGAACTGTTAGACAAACATGGGAAACAGAGGAAGAGATACTACCTTACATATACGGATGGATGTGTGTGTGATATACTATAGAGCTGGAAAGAAGGAGAGATTGAGAGAGATTCGTACGGACAGTTAAAAGCACGCACAAGAAATGGGCAGCAGTTGGCGCTTCTGGAGACAGGGACTGGGAAAGATCAGGGAAAGGCAAAAGGAAGACAGTTTGCCCCACAACTCTTACCCTGCCTAAATTTTTCTCCATGTGCTCATGCTACTTTCACAAAGCCGAAAACATTTGGTGAAGCCAAAAGGATTCCTCTGCCCCTTCGACGAGAATGAGATGATGATCTGAATAAACACGTGTAGGCAGCCGTGGCACAACTCCAGGGGGCGCTCTTCGTGGGGTTATTTATAGCCTGGAGCTCCTGGAGCTGTTCAGGCCCCGCCCTGTTGGCAACCAAATTAACACCAAGACTTTGTATGAAGTGAAATTAATAAGTAAATACCGAGGGAGTCCGGTGAGGAGGGAAGTTGTGGGAGGAACAATAAAATCTCGCTATTTCCGTTTTAGGCTGTTCCTTATCTGGGTCACAGTAAAACCAATGTTCTGCCAATATTTACTTTTGATCTTTGCTCCAGCGTGGCGGAAAGATGCCCGGGCCCAGCATAAATGTGAGGGTGGAATTGAGAGTTATGAGAAGAGAAAGGAACTCACCCTGAAATAAAATCGTCTCAAGAACCTAAATAAGAAAATGCCATTCGTTTCACAGAAACACTCAAAGGTCAAGTTTACTTTTTCAGCTGCCACTCTCAGAAGGCCTGTCAGCTTTCCCAGAAATCTGTGAAACCCCTTTGGAAGCATTTGTGACCCAGGTCAGAGGTCACAGATGGCAGCTTGCCCCCCTAGGGAGGGGCATCCTGGGTGGCTCAGTGGGTAAAGAATCCGCCTGCAAGGCAGGAGACACAGGAGATGTGAGTTCAACCCGAGTCAGGAAGATCCCCTGGAGGAGGAAATGGCAACCCAGTCCAGCATTCTTGCCTGAAAAATCCCATGGACAGAGGAGCCTGGCGGGCGACAGTCCGAGGGGTCACAAAGAGTCAGGCATGACTGAGCGAGCAAGTGCATGCACTTGCATGCACCACATATGTAGGCAGCCAATGTGGATTTTTGATCAGCAGTGGTTTAATGGTTTCAAAATCAAGGCATTTCACATAAATACAGGAGTTTCTGGTTTCCCTTGAAACACTTGGCGCTTGGCCATACTGGCTCCATATTCCCACATGGAAACGTTAGGCTGTACATAGCCAAGTGTTCGCTGCACCTTGCAGATGGGGCCACGGTTACTGGTGAGCCACGGTCTCCACACTCCCCGCTGTCCGCCGTCAGCACTGCTTCACTCATTGCTTGTTTTCACACTTTATTCACTCAAGCAATATTTACTGAGCACTTACCATGTGCCAGGCCCTGGGATTATAGCTGTGAGCAAAACAGAAGAACATCCCCCACTTCTTAGAACTTATGTTCCAGCTGGGGAGACAGATGATGAACAAAAAAATAACTTCAAATACATAAAATGCCAGAGAAAAATAATGCAGCCAAAGTGGATACAGACTGTGAGGCGTGGTTGAGGCAGGCCCTACTGAAAAGGTGGCATTTGAGGAAGTACCTGAAGCAGGTGAGGGAACAAACTTTGAGGGTATCTGTGGGCAGAAGGCTCCAGCCAGAATCACTAGCAAGTGCAAAGGCCCTGGGGCAGGACCCTTCCTGTCTGAGGAGCGGCGAGGAGGCCGGTGCATCTGGAGGGTGAGGGGGGCCGTGAGAGAGGTGAGGTCAGGGAGGCATCCGGAGCACAGACCTGGGAGGGCCTCATGGGATCTCTGGCTTTTCCTCTGCATGAGGTGGGAGCCGTGGAGGGTTCTGGGCAGAAGAGGGACACGGCTGGACTTAGACTGTGATAGACACCCCTGTAGCTGCATGAGCGGACTGTGTACATGCGTCTGCGTGTAGAGGGTGGGGTGAGGAGCAGGCATGGCAGCAGGGCAACCAGTGCAGACCTACTGCAGTAGTCCAGGCACAAGGAAACGCGGGCCAGAGCAGGGCGCTGGCACGGAGGCGGGAGAGGAGGTTGGGTTCTGGTCATAGTCACTGTATGTCCTACCTGGCTCTTTTTGGCTCGTAGGAGAAACTTTGCTCACTCACCCTGATCCAGCCACGTTGTTCTTGCACAATGCAGCCCCAGGGCTGTATCTTTAATCCCCCAAAGACCTTAGGAGCTCATTTGATTGTCAAATAGCCCCATTTTACAGATGGGGCATGGGAACATGAGCTCCTGTTCACCCAGTGTGTTGTCTAAGAGGTTCACAGCTATATCTCCCACCCTTGTGATTTTTCTTGCTTTTTCTTTGAGAAGCAGCTTTACTGAGACATACTTTGTACGCCACAGAATCGATCCTTTTAAAGTGTACAAACCGGTGGATTTTGGTATATTCAGAGAGTTGTACAAAAGTCACTACTAATTTAGAACATCGTCCTTGCCCCCAGAAAAAACCCTGTCCGTTAGCAGTCACTCCCCATTCACCCCTTCCCAGACTCTGGCTATCAGTAACCTTCTTTCTGTCTCTGTGAACGTGCCTCTTCTGGATGTTTCGGATAAATGGAATCATACAGTCTGTGGGGTTTGGCGCCTGGCTTCTTCCACTAGGCATGTCTTTGTGGTTTCCCCAAGATGTAGCCGGTATCAGTACCGCATCCCTTTTCAGGGTTGAATAACACCCCACTGGATGGACATGGCACGCTTTGTCCACTCATCTGCTGACAGGCTTTGTTTTTGTGGGATGTATGTCTTCACTTCTCTTGAGTATATATATATATATATATATATATATATATATATCTTCTCAAGGAGAAGAATGAGCGGTGAAACTCCATGTTTAACCTTTTGAGGAAGTGCTTTTTCAAACTGTTTTCCCACATGTCTGCCTTACGCTAAACTCTGACCAGCCACGCGTGAGGTTCCAGGTTCTGGATACCCTCCTCAGGTTCTTATTACAAAGTAACTTTGACTCTCCTCCCATTGAGAAGGGAGGTCTCGCCAACCTCTCCTGTCGCATCCCCTTGAATCTTGGATGACCTTTATGACTGCATAAACTGACAAAACGCAAATGATCCTAGGTGACGTCTGATCCCGGATCATAAGACGCCCTGCACTTCCAGCGTGATCTCTTGGAATGCTTGCTCTGGGAGCCCCACCGCCACGTTATATGGAAGCCCAACCAGCCCAAGTGAAGAGACTACATGGAGAAGTCACACCTAGGGTGTCCCCCCGCCAGCCCTGCAGAGGGACCAGCCGCCAACCATACACATGAGGACTCTTCACGTGATACCCCTGCCCTCTAGGCGCCAAGTCACCCCCGTCATCCCAGCTGAGACGGAGATGGAGAACATCGGATCCCAACATCGGAGAATGGAGAAATACATCTCTCTGTATCTTGTCTGAATTCCTGACCCACAGGATCCGAGGGATATAAATCTGAAAGAATTAAATGGCTGTCTTCTGCCACTACGTTTGGGGGTGTTTGTTATGCAGCAGTGGCAGCCAAAACCCCCAGCTAGCAAGGGGCAAGGTCAGAATTCAAGTCCTAGTCTGTCTGGTGACAGTCCTTCCATTATGACCCCATGAGCGCTGCTCCACCACACCTCCGGCCGTGACGAGGGGGATCGAGGCTCCATCCCTGGTCCCATCTGACTCGGTACATCAGGTGACATCCCGTTCTCAGCCTGACCTTCGGGCAGCAGCATCAACTACGGATGGAAAAGGCTTCCTTTCTGTTTGGCAGATTGTTGCTGCTGCCATGGCTATTATTCAACACACAAGCTTTCTTATTCTCTCTCCACAAATTAAAATAAACAAATAAGGAAAAATGAATCCCACCTTCATCCCCAGCATGCGGGGAGAATCTCCATGAAACCTTGACTCCAGGGTTGAGCCGCATGACACAGGCATTTAAGTTGACAGTTTCACCATGAACAAACAGCCAGGGTGGTGTAGGAGAGAGAGAGACCTAAATAGCTCAGGTGAGTCCAGTGGGCAGATCCTATCTTTTCTCCAGCACGTCCTCAAATACACGGCGGTCCCTCCATCCAGAGGCTGTTTTGATTTACAGAGAGTTCACAGTGCACTATGGCCGAGAGAAAATTTAACTTATTTTCTAGAATCAGTTTGGCTCCACATAAAAGGAAAACTCATTTCCCCAACAAAACAGGGATTGCTTTACATGTATTATTTTGTCCCTGCTTTTTTCACCGAACGACATCCCTTGAACAGCTTCCCACGTAAGCTCCTTCCTCGTGGCCTTTTTTTTTTTTTGGAGGAGGGAAGCTTTTGCGTGCTTCATGTGATATTTTGGTCTGGGCAGTAACACAGTAAAAGTCTATTGAAACACCATGAATCTTCCAGTCGTAACGCTGAGTGAAAGAAACCAGACAGGGAAGAGCCCATGCTGTGTGATTCCATTTATATAAAGTCCAGAAGCAGTAAAATTAAGCTCTGAGGTTAGAACTCTGCACAGGGGTTTGTTAACCATAGGGGGATTTACTGGGAGGAGACATACAAGGGGCTTTTGGGATGTTCTGTTTCATTCTGGAACATTCATCTGGATGCTGACTCGATGAGTTTGTCCCTTGGTGAGAACTCTCTGTAGGGTGTGCACACTTTTCTGTGCAAAAGATAACTAAAAACACCAGTGTTTTCAGAACATGGACTGTGCCGTATGGAAATACATGCTTCATGTTTCTGCTACATGTAGATATACACGACTCTTTAAAGGGTTGGATATGAAGCTAGGAAACCTGGGTCTGAATCCTGGCTTGACCAATGATAACTGTGTCACCTTCGGCAAATTGGGCTTCCCGGGTGACTAGACGGAAAAGAATCTGCCTGCAATACAGGAGAGCCAGATTCAATCCCTGGGTCGGAAAGATCTTCCGGAGTAAGGAATGGCTACCCACTCCAGTGTTCTTGCCTGGAGAATTCCATAAACAGAAGGAGCCTGGAAGGCTACAGTCCACGTAGTCACGAAGAGTCATACACAACTGAGTGACTGACACTTTCACTTTCACTTGGGCAAATAACCTTTCTGAGCCTCCATTTCTTCATCTGGATTCCAAGTTCACAAGGCCCCCAGGATCAGCCCCTGCCACCCTGTCCAAGGTGGACCTACCAGCCCTCTTTGGCTCTCTCTCTAAGCACAAGCCACACTGGCCACTGCTCTGCTCCTCCCACAAGCAAAGCTTAGTGTAGCCACAGGGCCTTTGCACTAGCTATTCCTGCTACTCTCCTCTCCCTGATTTTCTTGTGATCAGTTCTTTTTTTCTCATTCATGTCTCAGTTCAAGTATCACCTCCTGGAGAGCCCCTTTGCTGACCTCTATCCACACCACCCATTATCAGTTCTATTCCCTGGTCTCATTCTCCTCCCAGCCCCTCCAGCTGCAATGATCATACTTGCTTTTTGCATTGCTGTTGTTTGCTTGTTATTTGTTCAGCATTCCCTCTGGTCCCACAGACTCCATGAAATCAGGGATTTTTCTTTTAATATTTATTTGTTTGGCTGCGCTGGGTCATAGTTGCAGCATGCGGGATCTTTCATCTTTGCTGCAGCATGCAAGATCTTTAGTTGCAACATGTGAGATTTTAATTCCCTGACCAGGAATTGAACCCAGTCCCCTGCATTGGAAGCACAGAGTCTTAGCCATTGGACCATCAAAGGAAGTCTTGAAATCAGGGATCTTGCCAGTCTTGTTGATTGCTAACATCCTCACCACCTAAAATAGTAACTATTTGCTGTATGAATGAATCAATCTACCCAGTGACCTAATCCTACTTTATAGAATATTTGAGAGGTTCAAGGAGATGATGTCTTGAAAGCGCACTTTAAGCAAGCAGGTTTATAAAGCACAAGAGAACTTTGGAAGTCTTGGTCAAAGATGGTCAGTTACCAGGAGGACTCTAGCTAGGCTTGGGTTTTCCCCTTAAGCTAAACCTTCAATAATCTGACCTGTGCTACAAGTCACTTTACCTTCTACAGCTATTTGCCTGGAACAAAATCTTTGATGCTCTTATTTAGCTTATTTATTTCTATAATAATACTTTAACATGATGTTAAGTCATTCAGAAGGTACCAAGAGGAAAATGAGAAGCTTGTCTCCCCCTGACTCCTGACCCAGAAACAGCTAACATTTTCAGACACCGGGCAATGATTCCAGAAAATTTCTACACATCAACAGGCATGTAGGGAGATACACCCCCACCTTTTCTATTTACACAAAAAGGATCTGATTGATTATACATAAACCAGCTTTGTATCCCTGCTTTTTCTTTTTTCCACTTTACAATCTATGTCCCTATCGCTGCATAGGAATTGGCTTTGCTCTTTTTAGAGACTGTAGATGATTTATCCATTCCCAATTGATGGATGTGGCTGAATTCAGTTGTTTGCTGCTGAAAACAGTGACCGTTCTCCAACACACATCTGGGGGCCCAGAGAGTCACGAGCGTCATCTCGAGTCTGTTAGAGGAAACCAAGCACTCTTCCCTCCCCACCCTCTTCTCCAACCCCCTCCAAATGCCCTCCCTGGTGTTTGTGTTTTGGCCTTTTAAAGACTTTTTCAAAGTTGACTTTGGCTTCTTGGCCTGAACCCTGAAGTGTTTGAGCTGATAAGATAGTGGGCTTGGCGGAGGGGCCGGGAGCAAATAGTTACCTTGGAGGCCCTCGGCCGAGCAGAGGAGGGGGACGCCGTGCTGGGTCCCAGCCAGGCCGGGGAAGCAGGGAGACGGGGTCGGGGGCGGCTGCACGCGCGCGGCTCCTCACCAGCTCCTCGCGACCTTCAGATCAGTTCTGAGAGGGCCCCCACCAGGGTCGACCTGTTTACCGGGGCCTCTCGGAAACCAAACAAGACACCGCGGGCAAGTGAGAGCAAAGTCCCGGCGAAGCTCAGGCCTCAGGCCCACCTCCAGAGGCCTTGCAGCCTGAGGGGCCCGCGGGCCCACAGGGGGGCCCAGGACCCACAGCCCCTGCACGATCTGGCCCCACCCACCTCCCCAACCTCAGCCAGCTGCGCTGTCAGCTTGTCAACACCCCACGCGGCTCCTACCTTAGACCCCCATCAGTGCTGTTCCCTCTGTCTGCAGAGTTCTCACCTCCCACTTCCTCAGCCAAGATGATACCTCCTCCTCCAGGAAGCCTTCCATGATGCCCAGGATGGGTCTTGAGCCCCCTCAGGGCTGTCTCATGTTCCTGTATATTCTCTATCTCAGCTCCAACTCCTCTGGATTCAGGTCACCATTTGTGGGTGGCCAAAGGGCTTCCCTGGTAGCTCAGATGGTAAAGAATGCAGGAAACCTGGGTTCAATCCCTGGATTAGAGAGATCCCCTGCAGGAGGGCATGGCAACCCACTCCAGTATTCTTGCCTAGAGAATCCCCATGGACAAAGGAGACGGGCAGGCTGCAGTCCATGGGGTTGCAGAGTCGAACAGGACGGAGCGACTAAACACAAAGTACCCAGCAAAGCCAGAGTCCAGGCTCTGCATCTGACCCGCCGGCATTCAAATGTTGGCTCCCGTATTAGCTGTGCAACCTTGGGCCTCAGTTTTCTCATCTAGAAAGTGGGCATTATGATGGCACCACCTCATAGGATGGTTGCAAGGAAGAAGCGATTTAATTGAAGGGCTAAGAGCAGTGTCTGACACAGAATGTTGCTCGGCATTAATCCATCATTTCTCTCCCACAGACCAGAGTAGGTGCTCACTTAACACTTGCTGGATAAATTCGTGCAGCCCTTCAAATGCGTTCTTGAAGATGAGCAGTGGGGGAAAACGCTTTTGATATAATGGAAAAGCTTTCTAAAGGACACCACCAAATAGTTGAGCAGTATGATTAACAACCCTGCAAACACACACACGCACAGGCACACGCACGCACACACACAAATACCTTAGGTTACGAGAAAGAGGAAAAAGAAAAAAGAAAACCGGACTGTTTAGTGTGGTTGCATTAGAAGAATGGGACAAAGAATAATTCATCTTTCTTGTTTGATGTGTTTTTTTCTAATCTTCTTTAATAAGCATGGTTTCAATTTAAAAGGGAAAGAAATAACAACGAATCTAGCAAAAGGGGAGCCCGCAAGCCCTTTCTGTTCCATAGAGTTTTCCCACAAGCCGGGGCAGGGTGGGGTGGGGCGGCGTGCTCAGAGAAAGAGCTGCCCTTTAGAAGTGAAGCAAGAGCGGGAAGCCCAGCGCGCTCTGGGCCGGCGGACGGTGTCAGCCGACCAGGGGAAGTTGAGCGCCTAGTGACCCAGCACGCCCTCTCCCAGCGTGGGGCCTGGCGGGCGTGTGACGCTGCCACGCCAGAGCCTCGGCAGGCCCCAGACCCGGCTAGCGACCCCGCCTCACACCGCAGCCCCACGTGTCCCTACGGCCTAAAGGGGGTCACCCCACCGTGTCCCTGCCCCTCTTCACATGCGATAACTAGCTTAACCTGGTCTGGACAACCTGCCTGTGAGCAAGCTGGGGGTCACTCTGTCAGCCTCACTTCACAGAGAAGAAAACCAAGGCTTGAAAGATGTAGTGATTTGCCCAAGGTTGCCGAGCTGGTAAATAGCGGCATCTAAATGTATCACCACTTGGTTCCATCCTTGTCTATGATCGGCCTCCTTCTTCTCATTTCTACAAAACCAAATGATGAGTTTCTACAGGAAAAGGGTGGGTTTGCAGGCTTCACTGTGTCCCCAGGGCTTGGCCAGAGTCTAGCTCGTAAGGCCGGCTCTAGCACAATAATGATGGTTGGATAAATGAATTAACCTATGGAGGATGAATAGATGGATGGATGGATGCATGGGTGGATGGATGTATGAATGGATGGGTGAGCAGGTGGGTGAAAGGAATGAATGAAAGGATGGATGATGGATGGGTGGATGGATATTAATGGATGAGTGGGTGGGTGGAAGGCATACAAGGAATGAAAGTATAGCTGAATAGGTAAAAGAATTAATTAAAAGACCATAAGAGGCCAAGGGTGCTAAGAGGATGCCTGTTGGTTCCTGGACCTTGAATGCACCCTTCAGGAAGGTTGCAGACCAGCAGCTCTCAAGCCAAATCAGGCTGCAGACATGTTTTGTTTTGACCATCCCAGGGTTTTTAATTTTTTAATTAATTTTCATTATTTTAAAATTAGGAAATTTCACATTAGAAATCTGAATCTCTGGTTTCCCTGACAGCTCAGCTGGTAAAGAATCTGCCTGCAATGCAGGAGACCCCAGTTCAATTCCTGGGACAGGAAGATCCCCTGGAGAAGGGACAGGCTACCTACTCCAATATTCTTGGGCTTCCCTGGTGGCTCCGACGGCAAAGAATCTGCCTGCAATACAGGAGACCTGGTTCGATTCCTGGGTTGGGAAGATCCCTTGGAGGAGGGCATGGCAGCTCACTCCAGTATTCTTGCCTGGAGAATCCCATGGACAGAAAAGCCTGGAGGGCTATATAGTTCATGGGGTAGCCAAGAGTTGGACACAACTGAGCAAGGATACGATCCTTGCAAAATTGGGCCAGCTCACGTGCCGGGAAGCAATGTGCCAGGACTGACAGGGCGGAGCCACCTGGGACCGCAGTCTTCACCACTCCCCAGCGCATCTCTGATGTTGAGGTTGGGTGTCGGCTGCCACTTACTAGAGCACTTCAGGCTGGTGTTCTTCTCATAGTATAATTGCAATGAAAATGAAAAATCTCGTGTACCTGAGTTTCCATCAAAAGTGGGAAAATGAAAACATGTAGAAAGAAAACTGGGAGAGACGTTGTTTGTGGAAGGAGATAGTGTTCTGTGGATCTGATGCCCACACGTTGCATACTTTCCTGAGGGACGGTAGAATCAGTGGTTGAGGGCACAGGTGCTGGGGCTTGAGAACCAGGTTCCAGCCCCAGGTCTGCTGGCTGCGTGGCCTTGGCCAAGTCATTGAACCTCTCTGGGTTTCAGTTTCCTTGTCTCTAAGGCAGAGATGGTGTCAGTT
Organism: Hydropotes inermis; assembly: GCA_020226075.1. Classification (NCBI taxonomy): domain Eukaryota; kingdom Metazoa; phylum Chordata; class Mammalia; order Artiodactyla; family Cervidae; genus Hydropotes; species Hydropotes inermis. The sequence continues at coordinate 4,841,218 of CM035277.1, read as the reverse complement.
CCCACCTCTGGGCATTAATGAGTTCCCATGTGTGAAACTCTCTGCGTGTGAGCCAGGACTAACTTTGGTTGTTTTGAGTGACCTGCACAACAGGGGTTCTAAACCCAGGGCCATTTGGCAATGCCTAAGGACTCCACAAGGCGTCCCTTCCAGGCTGCAGCCAGTTAGACAAGGGATGTGTCCCTAGCGCCTCCCAGTGGCTTCATTCCTAAACTGCACGAAGCTCTCCAGCCTGGGGTAGTGGGGGGGAATAGGGACTGACCCCACGGCCATCTTCATCCAGACTCAGTGAGAAGGTGGAGATTTAAGGTCATTTAAGATGGTAGCAAAGGCTAAGGAGACAGAATGACATGGGTTTGGATCCCAGCTCTCCCACAGAGCAGCGGGAGACCTTAAGCAAATCTATGACTCCTCTGGGCCTCAGTTTCCTCAGCTGTAAAATGGGGATGATGTTACACCAGTGTTATGGTAGGATTATATTAAGTAACATACATAAACAGATGGCACCTACTGGATGCCTCATAATTCTCTCTGACACTGGTGTTCACCTAGATCCAGAGCCATGGGGATGAGCTTCCAATATACCCAGAACGATTTTAAATAATTCTCAAACAAATAGTTTTGCTAGAGGGGTGGGATGTGATGCAGGATGGGACATTCAAGAAGGAAGGGAGATATGTATACTTATGCCGATTCACATTGTTGCTGGCAGAAATCAGCCCAACATTATAAAGCAATTGTCTTCCAATTAAAAATAAATTTAAAAAATAATTTTGTGGCAAAGTCACATTTACTATACAGAATGGGATCCACAACATATTGTCAAATAACCTCAGGCCTGAAGAACATGGTGCAGAAGGGAGATCCCATTTTTGTTTGGCGTATCTGGATTTTAGAATACATAGATTTGTAACATCTGTAAGAAACAAAGACCTAATTTTCTTAGTATATAAAGAGCTCTTGCAGATGAAGAGACAATTACCTGATAGAAATATAGGCAAAGATGTGAATGCTTTACTACCAGAAAAGAGATGCAAATGGCCTTCAGATATATTTTTTAATTCCCAACCTAAAGGAAGACTATGAGGATTACAGCCACGGTGAACACGTTTTTCCCCCGATGGGCAAGGCCAAGATGGAGCCGGCGGATAATAGTTGGCACTGGCTGTGGGGAAACCAGGGCTCAGGTCAGTCGTTGCCCCGAATGTCAGTTGGTAGGCATGACCTCAGAAAGCTTTTAGACAATAAATGTTAAAATTTAAAAATGTACCTGCCCTTTGGGCGGTTCGGGGGCTAAGAATTCATCCCTTCAGAAATAGATCCGCGTACACGGAAAGACGCCTGCGAAAGGAACACTGATGTGCGGCATTGCTTGCTGCAGCAAAACACTGGCATCGGCTACATGGTATTGCCAGGGACTGGTTAGATAAATTACGCTATTCAGACAATGGAATGTGTAAAGAATGCTCTCCCAGTGTTGATCTGCAAAGATCTCCAAGGCACATCATTGAGTAAAAAACAAAACCAGTGCAGGGGAGGGTGTGCCGTATGCTTCTATTTAGAGAAACAGCTACAGGAATCCATGTGCACATTTGCTTACCTATACTCTGGACATCTCTGCAATGATCCCCAAGAAATGATAGCCAGGGTGACTTCCTGACAGGGAAGCTTGGAGATTTAGAGCTGGAGAGCAGGGCTTAAGGATTATTGCTGTTTAGTCGCTAAGTCATACTCCAACCCTGCGACCGCATGGACTCCACCCCGCCAGGCCCCTCTGTCCATGGGATTTCCCAGGCAAGAATACTAGAGTGAGTTGCCATTTCCACCTCCAAGGAACCTTCGCAACCCAGGGATCAAACCCGTGTATCCTGAATTGACAGGTGGATTCTTTACCACCTGGACACCAGGGAAGACAGGGGCTAACGACTAGACAGGGAGTATCCTCTGTGAATCTTGTGGTAGCTTTTCAACTACTTTTCATGCAAGTATGTTTTCTTATTAATATTTTTAAAGTTTTTCATCCTTTAAATTAGACGAGAGGGAGCAATGTCTGCAAGGATATGCTCCAAAGTGTCAGCAGCACTTATCTGTGGGTGATTGATGGGGATTTGGAGTGACTTTTATTATCTCATTTTTACTCAGATGGATTTCCTGATTTTTAAAAAATAATTATAAAGGACATTTGGTATTAATAACTTCAAAAATTCTTTAAAAGTAGACTCTCCCTGTTTTTTTGGTAGCCAGGGGGAAACTAACTTCTACAGTGAAAAGCAACAATGGAGTATGTGCACTCCCCTAAACAGTCAAATCATCTTCACTTCCAAGAACGTTATGGAATTACATTCCATGAAAAGTGAGGACTGATACAGTCATCCTACTGTCTGTGTGTGTGTGTGCCTGCTTGGTCGTGTCCAGCTGTTTGTGACCCTGTGGACTGTAGCCCACCAGGCTCCTCTGTCCATGGGATTCTCCAGGCAAGAATACTGGAGGGGGTTGCCATTTCCTTCTCCAGGAGATCTTCCCAACCCAGGGATCGAACACCGGTCTCCTGCATTGCAGGGGGATTCTTTACCATCAAAACTCTTAAGCTTCCAACTTGTATTGGGGCTTGAATCAGCTTCAAATCTGTCACTTATTCGCTGGGCACATCAGTTCAACTCTCTTGGCCTCACTCTTCTCATCCACAATGTGGAAACACTGCAGTGCTGCTCGCAGACTTGTCTGAGATGATGCCTGTCGAGTTCCTCTCCTGGCTCAGGGTGGACAGAGTGTGACCTGGTTTTTCTTTCAAACATGATGGGAAAACAGAACAGGCAGGGGTTGTGCACATTCACGGGAAGGACAGGATGGGGCCCTTTGCCTTCTTCAGGATTAGTTTGTAAATAGCTCTGTTTGAGCAGGCTCTTGGAGTTGGTGATGGACAGGGAGGCCTGGAGTGCTGCAGTCCATGGGGTCACAAAGAGTCGGACACGACTGAGAGACTGAACTGAACGGACTGAGCTCTGCCCAGAGTCCCCAGTACTCGGCCCATCTCTGCTGGGCAGTCTTCCTACAGCTTGGAAAGAGTGACACCAAGTGGCCAGGACCGAAACTACACCTTCAGGCCTCAGGCTTATTGACAGCCTGGGAGTGTCTCCTCGTCCCCTCCACCGGTGGTCTTGAGCAAGGTGCTGAACCTCTCTGGATCTCATTTTCCTCAGCTGCAAAGTGGAGGTGAATGTGCTCCTGTGGTAGGGCATAGTTGAGGTGTAAATAGGGTGATCCAGGGACATCATCTCCAGGCCGCTCTATTATACAGCAAACGCCTGGGAGAACCCAGCTCTCATTATCATCACTCCCGCAAAGTTCTAGCCTCCTACATCCTCCTCCAGAGAGATTCTAAATCAGAACTCCCAAAGCATAGACCAAGTACCAATGGTGCTTCATGGGGAGATTTCAGTAGGTACAGGGCTGCTCCATCCAATAACACTCCATTTTCTCTTCAATGTTCTTATTACATCGAGGCAACAGTTTGACTTCCTCTTCTTGGGCTCTCGATGGTGACTGCAGTCATGAAATCAGAAGTCAATTGCTTCTTGGCAGGAATGCCATGACAAACCTAGACACAGAAATATTACTCTGCCGACAAAGGTCCATATAGTCAAGGCTATGGACTTCCCAGTGGTCACATACGATTTTGAGAGCTGGATCATAAAGAAGGCAGAGCACCAAAGAACCGATGCCTTCCAACTGTGGTGCTGGAAAAGACTCCTGAGAGTCCCTTGGACGGCAAGGAGATCAAACTGGTCAATCTTAAGGGAAATCAACTCTGAATACTATACTCATTGGAAGGACTGATACTGAAGCTGAAGCGCCAGTATTTTGGTCACGTGATGTGACTAGCTGATATTGGAAAAGTCCCTGATGCTGGGAAAGGTTGAGGGCAGGAGAAGAGGGCATCAGAGGATAAGATGGCTGGATGGCATCACTGATGCAATGGACATGAACTTGGGCAAAATTCAGGAGACCATGAGGAACAGAGAGGCCTGGTGTGCTGCAGTCCATGGGGTCACAAAGAGTGGGACGCAACTGGGCAACTGAACCACAGCAACAGATTGTTACTGATAGGTCTTTAATGCCTTTCTAATGCTTACCCATCTTCCTTTTGAGCAAAAAGTAAGTGGGCCTTAGGCTTAGAGCCTTCAAAAGGCAAAGTTACTTGACCACAACTCAATAAATATAAATGTTTTCATATTTACATTTTTGTCATTACGTTTACATTTTGTTACATTTGCCTTTTGTCAAAGGCAAGTGGTGCTGGTTTTCCATTTACAGTAGGTGTGGCGGGTTGTGTTATTTTCGAGGCTTATCAGTCCTTCCTACCGGTAGTTCGCTGGTAACTTCCCACTGATGTCAGTCTTGGCGGTGTGACTTCCTTTGACCAATAGCATCTGAGTTAAGCTTCCAAGCAGGAGCTCTAAGAGCCAGCTTGTGGTCCTGACACTTGCTCTTCTTTCTCGCCTTCGAGTCAGATGGCAGGGAGCGGGCTGGTTCTTCAACCTGCAACCCGGAGTAAAGAGGGCACCTAGACCAGAGCTGCAGTCAAGCTGCAAACAACATGAAACATGAATGCGAAACAAACCTTCATAGTTGACAGCCCACTGAGATTCTTGGCTGGTTTCTTATTGCAGCACAATCGAGCCTGAATTGACTGATATAGTAGAAATAACACATTGCCTTTAAAAATAAATATACTTTAGTAAAATGAACGTGTTTGTTTAAAGAAAAACACTAGGTAAGGTGGTAGGGACTTGTCACAGGTCGACATACTGTGGGCAGTAGGGGGCATACATAACGACAGCAGTGGCTGGATGACTGAAGTTGAGAAAGACGTGCACAGTTTTAAATGTGAAAACTGTTGCTCCAGGTTGCACATGGCTCATCTCAGAGCCCCCCAAATACTTCTCGATTCACATTTCCAACTCTCCAGTCTTTGCCTCCCCTCACGTAGCCAGAGTGGGTTTCCTGGAGCATACATTTGACAGGGTTCTCCCCTGCCCTGACCTCTCTGGGGGCTCCCTGGCACCCTCAGGGCGAAGCCCGAGGTCTTCGTCACGGACACCGGGCCTTCACAGCCGTCCCCTCACCCCCGTCTTCTCTCCCGCCTGCGTTCTCGGTCGCAGCCACACTGACTCTTTGCTGTTCTTTGAATAAGGCAAGCACGCTCCTGCTTCAGAGTTGTGCTTCAAATTTGAAATCCTCTCATTATAAAGCCCCTCCCGAGGGGGGCAAGGCCGTTCCTTACTCCCTCCGGTCTCTGCTTAAATATTACTTTCTTGAAGAGTTCTTCTCAGACCACGCTGTATAAAACAGTGGCCCTCTAGTCTCCTGCCCCTTTATCCTGGTTTTTCGTTCCCTATCACCTATGACTCTCTGACCACATTAAATATCTGTTTATAATCTGGATCCTCCATTAGAATATTAGCTCCTCGAAAGCAAAGTTTTTGTTTTCTCATTATGGTGGCCCCAGTGCCTACAACAGCACCTGGCACATAGTAGGTGCCCAGTAAGCATTTGCTGAAGGAAAGGATGAATAAAAGATAGCAAAGGTAAACCCCAGAAGCTTTAGGCCCAGGACATAATAGTATCTTTTTTTCCGCACTATTTATGTTTTCTGTGTTCCTTTTTTAAAATGTACTTATTTTTAATTGAAGGATAATTGCTTGATGTGTTGGTTTCTGCCACTCATCAACATGAATCAGCCATAGGTATACATATGTCCCCTCCCTCTTGAACCTATTTATTTTTAAATTTTATTTTATTTATCTTTTTATTGAACATCATACCATCTTCAAGTCCAGTTGATAAAGAACTTCTCATTCTCAATGGTTCAGATCACCTGAATCTCCCTGTCTTCCCCCGAGTACATGTCTCTCTCCGACCCATTCAGGCCAGGGAAACGAAACACTGGGTGGCCAGGCCTAGACCATATGCCCATATTTAAGACTAGGAGTAGGCTCAGCTCTAGGAGTAGGCTCACTCTACACGCGCTGAATGAGATAGGGTGTCCTGTAAGAAAACTGTGATGCTCTTATCGGAAAAAGAGGAAATAAATGTCAGGTAGGCAGACTCCGAAAGTTAGATTATTCACCTAGCTGAGTGCCTAGGAACTCAACATGCACTCCATGAAACAGGAGCCTTATTTGGGATCAAGCTGAATACAGGTGGGAGGTGAAGCAGGCGGAACTATGCTAACACCAGAGATGGAGCTAGAATAAGGAACAGGTGATTCAGGCAGAGCCTTAGACACCAGTGTATCCATGGCATTAACACTGCTGGAAGGAATCAGAAGTTGGGAAGCAAAAAGAAATCTTCAATTTCTACATGCAACTTCTTACATAATCAGCATAATATTAATTAACCTCTCTTCTGATGCTCAGGACGACACCCTTGATGAGAAATTTAAAAATAAATACCGTTGCCTCTCATCTATTACTGTTGATGAGTTTGAGGAGCCACATGTGCTTATTGCATGATACAACCATAAGGCAGCCCACAAACCCCAACGACCAGCCAAGTGGGGCCTCCTGAAATTGGCAGTCATGGTCAGCTGAAATTCTGAAACCATATGGTGTAGTGCTGTTATTGGGAATGAGTAATCTGTTTTGTTCCAGAATCTAAAGTCTATACTCTTCAGTGGGAGAGTTTGAAAGCTGTCTCTCAATATCAGTCTTCCCCTTCCTGTAATGATAGACGCTCCGTAAAAGCGTATGGCTGTTTGGAATAAAGACTACATCTCCCAGACTCCTTTGCAGCGGGAGTGGCCACGTGACTGAGGGATGGTCAAAGGGGTTTGAACCTGGGAACCAAACGTGGTGGTCAGCCACTTGGGTTTCAGGATGGGGACAACATGCTGCTGCTAATGGGGCCCGAGCCTCTGACAGGTTCATGGTGCAGTCACCATCCCAACTCAGGCTTCTGTCCAAAAGGATAATTTTATCATACTTCCATCTCTTATGTCTCTGAACCCCACAGATGAAGTTATATTCAAAATAACGTTCAGTCATTCAGTCGTGTCCGACTCTTTGTGACCCCATGGCCTGCAGCATGCCAGGCTTCTCTGTCCATCACCAACACCCAGAGCTTGCTCAAACTCATGTCCATCGACTCAGTGGTGCTGCCCAACGGTCTCATCCTCTGTCGTCCCCTCCGCCTCCTGCCTTCAGTCTTTCCCAGCATCAGGGTCTTTTCCAAAGAGTCAGTTCTTCGCAATAAGTGGCCGACGTATTGGAGCTTCAGCTTCAACATCAGTCCTACACTTCTAAAGAAGTGGGTCTGACTTGAAAAATTGTGTACAGTATATGCATAGAGTAAATCCTTAAAGAAAAAGAAGAAAATGAAAAGAAGTGCTCAGTTTTGATTTACTCTCACCAGTTTATTCCTGTTCTACAAATACTGAAGACTGTGTCAAGGAAGACAGCCTGCCCAGGGCGCCCTGGGATTTTAGCTGCTTTAACAAGACCTGGGACCCTTCGCTGCAATGCTGCAATGGCTGCACCTGGACACACCTCTCCTCCAGCAACGGAATACAAAGAAACCGTATGGGACTAAAGATAACTGCATGCATGTGCAGTTGGGGTGGATTCTGGACCCCAAAGATACAAAGAGACCAGAAACCCCAACTGCCATTTTTGAGGAGCCTGGAGCAAAATCAGGATGTCAAGAGCAAAAGCAGAATACTGTACATGCCCCCGCTGCACACACCACCACCTAGGGGTGGGCAAAACGCCTAAGCCACCCCTCCAACCTGACCCATGGACATACCCTTACCCTTCACCCCATATAAGAAACAAGTTTGCTGCCCCCTCAGCAGAGGAAGCGGGGAAGCAAGCAAGGAAACCTGTTGTTTGTTCTCACCTCCCCCCATCCCTGCTGTAGCAGGGACCCCAATAAAGCCTTGCCTGAATTTCTTGTCTGGCCTCTGATCAATTTCTATTGATGAAGGAGGGCCAAAAACCCTGGTTGGTAACAAAACCGCTCTGGCACCTTTAACTGAAGTCCCCCAGGCTCTGAATTCCCAAACCTGGCTGACTCTCAGTAGCATATGTAGAGTCGTTCTAAAATACAGATTCCTGGGCCTTGGCCAGTCCATTCGAAGAAGTAGGAGATGAGGAATTTATAATTTACAGATGGTAAATTATAGCTGGCAAGCTCGCCTTACCAGCTGCGTGACCTTGGGCGAGTTCCTTCACTTCCCTGTGCCACTGTTCCTTCTCCCAAATAACGAGGACAGTGATCGCAGGGGCCACAAGAGGGCTGCTGTGAGGTGAGCTCGTTCCGTGTATGTGAGACGCCTAGCACGGTGCCCAGAACAGAGTGAGATCCGTGTTAGTTCTCATCACGCCTGTTGGCAGGAGTATAATTTTGTTTTTCCTTTTGGCCACATAGAGCAGCATGCAGGATAAGTTCCCCAACCAGGGATCAAACCCACACACCCCGCAGTAGAAGCGTGGTTTTAACCACTGTACCACCAGGGAAGTCCTGGTGAGGGTATAAACGAATGCAAACTCTCAGGAGAACAATTTGCTCTATCTACCAAGATGATGGGTTTCCCTGGCAGCTCAGTGGTAAAGAATCCTCCTGCCCATGCAGGAGACACGGGTTCGATCCCTGGGTTGGGAAGATCCCCCAGAGAAAGAAATGGCAACCCAGTCCAGTATTCTTGCCTGGGAAAGCCCATGAACAGAGGAGCCTGGCAGGCTACAGTTCACTGGGTTGCAAAGAATCCAAGACGACCTAGCGACTGAGCATGAGCTTGCACCAAGATGTTCAGTATGTCCACCTTGACCCAGAAACATGGTGGCTGAAAAACTTTGCCTAAGATTGTCCTCATTCATCCAGCTATGTGCGCAATAATGTTCTTTGCAAGTGTTTGCTGACCACCTGGAGGAGGACATGGCAGCCCACTCCAGTACTCTTGCCTGGAGAATCCCATGGACGGAGGAGCCTGGTGGGCTATGTCCATGGGGTCACAAACAGTCGGACAGGACTGAGCGACTCACACACACACGCACACACACATACACTGAGCACCTACATTTTAGTCAGAATAAGACAGGCTATGCTGCATAACAACCTCCCAAGTGGCAGCGACTCGTGACAGGAAAAGTTTGTTCCTTACTTTCGCATTATGACGCAGAGGGAGAGCCCTTCTGCATCTTGTTGCTATCCCGTCTGGAACAGGTGGTCTTGGAGATGGACCTGGCAGGCAAACAGACAGCTAGAAGGTCATATGGATTTTTTTAAGGACTAGGCTGGAAGTGGTTTCCATGATTTTTGCACATCCCATTGGGCGGAAATGAGCATAGTTCCAACCTGATTGCAAAAGAAGGTGACGAAGGCAGAAGAGCAAATAGATACTGAGTAAGCATTGTCCCTGTGAGATCTGCTACCTTCAGGGACTGTTCTAGGACCTGGAACCCCAGAGGTGAGCAAGGCCAACAAGGTCTGGCCCTCAGAGCTTCCCTGATAACAAACTTCTACTTGAAACATGATCCCAGGTGTCTGTCATTTTACGCCCGAGCAAGACCATCTGAAGGTTTCGTTTGCAGCAGTAGGGCTGTTGCATCAAAGAGTATATGCATTTGTCACTGTGATAGATGTGGTCAAATTGCTCTCCGAAGGACTGGGCCAGTTTCCACTTTCACCAGCATGGTACCAGAGTGTGTCTTTTCCTGCAGACTCGCCTGCACGGAGTGTTATCAGACTTTGGATTTTTGCCAATCTGATAGATGAGAAATGCTCTCTGTGTGTACTTTTAATTTCCTTTTTTTTAATGACAAAAAAGGGTGAACATCCTCTCATATATTTATGAGCTATTTGCATTCCCTTCTCTGAGAACTGTGTGTTCATGCCCCTCATCTATTTTTCTACTGACATTTTTAAATGAAAAATGAAGGGGAAGAACAGCATGCATATTATATTCACTTTTGCAAATTAAAAGCAGAGCAATATTTTGGCATATACATATAAGTAGTCTTATATGTGGATAAAGGTTTTCTAAAAGCAATCACGAGAAACTGTTAATGGGGAGTAGACTCAGCGCCATTTTTTTGCCTGTGAGCTTTTTAAAAATGTCAATTTTTAAACCCCTGAATGTGGGGGTGGTTTATTACACCTGCGTACTATGTTTTGAGCCTTTCTGAATGACTTCACTTTTCTAACCACATACAAGTGTTACTTTTTTTTTTTTAATGTCAGTAAAGGTCTTTTGGCCTTTTTGCCTTTATATTTTATACATTTTATAAACTCTGACATATGTTGTTTTAACTCAGAAATATTCTAAAAGCCCACTGTATCTGCAACACATCTGAGGCCAGTCCCAGAATTCAGCTCAAGTCTTACACAGCTTATAGGCGCTCAAGAAATATTTGTTGGGTTGAAAGAAATGGAAGCATCTCTTTAACTGAATCATCAAAAGACCCCAGATGCAGAATTACAATATTCTTTTTGTTTTCAAGATCAACAAGAGAGAGAATATAGTTGCCTTGCCAGGACTCTTTATTTATTTTTTATTTTTTTCCTTTCATTTTTACATGAAAAGGCTGGTCCCTCTGTCCCAGAAAGGCAAGGGCCTCGGAAAATCTGTATGGGGAATGCCCCACCCTCTCTCAATAATGCCTCTCTGTTGGGAGATCGTATCTCACTGGGTGAGTTTAGGTCATGCGCCCATCTCAGCCAATCACCGTTGCCAGGGGTGGACCACAGGTTGGTCACGGCCCACACCTGAAGCCAAAGGGTGGAGTCCACACTATTCAAACTCCTAGGACCGGCAGCAATTGGAGGTGTGGTTTTGTCAAAGGAAAATTGGAATGCAAATACTAGAAGAAGGAAAAACAGATGCTAGAGGGCAGAAGCAACATCACATGTCCTCCACAAACACCTGCTACGTACAAGGCGCTGTGCGGGCCGTGGGGGATACGTTGGTGAAAAAGTCAGCCATCCCAGCCCTCAAGGAGCCGACATCTTAATGGGAAAGAGCCAAACAAGCAAGCTAACAAATGTTTTTAGAACCACAGATTGCAATAAGTTCTATGAAAGATGCAGACAATGGACTGAGATGGGAAACCCTTTGAACAGGATAGTCAGAGAGGAGGCAACATTTAAACAGCCAACATGAGAAGGAACAATTCAGGCAGTCGCTGGGAGGGGAAATCTAGGTGGACACCTCCTTCACATCTAAACCAGGACAAATTCCAAATAGATCGTGGGTTTAAATGTATAAAGTGAAACCACAAATGCAGTAAAATATGATAGGTATAAACCTATTGTAACTTCAGACTCTGAAAGACCTTCTGAACAATGGAGCGAAACTGAAATGTCCTAAGTGAAGTTTCTCAGTGGCGTCCGACTCTTTGTGACCCCACGGACTGGGGGTCGCCAGACTTCTGTCCCTGGGATTCCCCAGGCAACAATACTGGAGGGGGTTGCCATTTCCTTCTCCAGGAGATCTTCCCGACCTAGGGATCGAACCCAGGTCTCCTGTGTTGCAGACAGATTCTTTACCATCTGAGCCACCAGGGAAGTTCTAAATGTCCTAAAATGAAAGATAAATATGTTTGACAGCATAAAGATGATATAAACACTCTTATGGTTAAAAAGATTTACTAAATTCAATGCCGAGAGACAAATTGGGCTAATCACAAAAGGCTAATTTACCTAACATACAAAATGTTTCAAAAAATCAAAAGTATCAACAGTTCAGTGGGAAAACAGGCAAAAAGAGGTAGTTTGAAGAGGAGGAAAAGCAAATGGGTTTTAAGTATGTAAAGAAATGACCAATATCATGCATAATTAGAGAGATATCATTTACCTCCCCATCAAATCAACAGAAATCCCAGTCTGACAATCTACTAAGTTGGTGAGTAGAAACTGATGATCAGAGAATTCCCCAGCAGTCCAGGGGTTAAGACTCCAGGTGTTCACTGCACAGGGTCCATCCTCGGTTGGAGAACTAAGATCCCACAAGCCCACGGTGTGGCCAATAAATAAATAATAGACAATTATTCTACAGGTTTATTCATACACATGCTAAATGGCATATACAGAGTTATTCATTATCACATTGTTTATAATAGCAAAAAAAAAAAAAAGAAAATAGTATCTACTGACAAAGGACCAGAGGAATAAATGTCAGTCCATCCCTACAGTGGAATAAAATTCAGTGATATGAAGCAAGGAGGCAGGGGCTTCCCTGGTGGCTCAGTGGTAAAGAATCCACCTGCCAATGTAGGAGACACGGGTTCAATTCCTGATCTGGGGAGATCCCACATGCTGCAGAGCAACCAAGCCCATGAGCCACAATTATTGAGCCTGAGCTCCACAGCCCAGGAGCCACAACTGCTGAAGCTTGCATGCCCTGGTGCTCGGCAACAAGAGAAGGCCCCCCAATCAGAAGCCTGTGCACTGTAGCTAGAGAGCACCCCTGCCCACCGCAACTATAGAGAAATGCCCGCACAGCAACAAAGAACCAGTACAGCCATAAACAAACAAATAAAAAACATTCTTAAAAAACAAGGAGGCAGGTTTGTGTGAATAGCTAAGTAAAGTTCATGCCAGGACTTCTTAAGCAAAACACGAACACAAAAATGTGAAGAACCATGTATATAGCATTTACTCATTTGTGACATTTTCAGGGGATAGAAAGGAAAAGAATATATTTTCATATTTGCTTATATCAAAAGATAGTTTAAAGGTTATGCAAGGGACTAATAACACAGTGGTGGAGGGAACAGCAAACGCAAAAGTCCCCAAGGTTAAAAAAAAAGCCGGGGCAGGGGGGGAGGTGGTGAATCCCAAGGACTAGCAGAGTGCCTGGGAGAGATGACATGTGACAGGTGGTGGCCAGATGCTTGTAAACCGCCCTTTAGGAGTCTGGTCTTGAGTCCAAGTGCAGTGGGAAGACATTCAAAAGAAGAATATGATCCGATTCACATTGTAAGAGCATCTTGCTGCCATTTGGAGGAGCTGTTAGAGGAAAGCAAGATGGAAACAGGGAGGCCCATTAGGAGGCTGGGCAGCTATCTAAGAGAGAGACGAGTTGGTTGAACCCAGAGGAGGCAGTGGAGACGGGGAGGAGAGATGGATTTGGGAGCGAGTTTGAGCTTGGAATCCACAGGTTGACGTGGCACAAGAGCAGTGACTCAAACGAAGGGAAGACCGGAGGCTGACTTCCAGCTCAGGCACCATGAGGGTGGTGACGGTGCTGACCGAGCTGGGGGCACTAGGGAAAGGGGACTGCGGTTGGCTGGGGATGGGGTGCACTCCAGGGTAAGGCCTGGGAAGGTTAAGAGGTCGGTAAGACATCCAAGGGGCAACATCAAGTAGAAGGCTGGGTGCCTGAGCCTGCAGTGGAGGAGGCCAACAAGAACTGAGACAGTGTAAACATAATAACAAGGACAGATCCTGTGTGGAACCCAGATTAGAGCCCCAAGCCTGCCCTAGAGAGCTGGGTTCGTATGTCCACCGAAAGTCACGTTCAAGAACGCTCATGGCAGCTTCATTCACTACAGCCCAAATCTGGAAATGGCTCAAGTGTTCTTCAACAGCAGGTGGATAAATAAATTGTGATAAATTAGATAGATGATAGACAGATAAGTGGATAGAAGGTATAAGTTAAAATAATGAAAAAGAATGAAGCGTGGATACACCCAACAACCTGAGTGAATCTCACAGACATTGTCCCTGAGTCAAAGACACCAGACAGGGCCCCGGGCACTGCAGGTCCTCGCCCACCTGGGGTGGACACGGGCCTGAAACTGCTGGAGGCCGAGGCCCCCCAGGGCCCCCTGTACCTGGGACCGCCGCCGGAAGCCTGGATGGGCCGGTCGCGCCGCCCAGCGCTGGCTGCAGTCCTGGCCGGCTGCCCCCGCCCTGAGGCTCCAGCCGAGGAGATTCGGGACACCCGCTGCGTGAGGCGGGGTGCGGCCCGGCCTCCCCGGAATCTCCACCAGGCCTGCCGTCTCCTGCTTCGGGATCTGGTCTGAATCTGTGCCGCCCAAGGCAGGGCCCGCGTGGCCAGCCTCCCACCTTCCGCACTGTGATTTCCACTGGAGCCTCTGCAGTTTCTGGACATGAGCTCGGCCGCCAGGACAGGAAAGGATGACTGGCTGGTGGCCGTGAGGGGGGGCTGCCTGAAATCAGCGGCAATAAACCCCTCAGGCCTTTCTCACGGCCAGAAAACCCCTCAAAAAACCGAAGGCAGACAGCAAAGAATACATACTGTATACTTCCATTCATATAGGGTCCTTGAATCAGCAGAACTAACTTATAGTGATAAAAGTCACACTAGACTTTATATCGGGTTGGGGAGTAGAAGTCCCAACTTTAAGTAGTTAAGCTTAAGTATTTTATTCAATCAGTCACGCCTACCATTTAAAAAAATTTCATTGTGGTGCCAGATGCTCCTGAGGGTGAAGGACCAGGAGGGGATGAGCACAGGAACCTCGACTGGAAGCGGGTGGAAGGTTCTCAAGGGTGACTGCCTGCCTACCTCGGCAGGGGTCTGGGAGTTACTTTCCCGAGACAGTGAGATAGAGAGGCTGGGGATGAAACAAGGAGCCAAAATGGTCAGACCCAGCTCACTTCCCTGCCTCGGCTTCCAGAACACAGGCAGCCTGGTGCAGGCAGGATTCCTGGGCAGGACTCCGGAGAGTCCTCCACAGAGAGGTAGATGGGAACCTCCTTGGCAAAAACGCTGATAATAATGATATCTGGGTCCCAGAATGAAAAAGCTGGCTCACTGCCCAGCCACGTGGCAGAGAAACACATGGAGCTTCCAAAGAGTTGTTTATGCCTCCCTCTCATGCATGAATAGAGGCAAAGAACCCCCGACATCTTAGAAACATTTCTAACGTGAAAAAACAGAGACTGGAATCAATGAACAGTAAGAGGATATGGGAACAGATGAAGATGTTACAGGGAATAGATGGAAAGGCATCCAAGTAGGAGACTAGAGACTAGGATTTGCATCCCAATTCTGTCACTGGCTGGGCTGCTACATACAGTTGTGCAGGTTGTGGACTGCCCAAATCTAGGAAGCACGCTTCATAGTGAGGTCTGTGTAGATGGTGTCCCTGAGGTTGTACAGTGCATCATCATATTTGGGACTCTGACCCATTATCTACCCCTGGGAAGTAACAATAAAAGAACCTCCCAGTGGGGGTACTTCTGGAGGGCAGACAACCATCTTGGTTGTTTTCATAGCCCCAGGTCTAATAAAGCCTATGAGTTGGCTCTCCATAAGTGCTTGTTGACTAAGTAAATGAATTAATAAGTGAATGAGTGAGGGAGACGGTGACTATGAATCCAGCGATTTGCAGTATCTATATACATCCACAGCCCCCCATAAGATCACAGGAAAGCAGGCAGCAGAATGTAGTGCTGGCTCTGGACGCAGACTGCCTGCTTCAAATCCCAGTCACTTAATCCCTCAGAGTCTCTGTCTCCTCATGAAATAAAAGTGATAATGATGATGCCTGCTTAAAAGTGCTATTGGGAGGATTAACTGAGGTGCATAATAAAAGCACTGAACATGGGCCTGGCCAAGTCTTGTCAGTTAGAATTAGATTTGGCTATATAAAACAAAAAGCCCAAGTTAAGTGACTTAAGATAGAGCTCTTTTCCTTTTTCTTCCCTTACCAACTCCTCCTTTCCCTGTATGCACTTGAGAAATCAAAAACTGTGATATCCAGGGTTAGGATGACGAATAGATAATCATCAGGGTCCTAGATTCCTATTATTTTCTCCACCATCCTTGAGGTTGCCTCAAGGACCAAAACAGTTGCCAGAGTGCCAGCTATTGTGTCCACATTCCAGGCCCAAAGAAGGAGGGTATGAAGAGGGATGAAAGGTGTGTACTTGACAATGATCAGCTCCACCCAACAACTTCTGCTAGCTTCTCCCCGAGCGGCATGGGAGGCACATTGCTGCCCAGAACAAAATCAGGGTCTGTTAATAAGGAATAGATATTGGGAGAGCAGCCAGTCATCTCTGCCACATGGGGACTCAATAAATATCAGCTGTATTATTATTGTTGCTAACCCAGTTTTTGAGAGAGGAAAAATGAAGCTCAGAGAAACTGGACAATTTGCCTAAGATTTTTATTCAATTCATTGAACAAGTCTTAACTATATACCTATAAACCTACCATGCTGTGGCCCCTTAGGATACAAATGCTGAGTAAGACATGAGCTCAGCTCTCAAGGACATGAAATCATGTAATTTCAAAGAACACTGAGTCTAATGGTCCAAAGGATAGAACACTCAGCCTGGGGTGAGGGTATGAGGCTAGAGTTAGGGAGGGCTTCCTGGAAGAGGTGGAAATCTTCATCATGAGAATAACAGCTGTACATGCTATACATGAGATATGCTATATATCTCACATATATGAGATATATATATGTCTCTCTATATATCTACTATACATGAGATATGCTGTGTATCTACTATAAATGAGGTATGCTAGTGACAAGCTTAGCACAGTGCCTGGCACACAGTGAATGCTCAAATTAAAGCAGCTTTTATGCTACTATGATCATTACATCATCATCATTATCTTGATCATTTTTCAGAAATTAAAATGGCCACTTCTCAACTTTTAATATTTTGCAAATGAATTCATCTTCAAAGGGTGTTGGCCTTCAATATGTATTTTAAAAGCAGAACAGGAACCAAAAATTCCTCATTTTCTGTTGACTCTAGGCCAGAAACTGACCTTAGGAACAATAACTTTGTACCTTTTCAGGAAAAACTGGATTTAAAGACCTGGCATCTTAAATTTTAACCTCAGGCACTTAACTGGCATCCTCTCTATGTAATAATAGGAAAGAAATAGCAAAAGATTAAGAGAAACAATTTAAATATTAAGAGAGTTCAGCTCTGAGAAGGAGGCTAATTCACATTTTACTCCAGTGACCCCAAGAGAAACCAAATTTCCTGGAAGATCAAAAGGCAAGGCAGGCTCTGTTTAAAGGCAAACTCTGAGTGAAATCAGATTATTGGGCGGGGGGGTGGAGGGATGGAGCATGGGAACCTTTAAAATGAAAAGTGCAAGTTGCTCAGTCGTATCCGACTCTTTGCGACCCTGTGGACTATACAGTCTTTGGAATTCTCCAGGCCAGGATACTGCAGTGGACAGCCGTTCCCTTTTCCAGGTGATCTTCCCAACCCAGGGATTGAACCCAGGTCTCCCACATTGCAGGTGGATTCTTTACCAGCTGAGCCACCAGGGAAGCCCAAGAATAATGGAGTGGGTAGCCTATCTGTTCTCGAGTGGATCTCCTCAACCCAGGGATCAAACCGGGGTCTCCTGCATTGCAGGCGGATTCTTTACCAGCTGGGCTGCTGAACCTCAAAAATAGCATTTGTCCCCTGGATATTTTGGGAGTGTCCTTGGCAGAGCCTGGCAGGAACCAGGGGCCTGTTTGGACATCTCCTCCAAGGGCACACCTAAAGAATGCATCACCCGCCCTCCCCTTGACCCCAAGCCCCACCCAGGCCCCAGAGCTGTGTCAGCAGCCGTGTAAGTGGCACAGAGATAAAGGGAGATATTTAAACACCCAGAAATCATCTTCTAATTTAGGAACCAAGCTGCAAAATATCTTTGTCTCTTAATGGCTTGAGTTGGGAATTTGGATTTTGAACCTTGTCTCTTGCCAGGCTGCCAAAACGTCGTCATGAATTGATAGAAAGCGAATGGAAGACTTCAGGGACAGAAGGGCCATGGGTCTTAAACTGTCTGGAATCGGAAGCTTCAGACCATCAGAGCCCTTTCTGGACTTCTTTGTTTACGGTCTGCTTCCGCTGGGGCTTCTGATCGCCTCATCATCGCTGCTGTGGTGGCGGTAATTATTAAGCACTTTAAGACTTGCATAGGAGTGTGCAATCCTGTAGTTACATTCCTCCCTGCCCCATTGTTGGGGGAGAGTTGAAATTGTTGGCCCTGTTTTGCACAAAGGAAAATGAAGGCCTGGGTGAGTGAACCAGTCCAGGGTCAAAAACTAGTCAGCACAAGGGAGATGCAGGATGTGGGTGGGGATGGGGCAGGCACCGGCTCTAGCTCAGTTTGAAAAGCTGCATTGCAGGGCTAAGTTCAGGACGTGTGCTTTATTCTTAGAGAAGTGTCTGCGGAGTTCATGTGTGCTGAATGTGCGAGTTGGTCTGTATATTTGTGTGTGTGCACTCCAGTGTTTGTGCTTCCACGTGTATATCTATCTACCTATGTATCTGTCTGTGTGTCTGTCTGTGTGTAAAAGGAGGGACAGAGGTGAGAGACGGAGGGTGATCAGGAGACAGGAAGGAGAATCCATTACTAAAGTTTAGAATGGCAAAGCCCCTGCCCCCTTAAGAATCATCTGGTCCAGCCTAAGTTCTCATTGTTAACTTTGGGAGGTATGATAACAGCGTGGTATCCTAATTTTTAAAGTGGTTATCAAGTATTCTCTGATGAAAGGACACGAGGCCAACCAGTTGCTTTTACAAGAACTCTGGCAAAGAAAGGGTAATTTGAAGGAAGATGACCAAATGAGATTGGCAAAATGTGGATAATTGTTGAAGATGGGTACCCAAGTATTATGTTTCTATTTTTTATATACGTTTAAAAAGACAATTTTTTAAAATCCTGTAGGCCAGTCACTGCAATCTAGCATCCTGTGGGTCAAACACTATTCATAAAAATCTTTATAAAAAATTGAATTAGTTGCAGCAATTTTTTGAATTAGTTCAAAAAATTGAATTATTTAGAAACAGGAGATTGCATATTAAAGTCACAGTTTCTAGTTTTTCTTGAAAAATCAGAAGCTCTCATAACTCCATCCTTCTGTTTTTTTAATTCATAAATGTATTTGGCTGCGCCGAGTCCCAGCTGCTGCATGTGGGGTCCTCTTAGTTGCAGCATGCAGGATCTTTTCTTTCTTCCTTCCTCCCTTCCTCCCTCCCTTCCTCCCTTTCTTTCTTCCTCTCTCTCTCTCTTTCTTTCTAGCTGTGGCATGCGAACTCTTCCTTGCGGCATGTGGATCTAGCACCCTGATCAGAGATCAAGGCTGGCCCCCCTGCATTGGAAGCATGCAGCCTGAGCCACTGGAGCGCCAGGGAAGGCCACCACGGCCCTTTTGTTAACAAAGGGTTACCCACTGGGAAGAAGCTGGAAAGCACCCCCCTCTGTGGGCCTTTGCTTGCAGTTTGCCACAGTCCCCACCATTCTCTATCGCTCCTGACACTGCCAATGTTTATCAGTGCCCTTAGGTCACTGTTTCCCTTTCAGTAGAAATAAGAGGAAATTGAATGAGATCTCTTGGAGCAAGGACTGCTGTTTGCCATCCACATGTCTAAGCTCTATTTCCCTCATACTTACACCAATACATGATTGGGGGTGGTAATATATTTAAAAATCACATTTTCCAGCTTTCCTTGAATGTGAGCATGCACTAATGTTTCCCAACCGAGGAAGTTTTGTCCCCAGAGAACACTTGGCAACGAGAGGAGATGTTTCTGGCTGTCACAGCTCGAGGCGGGGAGCATTACTGACATCTAGCGAGCAGAGGAGGTGATGCTACTGAACATCCTGTCGTTGCAATGCCCGGGGCAGATCTCAGCGCGGAGAATTCTTCAGTCCAGACTCTCATTCGCGCTAAGATTAAGCGGCCAACGTGTTGCAAGTGAAAGCTGATGGTGGGGCTTCCAAGAATGCTTTTTGGTGCCTTGCCATTCTCCTGAGTTTTCTCTGCAATGCAAACATGATGGCTGGAGCTTAAGTAGCCATGTTGTGACCTGAGAGAGAGGGGTTCTGTATTAAAGATGGAAGGAAATGGAATCTCTGTCCACACCATGGAGCTACCCTCTTGGAATGCTGACCTCCAGACTGGCTTTAAGTAAAAGGAAGGAACCTCTAATTGGTTTAAACTGCTACAGTCAAGTATTGATAATGGTTACTGTCGGCCAAGTGCAATTTCTAAATGACTTCTCATGCTAGTGGGGAAGGAAAGATAGACAGGCGGGCCAGATCTTTACAGGAAAGCAAGAGAAGGCATATTTCTTGGTGGCAATGACCCAGTCCATGTCCCTTGTTTATGTCAATTTTTTTCTTCCACAGGCATTGGGATTTGTAACTCTTGGACTAATCCACCCCTTCACCAAAAATATGAGGAACTGAGGCCCCCAACACGTTGATGATGACTTGGAGAAAAACCTTGTCCTTCTTGCCTCATATTTCAAGAAGCTAAGTCCAGTGTAGTGATAAAGAGTGCAGTTTCCGAAGCCAGACTGCCCAGGTTCAAACACTGGTGCCACCATTTACTAGCTCTGTGACTTTAGGCAGCTCACTTAACCTCTATGTCCCTCCCTTTCTCATCTATGCAATAGTGATGATAATAAAGGCCTCTATGACCTTTGACTGTTAGGAGGATTCACACCAGTCAGAGACCCAGCAAGAGGAGAATTTTATGAATGGACTGTTTACAAAACATTAGGCAGGGTGTAGCCCCCATGGATGTTATAACACCCCCAAAGGCTAATAACAGAGAGGGTGTTACCACTAAGCAGTAGTAACCAGGCGGGAGTGGGGGATTCCAACTGCTAGGAAGTAACAGTGGAGACGTTATCACCTTAAGCTGAAAAGGGCAAAGATGGAAGCGGTTGCCAGATCTGGAGAGAAGACCTCTGAAGAGGGTGTCTGAAGGACCTGTGACCTTCAGTCAAGGGACACAGTGGCCCAAGATCCCAACAGGAGAGCTGGGGGAATAACCAGGCCCATGTTTCTCCTCTCCTCCCGTCTCCTGCCAGTGTCTCTCATTGATCAAACCCAACCAGAAGCTGGGGGCAAGAGAGCCTTTGATGCTGTGCACATGGGTCACACAGGGCAGAGCGGGAAGGACTGGAGGGAAGGAGGAGGAGGCTGGAGACCAGGGCTCGTGTCCCAGCTCTGTGATGACCAGCTTCTGGATTGTGCCCCTGGAGGGAACAGAGAGCCCTCTTCCTCCCCTTTCCCTCTTCCCACCAAGTGCCGAGCAACGAGATAGAGTCTGAAGCCCAGACAAGGAGGAGCCGCCATGGCCAACTGGATGCTAACCGCTGAGCTCTTCCATGAGGGAAGATGAAACTTTCCTTTTTTTAAAGCCAATTATTTTGCCTTTTATTCACTTCAGTTGGACTGATATTCTGACCAATAGAAGATTTAAATCAGGTATTTGCTCAGATATTTGGAACTATTGTAGGCTGAGCTTTTTAAAACAAACAGAAGTGACTAGAAAGTGACAGATGCTGCTTAAAAATCCTGGTAAGGAATCTGCTCTCCAGGGAGATTTAACATAATACAATAATGAGCAGTGTTTAGTGAAAAAAAATTTTTTTAGCATCTGAAATTCCTCTGGAATTGAGACGTTCAGTAAGCTGAGTTGTTTATCAGCAACCCAACCACACTAAGCTCCCAGGGGACTGCAAGACAGACCTGCTTCCTGGCTGCTACCAAACAAATCCAGAGGTGAACTCTGATTGGACCAATCTGCACCACACGTCATGGAGGTCCTTGGACTTCAGCTGCTCTGATTGGCTGGTGCTAAGTCACATGTTCTTTGTCGGGAGGAGGGTCACAGGAACTTCCTGGACAGATAATTTGCATAAGGGGTGGAGCCAATGGAAACGCAGCGTGCTTGGAGTAGAAGAGGGTGCGATTTGGTTTGGCCTTGTCCTCTGTCGGCTCCTTCTGTTGAGTTTCCAGGCCAGCACTGGTGCCCATGGTCATCCTCGCCAGCCCGCCCTGGAGGACCGCCTGCAGCACGGTGGACAGATCTGTACATGCCTCTGGCAGCTGCGTCACCGCCCAGGACCCATGTGTTCGGCATGTTCGCAGCAGGTCAACAGCCCCAGGCGGTATCCTCAACCATTGAGAGACGGCCCCCAACGCAGAAGGGCCCCGAGTTAGCAAACACCCTTTGTACTCACCACTATGAAAAGAGAGAAAATAGGGAGGGGGGGGGAATTTTAGAAAAATAAAGTGTCATGGGAGTGGGGGGACTAGTTGCTGTGGGATTTCCAATCAGCCACTCTGAAATTTTTTTTTTTTTTAACAAATGAAAGTATTGAGCCAGACTGCTGCCAACATTCAGCATGTGTGCCTATCCCCAGAAAGTAATTAAATAAATAGGAACGGGAGATGCCCCCCACTGGAGACCCAAGGGACGTTTCCAGGGCTACCAATAGAGCATCCTCTGTGTTTCAGTAACGTTGTGAAAGACTAACAAAGGTATTCATCTGAAATACAGGGGGCAACTATGTACCAAAGGGTGGGGCCTGAGGCTTGTTAATGCCACGGGAAAGGTGAGGTCCTTCCCCTCAGTGAATAGGAGTCATCTGCTTCAGCTCCAAGTGGAATTGTTAGAAGAGGGCTGTTTAGTTGGACAATAGCATGTCCCCTCCTATTCTTCAGAGATTTAAAGAGAAGCTACAATTGGATCTAACGGGTATCTTAGTTTGGAAACCCCCCACAGTAGAGCTTGTATCGTCATTTGGGTTTCCCCAGAGGCAGACCCTGAGACAAAGATTCAAGAACAAGTAATTTAGTTGGAAGGCAAAAGACACACCAATAGGGAAAAGGAAAGGGAGGGAGAGAAGGAAGAACAACCAGGATTAAGCAAGGTATCAAGACAGTTACTACTACGGGCAACTAGAGCTTAACCCCACGTCCCACCCAAAGGGTAGAACATGTGTCTCAGAGTTATTCTACCTGAAGGACCAGGGAGCTGGGGGGCATTTATACACCACTTCCTTCCACACACAGGTTGATGGCTGCTGGGCAGAAGGGAGAAAGCATTAATTCTTCAGCACGTCTAGACTGCTTGACTCCTACAGCCAGGGAAAAAAATACCAAACTCATGCAAAAAGATGAAGATGCTAACAGCTAGAAATTGGGCAGATGAAGTTGAGCAAATGATAAAATTCGAGGCCGACAGATAGCAATTGCTACTCCCTGGGTGCAAGTAGTTTATTTGGGAAACAACCTCGGGAAGGATAGTGAGGAAATGGGAAGTGAGACAGGGAAGGGAGAACTGCAGGCATGTCAATGAACTGGTTACCTTTGTGGGCAAATGGGGCTCAACCTCACGGAGGACCTCTGGGAGATGATGTAGAGGACACTTCAGAACTGTCCCGGGAAGGGGTCAGGAAGCTGGGATATTTATCCACAATGCCCATCTCTCAAGGGTTGATGGTACCGCCTGGGGCTGTCAACTCCCAGGCACGTCCCTTGTTGACCTGCTGCGAACATGCCGAACACACGGGCCCTGGGCGGTGATGCAGCTGCCGGAGGCATGTACAGATCTGTCCACCACGCTGCGGGTGGTCCTCCAGGGTGGGCTGGCGAGGATGACCACGGGCACCAGTGCTGGCCTGGCTGGGAGAAAGGGAGCAAACAGAGAAGAAGGTCAAAGCCAACATTTACAAAGTGCAGGGCGCTGACATCCATTAGCATGTTTAATCTTCTTTTTATAATTCCCATTTTACAGATGACGGGATGTGACTTGTTTCTGGTAATGTGGCAGTTAAGTGGCAGAATTTCAGCTCAGATTTAGTCTATGAAGACAATGTCTCTCTCTCTGTCTCTCTCCGTCTCACTCATACATTTTTTTCCCAAATGATGTTTAGAGAGTTGCCAAGATTGAAGTCCAGAGAAGCCTACTGGTGTCCTCAAAATTTACTCTTCTGTTTTTAACTATTTATTTATTTACTGTTTATTGGGCTGCGCCGGGTCTTAGTTGTGGCATGCGAACTCTTACTTGTGGCAAGTGGCATCTAGTTCCCTAACCAGGGATCAATCCCAGGCCCCCTGCGTTGGGAGCCTAGAGTCTTAACTACTGGACCACCAGGGAAGTCCCCATATCCTCAAATTCTAAAGATGCTTTATGAAATACAGTTTTTGTTTGCACTGTTCATACCTTCAACACATTTATTAAGCAACTACTACATGGTGAGAGCAAAAGACAAAATCCTTGCCCCTTAGAGTTTATGTTACAGGAGGGAAAAGAGACATTAAACCACTAAATACACAGATGAGAAGCAACAGAAATATGGATCCCAGAGTGGGGAAGTGAGACAAGGAAGGGAAGGCTGACAGTAAAGGGAAATTACTTGAAATTACAGCTGTGATGCAGGCTGTCAGCCTCAGCCCATTGATACCTCGGGCAGAGTTTCTCCATTGTTGGGGATTGTCCTGTGCGTTGTAAGATGTTTCATCTTGTAGAACTTGACCCTAAACAGGGTAAGTCTTACAGTAGATAATGTCTTAATTTAAAAAAAATAAAAAGAAAATTATTTCAGAAGACTCTACAATAGGACTGTCAGGACTTCCCCGGCAGTCCAGTGGTTAAGGCTCTGTGCTTCCAATGCAGAGGTGAGAGTTCACTCCCTGGTCAGGGAGTCAGGATCCCACATGTTGTGGGTGTGGCCAAAAAAAAGTGCACGGGACTATCAGTTGGATGTTTGCGGGGAAATCAAGCTTGGTGAGAACTCCGAAGCAAATCTTGACCCCAGTGGGGGCCTGTGTGAGAGGGAGTAAGAGCCCAGGACCGTTGGGACCAATCTCCATGTAAGAAGCTGGGAGATCTTTATGGAAATGCAGATGTTTTGGTATTAGACGTGGGGAATGACTGTTTTCCACACGTTAAAAAAAATTTTTACAAAGCTCATTGTAGCATTATGAACAATAGCCAGGACATGGAAGCAACCTAGATATCTGTTGACAGAGGCCTGGGCAAGGAAGTTGTAGTACATAAACACAATGGAATATCACGCAGCCACAAAAAGGAATGGACGTGAGTCAGTTCCAGTGAGGTGGATGAACCAAGAGCCTGTTATACAGAGTGAAGTTAGAAAGAGAAAAACAAATATTGTGTTGAATCTAGAAAAATGGTACTGATGAACCTATTTGCAGGGCAGGAATAGAGACACAGACATAGAGAACAGACTATGGAGACGGCAGCAGAAGAACAGGGCAGGACAAATTGAGAGAGCAGAATTGAAAACACACATCACCATGTGTGACATAGGTAGCTATTGCCGTATAGTGCAGGGAGCCCAGCCTGGCGCTCTGTGACATCCCGGAGGGGTGGGTGGGGTGGGAGGTGGCTTCCAGAGGGAGGGGACATGTGTATACTTGTGGCCGGTTTCTTGTTGATGTATGGCTAAAACCAACACAACACTGCAAAGCAATTACCCTTCAATTAAAAACAGATTTTAAAAAGGATTGTTCCAAACTGGTCAATGCAAAAGCAGCCTGGGGCAACACAACTGGATTCCATGCCATTCTGTGTAAACTTAGCTGATGGACTGACCTACCTTGCTGCAAGATGAGGAAACTTCACTGAGTAGAAAAGAATCTTCCTTGCACAAACTTTTGTCTATGTTCAGATTGTAGATGCATTCAGACTCCATTTCAGAGACCTTGCAGAGCTTCTTTAAAGGCCATTAAGACTTAGTCTCAAAACAAAAGATTGACAGAGTGGTTAAGATTTAAGCAACCTTCAAAATTACATCTGGTCCACCAAACCCCAAAGTGAATTGGGATTTTGTCTTTTCAAATGAGACACTTCAGTGCCAATAGCAATAAAAGCCAATGAGTCAATGGCTCATGCAATTTCAAAACTGTGGTTTTCATCTTATGGTTGGTGGGGACTTCCAGAGAAGTCACAATGTTAACTTAATACAGGAACAAACAATGAAAAAAAAAAAAAAAGATGGCAATATGACAAAGGCTTAACCCAACGTCTGTATGCTTACCCAAGTCCAAATAAATCCTATGCCAGTGGTTTTATAAATATAACCATAAATGGCGGGCCAGCTTTGGCTCTGCCATTTAATACTCTGGGGCCTGAGGAAGTCTCTCTGTCCCTCTGAGGACCAGCTTCCTCGTCTCTAAAATGCAGATGGCAACAGGACCTGCCTCATGGGCTGTCATGGGAATTAAATAAGATCCTGAGTGTTAAATGACTGATGAGGCGACGTACTGGTTTCTGATGGCTGCTGTAACAAATGATGACAAGCCTAGTGGCTTAGAGCAGCCCTGTTACTATCTTATAGTTCTGAGGTCAGAAGTCCAAAACAATGGGTCTACTGGAGCTAAAGCCAGGTGCTGGCAGAGCTGCGTTCCTTCTACAGCCTCCAGGGGAGAGTCTGTTCCCTTGCCTTTTCCAGCTTCTAGACGGCTGCTGAATTCCTTGGCTTGCAGCACATCTTTCATCTTCAAAGCAAACAGCTTTGCATATTCTGCTCACTCTCTTGGACCCTGATTCCTTACCCACATCATCTTCTCTGACTTCGACCCACCTGCCTCCCTTTTATAAAGACCCTTGTGGTTACACTAAGCCCAGTGAGATAATCCAGGATAATCTCCCCTTCTCAAGATCCTTAACCTAAATCATACCCGCAGAGTCCCTTTTGCCACATAAAGTAACACATTTACAGGTTTAGGGGATTAGGGCACAGACATCTTTGGGGGTGTGTGTACTCACTTATGTGTGTGCTCAGCTGACTCTTTACAACCCCATGGACTGTAGCCCACCAGGCTCCTCTGTCCACAGAATTTTCCAGGCAAGAATACTGGAGTGGGTTGCCATTTCCTTCTCCAGGAGATCCTCCCGACCCAGGGACCAAACTCACGACTCCTGCATCTCCTGCATTGGAAGACGGATTCTTTACCACTATGCCACCTGGAAAGCCCCTAGACATCTTTAAGGGACTTTAAGTAGACATCTGTCTACTATAAGTGGCTGTTGATGTCATTATTAGTATAGCTTGCTCGCTGCAAAAACTCTATGGCAATGTAGAATATTGATGATGACACGTTGGGAAAGGGGAAAAAATATGCTCTCACACTGCCCTATGAAAACCTTCCATAGGAAAGAAGACTGGGAGAATACACACTAAAATGCTAATAGTGGTTGTAATCGAAGTTAAATCAGCGTAACCAGGGGTGGTGTTTCTTTTTTCCATTTTTGGTAACACTTTTATATGACTTTTATAATAAAATATTTTAATGAAAATATTAGTAAATATTAAAATTGAAAACCTTAATTACATATATCTTATTTTTATATATATTGTTCTCACTATCAATTGATGCATGACAAACTACCTGCAAATTTAGAGGCTTAAAAACAATGGTTTATTATTCTCACTCACAGTTCTGTGGGTTGACTGGACTCGGCTGAGTGGTTCTCACTTGGATTCTCTCAGGCCGTTGCAAGCAGGTGGCTACAGGGGTTGATGCGTCTTGACTTGGGCTGGACCTCCAAGGTGGCCCCTCAGCGCCCTCCCATTGGAGTAGCCCTGACTTCTTCCATGGCTGCTCAGGGCATCATGAGGCAGGAAGCCCAGAACTGGCCCAGGGTCACTTTCACCATGTTCTACTGGTCAAAACAGACACAAAGTCTAGGCCAGTTCAGATTCTAGGGAGTAGAAGGTAAGACCCCATATCCAAAGGGAAAGAATGAACGACAGCCATCTCTGAAGTCCAGTTAACATGTACGCTTTCTCTCCCCACTCCTCCCCAACATCATCTCAGGATGTTGCCTGCTTCCCCCCTTCCCTATTTCATTCTGGGATATCTTCCTCTCCTTCTTTGAGGGGAGTGTCACTGCCCTCTTCTTTGGGGGAAGATCATAGTTTCATGGGTTCTCAGTTAAGACATGAAACTTGTCCCCTCCAGCAGTATCAAGAGCTTAAGCTTCTTAGAGAAGTTGAGGTGGGCTTTTTTTTTTTGCTTTGTTCTGCTAGTTTAACATCCCTTCCCACTTCCTGCACCAGGATCTTCCTGTGGGGAAACTACTGGTCAACCATGGTGCTTTACACTCTATAAGCTTATGAGTGGGCAAGTGCTCCAGGCCAAGCCAAACAAACCTTCCCTGAAATTTGAATCCCTAACACAGTGTCCCTAACAGAGTGACAAAGTCTGGAAAAAAAAGTTCGCAGTGGACACTGTAGGTGACTCCCCACCAACTATTACACCCCAGTGCAGAGAGGTCCTGATTAGTCTAAGCCAGGGGTTTTCAACCTCTGCAGTGTTGACATTTCAGAACAGGTAATTTTCTGCAGCGTGTGAATTGGGGAGGCACCATCCTGGCACTGTAGGGTACTTAACTGCATCTCTGATTTCTACAGGCTTCCCTGTTGGCTCAGTGGTAAAAATTCACCTACCAACATAGGAGACATGGGTTTGATCCTTGGGTCAGGAAGATCTTCTGGAGAAGGAAACAGCAATCCACTCTAGTATTCTTGCCTGGGAAACCCCACAGACAGAGGAGCCTGGCAGGTTACAGTCTGACGGGTTGCAAAAGAGTGGGACACAACTTAGTGACTAAACGTCTGATTTCTACCCATGAGATGCCAGGTGTCTCCCAATGTTGCCAAAACACGCCAAATACTTCCAGGTGTCTCCCAATGTTGCCAAAACACGTCCTCCAAATATGCCTCTTGCCGATGACTGGTTCAGGGGTGAACAGGCCCAAGCCACCTTAGCCCACAAGACACCAGGATAGATGTCCTGAGAACTTCTGGCAGCAACACTTCCTTACTCTTAAGAGAGAGTCCAAGAAAGCCACTCTCTCCTTTTCCCCACTGGATGCTAACAGTTTTTTAGCCCGATTGCTACTAGCCATGGCTTTGCAGCCACAGAGGGAACCAGCTATCAGCTGAAGCCAGCATGTAGATGGTAAACGGGAGAGAGAGAGCCTGAGTCTTCAGTTACATTCTTGAACCCCCAAGTCAAGTGACTTGAGAGCTGCCCTGCCTCCCAGCTCCCGTACTGCTTAGGCCAGTGTGAGGCCCTGCTCTCTGCTGCTTGCGGCCAAAGCACCCTAAGGGACACATGATGAGAGCTGAAGAGGACTTGCCCGCTTGTGTGACCAAGCCCCACCTCCCCCCGCCCAGACCATCCTGTTCTCAAGCCTTTTTCAACTTGCTTCTGGCATTTTCTCCATTTCTTTAAAGTGCCTACCTCCTTCTCACCACTTCCTTTACCATGCCTGCTGGCCTGAACCAATTTCATGATTTGGCAGTAGGAGAATTCTATAACTCCAGTTGACTAATCTCAGCTCCATAAAAACCGACATTCCCAGCCACCGTACCATGACCATGGGGCTACCTGAGAACCTGTTTGCTGAGGATGACTGACTCACCGGGTGTTTCAGAAAGTGCTGCTTAGGAGACCCGGGAGAAGCGGGGAGCCTCAAGCAAACAGACCAATGAGAAAGTCAAGACGGGAAGCATTCCTGTAAGTCCTAAGGGCAGGACCGCCCGGCTGCAGGGGTCGGGGAGGCGGGTCAGGCCAAGGGGCAGCCAGGCGGGACCACCCCAGGGCATCCTGAGGACTGCTAGATTCAGCAGGAGAAGAGAAGGCAGTGAAAGGGCAGAGAGAAGAGACGAGCAGGATCCCCTGGTCAGAGAGGCCCCAGCTCCACCACCAGCCCCCTCTGTGACCCCAAAGGAGTTGCTTTGTCCTCTGAGCCTCAGTTGCCTCATCTGTTAAACAAGCATGAGCCATCCTAACTTCTCAGGCTTGACGTGTGCTTTACCTGAGACACACACCTAACCGGTCCAGGGATATGTCTCAACTGGTTGAGGTGTTACTATGAAATCGTTTTTATAATAATTACCACCAAATAGCGTGTGTTGAAACCTCCGTTTTCCCTCTGGGTAATAATAAAACTCTGGAGTAAAGGTAGGGTTCGTGGAAGAGACAGGAGCGGAGGCCGCAGCAGGCTTCCACGGAGTGCCCCCCACAGGCCAGGCCCTGCTCTACACAGCTTGCGTGTTAGTCTTGTCCATAGAGTTCTGCAGGCAGGAATACTGCAGCGGGTAGCCGTTCCCTTCTCCAGGTGATCTTCCTGACCCAGGGGTGGAACCCCGGTCTCCTGCGTTGCAGGCAGATTTTTTTCTTAACCGTCTGAGCCACCAGGGAAGCCGCCGCACACCTTGCACACATTAATTTAGTGAGTCCTCACAAGGACCTTGTGAAGTAGGAACTTGTATCAGCCCCATGTTACAGAAAGAGAGAAACAAGAAGTCTGGTCACTTGCCCCAAGACATGTGGTGTCCTCAACCCACCTCTCTCCAGTTCTATAATTTTGGGGACTCTTTTAGTTACTGAAACTATCTCCTTTCAGCTCTTAAAACTCGAAACTCCTCAAATTAAAATGTTGGTCTCAACCAGTGAGCCACAGCTAGACCCAGCACGGATAATTCTCATGGCCACTATGTTGACGAAAAGAAGGCAAGGCAGGCATGAAAGAGCACACTCTGAGTGATTCCGCTGATGCAAAGTTCAAAAACAGGCAAAACCAACTCAGAGTGTTAGGTGTCAGGATGGTGGTCGTCCTTGAGGAAGGGATGTGACTGGAAGGGGTACCAGCTGGCTCTTGCGGGGCTGGTCGGGCTCTGTGTCTTGATCTGGATGCTGGCTACGTGAGCATGTTCAGCTGGGAGAAATTCTTTCAACTGTGTACTTAAGACTCTGTACTTTAAACTGTGTACTTATTCTGTATATATATTTCTGTAAAAATTTGCTCCAAAAAAACCTTCAATCTAGAATTTGATTTTTTTAAAAAATTAGCATAGGGCCTTCCTTTGTGGTGCAGTAGTTAGCACTCTGGGCTCCCAGTGCTGAGGGCCCAGGTTCAATCCCTCGTCAGGGAACAAATATCCCACAGGTCACCTGGTGCGGCCAAAAGAAAAAACAAAATCAGAATTTGATGCAAACTTCTTCTACACCTTCCTCACTTCCATCACCCAGTTCAAGTGAGACTTCTGGCTCTCAGGGCCTTGGAAACGGAGGGGAGGGGAAGTAGGAGAGGAAGGAGGGTGCTTCCCCACTGAAATGGCTTCACAGGGAGCCCAGAAGTGACTGCCCCCCACTGCTAGGTGAGCTCTGAATTTAGACGGAGTAATGCAGGGGCCCCCTCATTGTTTTATTGTACATATATATGAAGTAGTGGCGGCTAAGCATATGCAATGGGGGGCCCAGATGAAATCCAGTACACTTGATGTCTCGAGGACGAGCAACGGTGGTGCTCTGCTCTTTTGAAGATGCCAGGAGTCTGTGGATTACAGCTGGTTGAAGATGATGCTTCTATTCACCGCCTTTTAGTTAGAAGGAAAAGCCCAAGTCTACCGTCTTGGGCAGAGTTCCTCCAGAAGCCAATGCGGAGGCAAAGCTCTGAATGCAAGTGAGTGACCTGAGAGGAGATCTGAGGGAGGACCGGTCCAGGGTTAAGGGAACGAGAAGGACACCCAGGAGCCGGCCGCCACTGTGGGTGATGCGAGTTCGAGGAAAAGGTACTCAGACTTCTCAGAAAGTGTTGCGGAGGCCAGGGCACTGAATTTCCTGCTGCCTCACAAGACAGGGAATTAGATCAAGCTGAGCTGTTTATTAAGGAGGCGGGGGGGACGACCCGGTCTGGAGGGTGAAGAGCTTGGAAGCATTTAACTTTGAGAAGGAGAGAAAGACACTTGGATAGAGAGAGTCAAGAGGCGCTGAGGGAAACAGGGAGATGGAGACAGAGGGGAAGAAACGGGGACAAACCATAGAAATGTGGAAATGCACATACCAAAACGTTAAGTCACCATCACAAGTGGTCAGACTAAAACACCGAATTTCCTCTCTTTCATATGTGCTTTCCAAGGTTTCTTCACTAAACATGTATTACTTTTGTAATTAGAAGAAGAACTGGGGGGGGGAGGTCTAGAATTGACAGCTCTTGGTGGAGAGCACGCCCACCTCGAATCATTTCTGTCTCTAGTTCTTCCATGTTTCTTGAAATGATTTAAATACAAACACAGTATCCTTTCTTCTCTCTCTCATTCCTTCCTTTTTTTTTTTTTTTGAGATGCTCTGGGTCAGAGTCAGCTCAGAGCTGAACCAGAGTTAAGGCTGACAGTGGGTGGATTAAAGGTAATTTAAAGAGAGAAGGATTAGAAGCTGCTTTGGAACCAAGAACCGAATTAACTTCTTCCTGTCTCTACCTCTGCAAGAACTGTCTTGTCCCAGAGTAGTGTAGGAGGGCACTGGGGAGGGAAATTGGCTCTGTTGAGGGAGGTGATAAAATTGGGTTTAGATGATTCATTCTTTCATATAGTCATTCAACAAGCATTCAGGGAGCACCTCCTTTGCCCAGCCCTGAGCTACCGAAAGGTATACCAAGATGAACACTCCTCAGCCCAGGCCTGAGACAAGCTCCCAGGCAGCAGAGAGAGACACACACATCCGGACTGATAAGGCCAATACGAGAGGGACTGATCTGCACCAAAAGAGAGGGTTGCACAAAGGTTGAAGTTCTGCTTTCACCCCACCCCACCCAGATACAGATCTTGGTTTGAAATGAAGAAGTAAGACGTGACGAGGGAGATTCTTATTTAGAAGAAAAGTGGTGACAAGTTGATGCAGGTGGTTTCCAGAAGGTCTTTATTTCCAAAGCAATGAGGGCTTTGCAGAAGGAATAAGGTTACATTTGAGATCCAGGGCTGGAGGAAGGTTGAGACAGAAGACAAAGACAGTGTATCAGCTAGCATGCTTCCGGCTGCAAGTAACAAAAAAGCAGCCTCAACAATAAAACAAAAAAGCTTGTCATTACGAAGACGGTCAGAGCCAGGTGGTTCCAGGAACAGCTCGGTAACTCAGTGACTTTGTCAAGGACTCAGGGCTCTCTCTCTCTCTGTGCTCCTCCACCCTTAGCCTGTTGAGGAAGAAGCGTAATACCTTCTACGTGTCTCTTACAAGAGGGAGAAACCTTTCCCAGGAGCTCCTGGCCGGACTTTGCCTGACATCAAATTATCTGCGTTTGAGTTATACATCCATGCTCTGCCAAGACGGCTTGGAAAAAGAACAGCTCACTTTTTTTGCCTCTGTTATATTGGGTGGGCTCAGTCAGCCAAGAAGAAGGGTGGGGGAAGGAATGATGGAGGTATAGGCAACCAAAAAGGATCTGCCTCAGAAGGGAATTAACATTCTCTGGGCATGGTTTCTAACCCCAGCTGTCCCCGAAATTTCCAGCTTCCCCTTTAATATCTAACTAACAATCAGACCCCATGACTCGAACAAGACTAAACTTTATCAGGTTCTTTCTGCGGATATTACTCAGAATCTCTGGGGGATGTTCACATGTCCCATGGACCACCCCTGTGGTTGCTTGGCAACCACAGTGCACTGTCTCTCCCAGGACTTCTACAGCCCTTGTCTCCCTTCTCTTAACTGCCTGCAACAGGGTGCCCAGGGTGCCCTGTCCCCAACACCATCTGAATCTGGAGGCACTACCCAGCCCTCTTCCTTATCAGCCCCCTAAAGCATGGCTGAGTTAACCAGAAAACAGATTCAATTACTGTAAATGAGACTTCCACAAACAGTGGCTTAAACAAAGCAGAAGTTTATTTTTAACAGTGAGAATGTCTGTAAGCAACCACGATGACTAGACCTGTATGTATCAGCTGAATATCAGCCTCCTTTATGTCTCTTTCATAGAACAATCTATGCATGACCAGTCTAGGGTGATGGGCCAGGCACTTCTATCTTTTTCTCCTCCACCCCTGTATCTTGCCCTTGTCTGCACAGTTCAAGTTGGAACTCACTGCATCCTACATTCCAGGCAGAGGGATGGAGTAAAAAGCGAAAGAAAGAACTTACCTGTCCCCCTGCCCAGTACTACTTAGGCCTTTGAGGGCACGATTTAGAAGTGGACCATGTCACTTACACTCACATCCTATTCGCCAGCGTGTAGTCACACGGCAGAGCTACCTGCAAGGGAACACGGGAAATGTAGTCTTTAGTTGGGCAGCCATTGCCAAGGTACAATCCTGTTTCTATGAAAGAAGAAGAGAATTGATGTTGGGAACGATTAGTATCTAACCCCCTACTTAAGATGAGCTTGTAGCAGTGAACAACACTTTAGTGAAGCTTTGAGTGTAACAGGTGGGAATTATCTGCAGAAAAGGAAAACATAAAATGAAGTCATGAGCACATAGTTTCTAGAGGCCATGTACCTGCATCCTACTTTTGCTCATGCTGGTCTCCTTCCTCCTTCGTCTCCAGCCTGTGACCATGTTGTGGGAACCAGTCTACCTGCCATGGAGGGGGCCTTCCTGCCTCTCCCTCTGGTCTTTGAACCCTTACTCTCCCTTGCCTACCCCAGATGTGGGCAGTGGCAAGATCCTGGTGCTTCGAAGGAAAGCTCCACCCACCACTCCCCATGGCTCAGGTGAGGATAGCAAAAGAGTTGTGAACCCATTTCCCCAAGTCTGGGTCTCTCTGCTCAGTCGCCCCAAGTGTGGGACCTCTCCACAGGTCTCCCTCCAGCACAAGGAGAGAAAGTTCAGGCCAGCCCCTCCCTCTCTGCAGCC
This sequence comes from Hydropotes inermis, assembly GCA_020226075.1. Classification (NCBI taxonomy): domain Eukaryota; kingdom Metazoa; phylum Chordata; class Mammalia; order Artiodactyla; family Cervidae; genus Hydropotes; species Hydropotes inermis. The sequence continues at coordinate 4,806,811 of CM035277.1, read as the reverse complement.
AGTTCTCAAATGGAAGACTATTTCCATCTTCAAACACAAAACCTGCTGAAGCAAGCACTTACTCAAAACGACCTCAGCCTGGGGCCCTGTGCAGCCGCACAGGCCCCAGGATGTGTGCTCAGCCACTCAGTCGTGTCTGACTCTGCGACCCCATGGGCTGGAGCCCACCAGGCTCCTCTGAAAAGGGGTTTCCCAGGCAAGAATACCGGAGTGGGTTGCCATTTCCTCCTCCAGGGGATCTTCCTGACCCAGGGGTTGAACCTGCATCTCTTGTGTCTCCTGCAACGGCAGGCAGGTTCTTTGCCCCTGAGCCACCAGATTAGAGACACACCCACAAAGCCAGCCCTTCTCACCTCCAGCAGCATGCCCAAAATTAGAGATGTAAAATAGGAGGTGGCAACATATACCATGAAAACATCTGGAGGCAGGTGTTAGCTTTTTTCACTCAGCAACCTACGCAATCACAATAACAACAGCCACATTTATGGAGTCCTGGCCCTGAAGTAGAGACAAGGCTCAGACACCAACTCATTCAACTGTCACATCCCTGTCTTAACATAAAAGAGGGAAAACTGACAGAGAGGGTAAGTAACCTGTCCAAGGGCACATAAGCCCAAATCAGCCAGATTACCGAAACTCCACCCAGAACCACTGTAGTGGGGTGGCCTCTGGAAACCTTCTTTTGCTGAAAGCATGGGGCCAGGTCTAGTTTCCATCCTTGAGTCAAACTTCCCTGCTCAAAGCTTCTCTGCTTCAATCACCACCCCCCACCCTCCTTTCTCAGAAGACACGTGATTCCCCTAGTTCCCCTGAGTGCCTGCCCCTCCAGTCCCTGGGAACTCACCCTTGCAAGAGAGGCAGCTCCAGATTAGATTTATGTATTTATTTTTGTTTTTATTTTTAACGGCTTGGAGTTAAGTCTGAAATATTTTGTGGGGGTGGGGGTAGGGGTGATGGGAGAGTCTTCACAAGGATGGTCAAGGTCCCGGGAGGAGGTGAGGGAGGAGCTTCTGGGCTGCTAACCTTCCTGTGAGTTCTGAAACAGTGCAGAGCTCAAATTTGGTCCTAGAATTTCAGAATTAGAAACAGAATCTAGAGCTGAGCTGGGTTCAAATCCTGGCATCACCATTTCTTAGCCGTGTGCAAGCAAGCTGTGAAAGCTTCTGTACTTCAGTTCAAATGTGGGATAATAATAGGAGTAGCTTCACCATGCTGTCGTGATAATTATTATCACTATTATCATGTGTCCATGGTTTATTATTAAGGCTTCCCTGATGGCTCAGATGGTAAAGAATCTGCCTGTAATGCAGGAGACCTGGGGTGGAGCCCTGGGTCAGGAAGATCCCCTGGAGAAGGGAATGGTTACCCACTCCATTATTCTTGACTGAAGAATCCCATGGACAGAGGAGCCTGGTGGGCTACAGCCCATGGGGTCGGACATGACTTAGCATGCACACATGGCTATTATTTGTTAAGAGCTCATGGGAGTTCTTGGAGAGGCAGTGGCTGAGAGCACAGATGCTAAAATCAGATTGCCTCTTATCTAAATCCTACTTCCATACTTAGAGCTGTGTGACCTTGGTTAAGAAACTGACCTTTCTGGGCCTCAGCTTCTTTGCCAATATTTCCCTTAGACAAAGCGACTGGCTTAGAGATGGCATGTGAGACTCAAGTGGACCAATGAGATTCAAGGCCAAGTCTGGTGCCGGGGACCACAGGGGAGGAAAAGCACTATTTCTGCCGGCGTTGCCTAGTTGGCAAGGAGTGAGGCTGGAGCTGCCGGGGCCGTCCTGGGTACCTGGCGAGGAGGGTGAAGCTACACAGACGGAAGAACTGAGACAGCAGGGGTGGGAGAGAGCCTCAGTGACAAGGTCTGAGCCCCCAGCCGCAGCTGTGCCTGGAGCGAGCCACCTTTGGACTTCCCAGTTTCGGGAGCCAGTGAATTCCCCACTTTGTGAAAGCTACTTTCAGTTGAGCGTCTCTCGCTGGAAAGCATCCAGGCTGACACTAGAAGGTTGAGCAACTTGCCCAAAGCCTGAAAGGTAGCAGGCAGCAGACCTAGGGTTTGGAAGCTTCTAACCCACTGCATTCAGACCAGCATTCTATAGTGGGCTATTCACTGATTTCGCCTCTTTTTACCCATTTTCTCATCACAAAGTGGAATAACACAAGACTTTTGGGACTGTTGGAAAACATGAAATGCGAGATCAGAACTTCCTCGGCCGTCAGTGGTTAAGATGCCACACTTCCTCTGCAGGGGTGCAGGCTCAATCCCTGGTCAAGGAATTAAGATGCTACAAGCAACACAGCCAAAAAAAAAAAAAAAATCTATTTTTTTTTTTAAGAAAAAGCCAAAATAAACTATTTTTTTTAAAATAAAATAAAATGCAACGTCACACCTAGCATGTCTGTAACCTATGGCTGAAGCTCTCTCTGTGCAACCAGTTTCCGTGCTGCGGGCCTGGGTTTCATCCCAAGTCAGTTATCCCATCTCAGGGATGCATGTGGCTGTCACTGAATCAGCCAACTGTCCCAGGTGCCCAAACCTCCTCAGGACAGCAGCTGTGAATCTCGGAGGGAAGGGCCACGTCCCTTCTTGGCTGTGTGTCCTCACTGGCGGACAGAAGGAGCTGGGGGCCCTGAAGACTCTAGAGGTCCGAGTCGATGAGGTAGGAAAAAGCCCTATTATCTTGATTTCTGGAACCTTCTTGTGGGCCTTGTGGGTCTTGTGGGCCCATCTGGGAATGACCTGTAGGTCAAGGAAGACACCACTGAAGCAGATCGACTTTCTTTTTTCTTCATGGAGTTTACACGCAGAGGTAGATGGGAACATGTAGAAAAATGTATGACATGACACCACGTGGTAACATGGTAATAGTAGGGAGAAAATATGTCCTCAAAGGACTGATAAGTGCTAAGCAGCAGGGATTCGGAGCACTGTTTACTCGGGGGCATCAGAAGGGGCCTCTCTGGGGAAGCGACATAGCATCGGAGACGTCTGACTTCTCCCTGAATCCCAAGCTCCTAACACTGGTCTATCTCCCAGAAAAAAAGACCAGGATGGATTTTTACCAAGAAACTTGCTGACACTGCTAAGCCAGGAGTCAATGATGTGTCTGAGGCTTGGTAAACAGCCATCCTTCTCTACTGACAACTCTTTAGGACATTTTTAAAAGTTTAATGGGTCATTGATTTTCTCCATTAGCTAAATCTGTGAAGGAAAGACCCGGGAAATCGCGTGAGACCATCCCTTAGGCAGGCCTGCCAGGAAAAGGTTTTAGCTATCATGACACATGGTCATTTGTTTATTTTCTAACCAGTCATCACTAAAAGATTCCCCAACATCACCATCACATCTCTAGGGGATAGCAAGGCTTGGCTAGTTCTAGGTCAGGCCTTGGCAGGGAACTGGCAGAGTGTTATGGACAAGAGCCAAGCCTCAGAGAGCCGCAGAAGATTCCAGCACCTCGAGTCTCTCCTCCCAACCCAATGTCAGGGGCTTGGGACATGGCCCAAGAGGTTGAGGTCCCTACCCTCATGGAATGCTTTAGTGGCAGGGGGGCAGGAAAAGGAAACAAGCCAACAAATAAAGAGGGGGATTTTACAGAGAGATGAACTCTGTGATGCAAAAAAAATGAAAAAATACAAGGTCACTATTAGAGAGTGACTAGGGTCTATTTTAGAGAGGGTGGTTGGAGACCTGTCTGCAGAGGACATTTTACCTGGAATTTAAAGGGTGAGAAGAACTGCAAGAAGATTTGGGCAGCAGGAAAAGCTGGTGCAAAGGTCCTGAGGTTCAAACTCATTCAGTGAATCAGAGAATTGGACTAAAGTACCAAAAAAGGAGAGAGCTTGGCAAAAATGAACCAACGTTAGGACTTATTTGGGTTTCATTCTAATAAGGATGGGTGGGTAACTACTGGAGGATTTTACATATAAGTTTTCATGATCTAAAAGTTATTAGAGCATCTTCTGGCTGCTATGTGAAGAATGGATATAATAGTGACTAGCTGAAATCTGAAATGAGAAGTTTCATTCAGGATCAATATTGTGACAAAGTTTTACCCTCGGCCATTGTGGTAGGTTGAGTGGGGGGCCTCAAAAAGATATACCTGAGTCCTATTCCCAAGAACCTAGAATGTAACCTTATTCAGAAAAAGTCTTTGCAGATGTAATTAATTCAAGGATCTCAACATGAGATCATCTTGGATCACCTGGCCATGCAAAGTCACCCTGAATTAGAGTAGGTCTTAGACCCAATGACAGATACCCTTCAAAGAGAAGGCAGAGGGAGATTAGACAGCCAAAAGAGGAGACAGAGAAGAAAATGAAGTAAAGACAAGACAGAGACCAGATTTATGCTGCCACAAGCTGAAGAACGATTGAAGCCACCAGGGTCTGGAAGAAGCAAAGAAAGATTCTCCCGTAGAGATTTCAGAGGGAGTGTGGCCCTGTCAACACACTGACTTCAGACGTCTGGCCTCCAGAACGGTTCAGAAATTTTATTTCTGCTGCTTTAAGCCAACAAGTTTCTGGTAATTTGCTAGGGTCACCCTAGGTAACTAGTACACCCACTAAACACACAGACCCTGCACCCCGCCACACTCCTTCACCAGGATCCGGAGCACAGCGCTGGCTCCACTCGAAAGCCGCTCCCGTCACTGGGTGGCACTCCCTGAAGGCAGGAGGGCCACTTGGGCTCCATATGGGCATTTGATTTATTTACTTACTTAGCTCAGCCCATGTGAGAGGAATGAACCAGCCTTGTTCTCTGTTCCCTTCAAGGAGCTCTTCTGTGAGTTCCAGACAAACTAGCACTTAAAGAAACAAGGGCAGGAAGAGTTCACCGACCTGGAGAGTCAAATAGCTAAGACTTCTATTAGACAACTGCCAAGTGTGGGATTCCCAAACTTTTCACTTGAAGGGACATCTTTTGTTAATTTCCCCCTCCATGAAGTTTCTAAAGACACTGCCTACCAAACAAATTGCATTTACTCAATAGTAATTTACCTCGCATTTGCTGTTATTTGATGGAATGTAAATAATAATGGGGCTCATATTTACTGATCCACCCACTAGACTAAAAGAGCAGTGCTCTGTGTGTGCTGAGTTGCTTCAGTTGTGTCTGACTTTTTGCGACCCCACGGACCACACCCTGCCAGGCTCCTGTGTCCATGGGATTTTCCTGGCAAGAACACTGGGGTGGGTTGCCACGCCCTCCTCCAGGGGATCCTCCCCACCCAGGGATCCAACGCCACTCTCCTGTGTCTCCCGCATTGCAGGCAGATTCTTTACCGCTAAGCCACCAGGGAAGACCCCAAAACACTATACATATTCTTTCAATCTTCACACCACCCTATGAGGTGGGTACTTTTATTATCTTCACTTTACAAAGGAGGGAACAGAGGCAGAGAGCGGTTAGGTAATTTGCCCAAGGTTGCACAGCTAGTATTATATTTAACAGAACTGCAATTTGGACTTAGGCAGCCTGGCTTCAAAGGGTGTTCTCCCCTGGAGACTGCCAGGTTAGAATCCTGGCTTCCATACCCATATGCAAAGGTACCTTGGCCAAGTGATTTTGCCTCCCACAGCCTCAGTTTCCTCATCTATAAAATGAGAATAATAAAAGTGCCTATATTGTAGGGTGGTTGTAGAGATTAAATGAGAAAATGTACTTGAAATGCCAGGCACAGTGCCCACCTAAGCACTCAAGGAATGAGCTGGAATTCAACACAACTCTTGGGGAGGCTTGAGATGGGAACAGTGAAGAGAGATGATTCCTTCCCGTAGGGTCTCTGACCCCACGAAGTTCACACACAAAATCTAAATAAGGTGCCAGAGCCAAAGGTAGATGGCTTATAGAAGAACCTGCGGGAAAGCAACTTGACAGCCCTTTTCACGTGCGCTTCAAGGACCACAGGTACAGAATTAGCTGGGTTGGCGGGTGAAAAATACACATTCCTGTATCTGAACTTTTTGGAGGTCGGCCCGGAAACCTGCCATTATTCAACACTATTGCACCGTGGAATGTGTGCTACACTGAGTCCAGTCTGAGCAGGACTTCCTTGCTATTTTGGGAAATACTGAAAATCATTTCAAGATCCCAATCCATTCATTTCCGCAGCGCCCAGGAGGCTCCAAAACGGAAAGTACATTCAGAGAATAGCGGGGCCTTTCCCAACAGTCTGGTAAACCATGAAGCGCTAAGTTTCAAGAAACCAGGGCGGACATCGGGCCAGAGAAGGGAGCCTGGAAGGGGAGCACGTAACGCCCCCTCGCTCCCCGCGCCTCCTCCAGCTTCGAGTCCTGAGACCTAGGCCCTGGCGCTGCAGAAAAGCATGACTGCTTCAAGGTCACTCGAACCCAACGCTCCGGCGTCCCGGCCTGTGCTCGCGACGCGTGGGCGGGGTGGGGGGTGGGAGGCATGCAAACCCACGCGCCGTGGGCGGGGCGCCAGGGGTCGCCTAGGCAACGGGCGCGCGCCACGCCCAAGCCCGGAGTCCGGGAAGGGAGGGGGGAACGCGCGCGGCAAGATGTCTGCCCAGGCCCCGCCCACAGCCCCGCCCCGCGGAAGTGCTCGCCGACACCTACGAGCGCTGATTGGCCCTCCTTGCTGAGGGGCGGAGCTCGCGGCAGCGCGGTGCGTACTTCCGGCTGCCGGGTTGACATGAAGAAGCGGCGGCGGCGGCGGCTGAGGCGGCGGTAGCGGCGGAGCCGAGGCTTACGGGGGGACCCGGGGCGGCGAGCGCGACGCGGCCTAGAGCGGCAGACGGCGCACCTGGGCCGAGGGAGAGGCGCGGCAGCCGCCTCGGCCCGTCATGGAGATGGAGAAGGAGTTCGAGCAGATCGACAGAGCTGGGAGCTGGGCGGCCATTTACCAGGTGCGGGAGCGCCCCGGAGCGCTGCAGGCCCTTCCTGAGGCCTCGAGAGCCTTCCCCTCACACACGCCGCCCTGGGCCCGGGTCTCCCTGTGCGTCCCGCCCTCCGCCTCGGCCACCGCTGCTTGAGGACGCGATCGGACGCCGGCCGGGGCCGGTGCCCTGTGCCTTTGTCCCCTGGGCGGGCCTGCGTCTCTCCCGGGACTCACAGCCCCCCGTTGACCCCCCACCTTCCTCAGGTCCTCCAGCCCCGGCTGACCGACCTCGCGAGCCTGGAAGCCGCCGGCCTCCGCTCTCGGCGCGAAGCCTCGCACCCCGACCCCGCCCCCCTGCCCGGCCACTCTTTGTCCCCTGGGGTGGAGGGCAGAACGCCCCCCGCCCCCACTTCCCTTCCTAGACCGGACCACCGCGGACTGTCTTCCTTTGTCTCCCCGGGGGGAGAGGAGGACTCCCGCCCTGCCTCTTTTACATTTCCTCTCTCCCAGTCGCCGTGCTGCGTCGAGTCCCAAGGATGACAGTCCCTTCCCCTTTCCTGTTCATTCATTTGATGGATCTGCATCGGCGTGCCTCTTACCGTGCTAGGCGCTGCGGAGGCGCTAGAAGTAGTGTTTGCCCGCGAGATCCTATCCAGCCCGGGAGCTTAGGGTCGAACGGGGGCAGTCAAACACGTGAGCAGATCATTTGAAGTGGTGACAGGGGCTACGAAAAAAACAAAATATCAGCGGGTCGAGAGTGACTTCAGGGGAGAGGGGCCGTCTCAGAGAACGGGATCAGGGAAGACCTGTCAGAGGAAGAGGCATTTGCTCCGCGAGCTCAGCCTTGAGAATATCAGATTCAAGCGCCTTCCAGCCAGGAGGCCTGTAGCACCCACTCCACTGGGGCCAGAAGGTTACCCCATGTCAGGCAGGCAGCGCGGGGGGAGGTTAAAGTTTTTAACCCTCTCGAAAATAGTATCTTTTTCTCCGGCGAGCATCTGACCCTTCGGTCAGGGTGGAGATGATGTTTTCGCAGTCCTCGTCTCCCTGTGGGCTATGGTGGTTCATGAATAAAAACTTAGGGAGGTGGGGTTTCTCCCATATGTCTGCATCATCAGCTAGAAAAGATGAAGAGGTCTGCTTTCAGGAGCAGCGAAATCCTGTGAGGAAAATGTGTTGCTCCCGATTAAATGTCATTGCGGGGGTTGTGAGGATTAACCAAAAAAACCACACTGGGTGTTTTAAATAAGCGATGTGCAGAATAGAGAGGTGTTGTTACTTGTGTAAAGCGAGAAGGCTGTCTTCGGCTTATAGGCTCAAAAGGCAAATTGTGAGACCCATCAGCTGGTAGTATTAACATCTATTTTGAGCTCCACTTAAAAAAGGAAAAAAAGCTTTAAGCACTCCTTTGGTATGCTCGACTAACAAAAGCCTTTTTTTGGCAGGCTTGGTTTCATGTGGGTTTGCATCAAGCTTATTTGACAGGATTATTTTTACTTGCGCTGTAATGTATATTAGCTTCTGATAGACTAACGTCTATAACCACTCTAGTCTGTATAAGTACGGTCGATCAATACATAAAATTTGTATTCCATGTCTCTGAGTGAATTGAATGAATTCCACAAGTGACTTTGAGAATGTGTAGAAAAGTTTTTTGCATCAGATTTAATACAGTAGAGTAAAGTGGTTTTAAATGAAAAAATTCTTGGTCTAAAGTGTTGAAGTTGATTATGATGTGCCCCGTCTCAAGTAGGGGTGGCATCCAGGAGGTTTGGGGGGAAATCTTTTATATGGAAACTGACTCAGTTGGCAACAACAGATTCATATTGTAAAAAGCCTTTGGTGGAATTTGATTTGTTTTAGGGCAGAATGAGAGACCTGTCACCCAAGCATTATTAAAACTGTGTTAAGCAAGCCACTAGCGTGGAGCATGGTCTTCAATTAAATTTCCCTCGTTCTTAAGTTTGTCTACCACCTTGAAGTCCCATGAGTTATGTGTTGAGATTTCTCTAGACTCATAATGGATTGCCACATTTCTGGAGGTGGTTTCTTTTATCTTAGAGAATTATCCACTCAGGCTTTCTCACCTTTGCAGTACACATATTTCTCTCTTACAAAATCGAAATTAGAAGCTCTTTTCCTTCTTAACATTAAGTGTTAACAGCCAACTGTGGCATTTTAAAACAATGTAGAATTCAAATGACTTTGAGTTTAAAGTGGCAGATTTTCCAAAGTATATGTCAATTTACCAAAACCATTATTTTTCAGAAATTCAAAGAAATGTGTTTATGGTTGGTAGAAAATGGAAGTTAAAAATATTTTCTGGCATGTCACAAGGAAAGCAACTTTCTATCAAGCCACTTTGAGCTTGCTTAGTCTATTGTGATTTAAAAAATAATTTTTGTAAACAAAGCAGTGCAGTTATCTCTCACTGTACTAACTTCTAACTGGAACAAAAATATGTAAAAACTCAGAAACAATGGGAAAAGAACACAGGATGAAGTAGACTCTTACATGCTGAGGAATGTGGCAGCTTAGAAAACACATGTTTCAAGCAAAGATTCTCTGTCGATTTGATAAAGTGAGTGTAACTGGTTTTAGTCATTAATGCTAATAAATAGCATAGACATTGATAAGCATTTAGGTCTATAAAAAATCAGCTCTGAAAGCATGTGCAGATGGCTTTAAAAATTGTTTTCTATTACTTAAACAATTGTGTGTCTGGTTTGAAAAGTGGAAGTAATACATAGCGGGCCTTGAATGCTCAAGAGAGAAGAGATGGGAAAGGGATTGGTTTTGGAGCTAGAATGAGAGAAGAGTGGGCTTGAATGAATCAAAATAGGAAAAACTGCACATTTGTAATTTAAAGTTGGGGTCAGGTATTTTCACTATTTCTCTCATCTTTAATTCTTTGATTCTCTGACACTGTTCACTACTTCTCAGTATGAATGATTTGATTGTCTCAGATAAAAGAGATTGCAACAACAGCTTGTGACTCGAAGGCAAGATTTATTCTGTGTTAGAGGCAGGCTTTGTAAAATAGGCCACTCTCCCAGTTGACATTTGTTTTTATAGCTGCTTTCATTGTGAAATACGACTTAAAGCTGACTGTGTTAAAACCATGTTGTAACAATAGTCCACTAAAATTCCTTACTGTTCTATACTTTTTGTGTTGTTATAGTCTAAGGCAAATATTAAAATTTCCTAATAATTTTTATATAAATATTATGCTCTTCAAAGAAAAACTATGTTTTGTACAGAGGAAGAGATCTATACACTATGACTCACTTTACTTACAAAAAAAATAAGACAAACGGAAATGACATGGAGAGCTTGGGAAGCCCTAGTCATCTTGAGTGACCCATTAGATCTAAATGTTCTCTTGTAGCCCTGGTTTGAGTGCACTAAATTTAGGTGTCTGATCCCCACTTTGGAAATGTGCAAAGACGCTTGTAATTGTCTGGACTCCTCTTAGATTAACAGGGGGTACAAGTAGAAATAGTGAAAGGAGGAGTGTTTTGCTGTCATTATTTGTTTGACATCACTGCTGTATTTATAGGAATACTTCGGTTCTTTTGGAAGTACATTATAAGTCGTACCAGATGGTTCTAAAAAGTCAGCTGGCGGATAATGTGTATACATGCACGCACACATATGTGCTTAGTCGTGTCCAACTCTGTGTGACCCCATGGACTGTATCCCGCCAATATAGTGGTAATGCAAGTGATTTTCAGTTATCTACCATTGGGCTCCAAAGTCTCTCCAGTGCATTTTGCATTTTAGCACAAATAGCTCTCCCAAATCTATTTTTTAAAAATTCTGGTATTGAGTAATGTAATTAATATATATTGAATTTCATGATAAATCTTTAAATTTCCTGTAGGGATTTTTTCATTCTCTAAACTGCTGAAATAACTGTGTCTGCCCCATGGCCCCTGCCCACCCCCCACCCCCCACAGCTGCCTTTTTTCTTTTTTGAGTTGTCCGTTTTCTGATCATTTAGGTTGCAGAATCCTTTTAGCAGTTTTGGTCCAATGCTGTGCTCTTAATGACATGTATTTTTCATCAGCCTACCTGATGGCGTGTGAGTTTTGCACAAGCTGGCATCCCTCCCTACAGTGTTTATGGTAACCAGCTGATACTGACTGCAAAGAGGCTGGGCTTGTTCCCTTGTACTGCCCCTGCTCAGGAACAGTGGGAAGTCCAGCTGGGTCATTGTGTCCAAGACAATGCAGTTTGGTACCAGTCATTCGGTGCACGTTTTGAATATCCAGGAGTGCTGGGAACTTTGCAGTGGTTCTTGATTCCCTCTGCCACATCTCACTGCCTGGTCACCATGACATGCTTCCTGCCATCCCAGTGGTCTCAGTTCTCAAATTTTACCTATGCTGCTACCATTTCTGGTTTCGCATGACAGAAATTAGTGAAACCAGAAATATACTAATAAGGTCCCTGAACAATCTCTCCACATCTTCCCCCGCCCTACCGGATGTATTCTTCACATTATCTCTAGAGTAATTGTGTTAAAAACAGACCTGAACCTGTCTCTCCTCTGTTTACTTCTACGCTGTCGTTTATCAGTGAGGTCCAAACTCCTTGGCGTGGCAGCCAGGCTCCAGCCTTCCCCTCTCTCCCATGTACCTTTTATTCTAGCCACCGTGGAAGGTGCAGTCTTCTCCAGACTCACCCTTCTCTCTCATTCCTCTGTCCCTTGGCTCAGCACTCTGTTTAGGCTGCCAGTCCCTCTTTCTCGCTTGCCGTGTCCTTACACCTTCACACCCGTCTCTTTCAAAGCCGCGTGCTCTCATGGGAGTGGTTTCTTCGCATCTGGGTGCATCTCCTGTAGAGTTGAGCTGTGGAAGTCGGCTCTTCATCTTTCTCGTTCATCTAGGTGTGTGTTTTGCACTTGCCACAGGGTGCCTTAAGAAATACTGGGGTCGAATTGACTGTCAGCACTTTGCTCTGGGCCCTGACAACAGACAGACAGTCATAGTTCCCAGCTTACGTTCTAGGGGAGGAGGGATGGTAGGCACACATTAATAGATTAGCCTGTGTCAGTACTAGTAGCAGAGGCCACTCTCAGAGGAAACCAGCCCAGTGTGAACCACGGTTTGATGAGGCAGTGTGGTTCTGCCCACTATGGTGGCTTGGTAAGAACTTAGGTTCTTACCCAGTAGCGTTCACACCACCAGTGTGTTTCACAGGAACTTTCAGTTTAACAACAGATTTGTCCTTGGCCTGGGGTGAACTTAATAGGAAACTTGGAGGTAGTATATCTGTCACTCTTAAGAATTATTGAATTACTCTGTTCTCATCACTTGACTTGTTCTCACATGCCTTCTAGAAGGGCTTCACATGTACCTGGTTTGTAAAATATGTTTTGACTATGGTGGGATTAAAAATATGATTCTCCATAAAGTAACAACCCTTTTAAAATCTGTGATTTTTCTTTTTTTTCCTCAAAGTATAAATGGTAAAGGCAAACATTTTTGGCCTTTGATCAGACCACACTTCTGGCCAAGAGAGTAGTTGAATCTTTTGCTTTTTCTGTAGTCAGTTCTAACACTAACTAGGCTGACTGGGTCCCTTCCCTACTTTGAGCTTCAGTCCCTTCCTTTGTAAAAATGATCCTCGACTAACTGACCACTAAGTTCTCATCAAGTAATAAAAGTCTTTAATGTACTCACAAAGAGAGTTTAATGTTCTTGAAGTAATCCTTGTAAACACTGCAGTGGTTACTCAGTTTTGTAAGGTATGTGGGTGTCAGTGGGCACAATTAGGCTCAAAAATGCCTGAAAGTTTTGTGAGTATAGTTAAAGATTCAAAAGAATTGAAGCTTTTTTTCCTAAGAGGTATTGAAACATTTTTAATAAGTGGGGTTCCTTTGGTTCAGTAATGTGGGAAAATGAGTGGCACTGACATATGAGTTACGCTTGCAGTTTTTCTCGAAGTAGCAATTGGTGGTTTTTCCTGTAAAGATAGAGGAACTGATTCTTGAGAATTTACGAAAGATTCAACCCCAGCTAGGTACACAAAGAGTCGCTGCCCTTTATGTTGTAATTTTAGAAAGAAACCTACATCTGGTCTAAATTCATTTGAAGGGTATGTTAGTATACGCAGCGGCCATGTTTGCGAGCAAAGCACCTGAGGCTCCAGCATTTGAGAAACAATGCTTCACTTTGGGCTTCAGAGTTGCCTGACAGCTGCCCTCCCCTTTCTCAAGGCAGCTTGATGTAATCACAAGTGACTTACTGACAGTCTGTAACTTTTGAATGTCTGAAAGCTACGAACAAGACCATTTCCCACATAAGATCTTTTCCCCGAAAATAAATAGCCGGAGGAAAATGAAGCGCGCGCGCACACACACACACACACACACACACACACACACACACACACACCCTGCCCCCATCAGTCAATCTTGAGACTGAGGTACCAAGTCACCCTGCAGATAAAAATAACTACTGATACATGATTTTCAGTTTTCTTCTTTTTAAATTTGTGACCTGATTTAATTTGCAGTTCCAAATGCTTATGATTCTGCCGAGGCTGTATGTAAAGTTTTACTGGTGGTGGTTATTTACTTGCTAAGTTGTGTCTGACTCTGTGACTCTGGACTGTAGCCCGCCAGACTCCTCTGTCCATGGGATTCTCCAGGCAAGAAAACTGCAGTGGGTTGCCATTTCTTTCTCCCAAACTTTTACGGATACCCCATGGTAACTAGATTTGGTGCTTAAGGCGTTCTGCAGCACAGAATTACAAAGTAAACGTGGCTTATTAACAAAGGGACCCGTAAGGATTGTAGTTTTCTCGGCAAAATACACATATTCCCTACTACTCTTAATCTAGTACTGTGCCAGGAAATTTTGAGTCCTTATTGAAGGTTAACCACTTGTTGAAGCAAACCTTTGGGCCCAAGTAGCCTTGTGTCCTGGGCTCTTTTACTTGCAGAGCAGTCTTCCCAGAGACTGAGTGAGGTATGCTTTCTTTGACAGATGAAGAAAGAAAAGCCTCGGTTGTGTTTGTGGCTTTTGTGGGCCAGCAGCACCACTTGCAAAGATAAGATGAGCATAGCAAAACTAGGGTTCGAAGACTGTGTTTTTCTAGTTTACTAGTTAGTGATTAGAGAGGGAGATCTCTCCCTTACCTCCTTTACTCTGTTATTAAACGTTCTCCCCCCAGCTTTTGTCTTCTTACCTAATGACTTTGTTATTGGTACACTCTTCCTTTTGAAGAACCACATTTAAAAAATTGCCACACCGAGTCCCAGGGAACAGCTTAGCTAGTTTTTGTTCTGATGAGTACTGATCACTCAGAGGATTACGCCCCGCTGTGAACTGCTTACAGGAAGGCGGACGTCGAGTAATCACTCCAAACGGTTGGGCTCTCTGAAGAACAGGGGGTCCCTTAGAAATGTCTGCACAGGAGATCACTTCTGAATATAACTTCACTCAAGAGAACAAATAGGCAAGCTGCATTTGGCATAATAGGGTAAATTAGCTTAAAACTCCCAATTTAACCACCACTGGTTAAACATTTGTCGCTGTTACATTTATCTCTCTTAGACCTTGTATTGCTTCACTTTTCAAAGAGTCAGGCCTGAGTTTGCTACTGCAGGGATAAAGGTGAAGTATGCTTCAGTAGCTAGTCAATATTTGTGTGGCCTTCGCACAGAGAGAAGAGGCCTCTCGGAAGATATTCAAAGGTGTATTGGAGGGAGTTTTGTTTTTTGTTGTTCTTGTTGTTCTGCTTTATTTTTACCCTAATTTGAACTGCTTTTTGACAGCATCTTGGAGTTAAGAGTGTCACCGTTATTTTTCTCTGTTACGTGGATGTGCTGTGTATGTGTAGCTGCTCAGCAGTGTCCGACTCTTGGCGACCTTGTGGACTGTAGCTCGCCATGCTCCTCTATCCATGAGGATTTTCCAGGCAAGAATACTGGAGTGGGTAGTCTGTCCCTTCTCCAGGGGCTCTTCCCAGCCCAGGAGTTGAACCAGGTTGTCCCGTATTACAGGCAGATTCTTTACCTGCTGAGCTTCCAGGGAAGCCCCTACCGCCTGGATGCCATTTCCTTATTGCCAGGGTCTTTCAGATCATCGTCGTAAGAGGTGGGGTGAAGGGGTGAAGCAGAGTGGCGCAAGGTCAGGAAGTTGCATTAAGCCCCGACAGGTTGACAGGCACAAAGCCCGCCTCTGGAGCAACCCTCGGTGCGTGGGGTGAGGTGGCCGTGCTGGAGGGCCAGCCTGTCCACATGTCTCTTGACTGTTTGTTGAGAATCCACGTCCCCAGGATGCGTGCTGTGCTCTCGGGGGTCCTGCATGTGCCTAGCATGGCACTGTTTCTAAGTGTATTTAAGTACTCCTTCATGTCCTACTGACAGTGCTCCTTAGTACATCCTAGGGATTTGGTGCCACCAGCAGAGCGTTATTTCATCTGTTCTCATCATAGTACCCAGGTCTGCTCCTGTCCCTTGTTTTCCTGCTTTTGAAGAATGCTTTTTTGATAATTTGAGTAATAGTATTGAAGAGCGCAGGGGAGCAGTTGGTAAGTTTTATACTCATCTTTTAACCACTTGTTTCCATCCTTTTTGAGCTTGAACTTGCCTCAGAAAACTTATCAAAACGTAGTCATCACTCAGAATAACTGTAAAAAAAAAATAGTTGAAGTTTAACAAACTGGTACTCCCCCCCCCCCCCAGGAACCCATATTTGTCAACTAAGCTTTCTTTTGCAACATGTTCCACTACTTGTTATTGTTTCCCAACAGACTGTTCATTGGACGTCGATGTTCCTTTTGAAAGTAAAAAAAATGGCTGGAGGAGATGTTCCTTTTGAAAGTAAAAAAAATGGCTGGAGGAGATGGAGGCTAGGTTTGGTTTGCAGTAGGAGTCTGGCGTGTCCCTGGCTCTTTGTGTGAAGCGCAGCTGGAGATGGGTGTGGTCCATCATCTAAAATTTCCTATCTTCAGTTTGAGGAGGTGGTTACCATTCTAACCACTGAAGAGCTGCACAGTACATGCTATTTTATTTTCAGGGTGAAACTTAGCTCTCGTGGTTTCTCCCCTGTACTTGCCTTCAAAGTAATAAAATGTCATTCTTTGGTAATGTTTCCATGTTAGGTCCACATTAGAAGGAAGAAAGGATACAGCTGAAGTTAAAGGATTAAACTGGCATCACTCCTTTAGTTTTGTAAATGCTTTTAATGTTTGATTTTTGTAGGTTGATCATAAGGAAGTGATAAGTGTGTTAGGTTATTTGTGGTTTGAGCTAATTTTAGTCTCCTGTTCACAGCTTGCTTTGTATCCTTTGACATTAAAACATGCTTTCTTAGAAAGACAAATTTTGAATGTAGGACTCAGTCTGTATTCTGCACTTGGCTACATTTCAAAAGCATATTTTTCTCAGTACTTTGGTAGCTTGACACTTTGAAGCATAGCAGCCTTCTTTTAAAATCGATTGCTTTGCTGAGTAATATCTCTCCTTTTCCAGCAGGTAAATTAGATTCTTTCCTCCAGGCATGGAACTGTTGCTCCAGGCCAGTAGCTAAGAGGGTATTTTTAAATAGAGTCTGATGCTGGGATGTAACTGTGCTCAGAAACCTTTCCCACCCTGTCCCCTTCCTTGATAGAGCCTTGTACTCCTAAAGGCTGGGCTTTTGTCTCTCCAGTACTGGTTAGTTTCTCACAGGAGTTTTGCTTCAGAGCATTAGTTCCAAGCTGCCCAGCTCCCCACCCTTAAGGAACCACCCTGAACATACATCCCCAAGGGACTTGCGAGGTGATGGAAGGGAGAGCCCAGGGTTTGGGTTCTGGGTCTGCCTTACTGTGGGACCTCAAAGGAGTTAGCATTCAGGATAAGGAGAAATGTAGTGATTAGACCAGGTAACCTCACAGCTTGACTGGAATCTAACATCCCGCACCTCCGTGGTCAGATTAGGAGCCCGGAGAGTGGGACAACTTTGCTGGGAAAATCAGGGCTTCAGGTCCTGTGTATGCTAGATTCAGGAGCCATCTATGTTCCGTGCTCCCCCTTTACCTAACAGTGAGACAGAACTTTAAGTTTTCATATTAGCTCAAATCAAAACTTTAAAGACTTCATTATGTCTTTAAAAATAGAGAAAACACTGTATGTATGCATAAATTATTTTATAAAATGACCAACTGCCACACTGATGAATGCAGTTTCTTCTGAAATTCTTCTCATGTCTAAAGAGGATTATTAGATTTTTGTAATTGGACTAATATCTCCCATTCAAGGGAGAAACACACGGTCTGATCCATGTTCTGTGCTCATTCATAATGAAACCCAGTAATAGCTAACATTTATTGAAGTCTGTTGTATGCCCCAGGCACTGGGCAAAGTGCTTTACATGCAGTGCCATTTATTACACACCATAAATTGGTCTTTAATAGCAGGAAATACTTTAGGAGGACAATTAGGTGTCAGAGCTTCTATGTTCTTCCCTGCCTGAGGTCTCCCGTGTCCTGGATCCAGCTTCACAGCGGCCTCGTGGCCGTGCTCACACTGACGCACCACTGCAGACAAGGAATTGTGCTGCGCCTCCTGGGCGGTCAGCACCTGGAAAGAGAAGGTGAAGATTGTGACCTGTGAAGATTGTTGTCTGTGTTTCTGATCTGTTACTTAGATGTCACAAGGGGACCACCCAGTTACATTGGACTTGGTCCACACAGTGCTTTAAAAACAAGAGGAGCTTAAACTTTTTTCGTTGTTGATAACTCAGGAGGAATCACATACAAATCTGGGTTTCCGACTTTTCTTGAAAAATCTGCAGATCACGCGGTCTGAACCCACTGTGATAGTGGTCTGGTGGGCCCAGGGGCACCACTGCCGCCAGCTACACACTCGTCATCTAACCTGTGTGCACTCACTCACCACAGCTCTCCAGCAGGCCGGCCCGTCCCCTCTCGTATGAACTGCCCAGCCCTTGGACCCTAGAATTTGAGCCTCCACTCCAGGCTGGGTTTTTTCCTTAGAGTTTGCTATCAGCATTAGAATTAAGATGATTTTTAAGATGATGTTAACTACTACTTGTAAGTAGTTAGTGTGCTGTCTTTAGATAAAATCAGAGCAAGGGAATACTAGCCTGAGATGTGGTGGCTGGTGTCAAAACCCAGGATAAGATCATTAACCAGGGGCTTCTTTCCTTCCTGCCCTTCCCCCTTCCCTCCTCATCCCCTGCCCCCTTCTGCTATTTTGAGGAAGCTGGAAGCTGCCACCATGTTTTTCCACCTTGAGCAACTGAGTGTGACTGTATTTTTGTCCCATGTTCAATTATTTCCATGAACTATTTTTGATGATCAACTTGGAAATTAAATTGGATAGTCCATGTGGGACTTGAGAAGAATGACTTGCTCAAATGTATTTGCACTGAGAAGTCTTAAGAAGTAAGGTTTTTTATGACTTGCTTTGTGACTTGGTTAGGAATGATACCATTTGTTGTTGTGTCTCAATTCATGAGATTTCTTTCTCTACCTTATATACTCTAGCAAGGGATGAAATAAATGATAGCCATGATAAGAACATTTATATATTACAAAGACTAGATGTGAGGGGTCTCTATACCTGTTTAGCAACAGAAGTTCATATTTTATTGTAAGAGATGCTGTTTCTTTGATCTCTCTTCAACACCTGTTCTTCCTCAGAGGTGTGTTCTATATAACGAGTCAGAACAAGCAATAGAGGGAAATCCCTGGTTGCCCAATGGTTAGGAATTCGTGCTTTCACCGCCACTGATGTGGATTCAGTCCCTAGTCAGGGAACTAAGATCTTGCAGGCTGCATGGCACGGCCAAAAATAAATACATTAATTAATTAAAAATAAAGTTTTTTTTTTTTTTAAAGTACAAGCACTAGGTAGGGCAGATTCTTTACCATTATAAAACAATCAGGCTCTTTGTTCCAGGATTTATACCTTTTCCCTTCCTAAAGCTGAATCCCAGGACAGAACTGACTCAGCCGTGAATCGTGTGACATGATGGCACTGCTCATTTAATGCTTTTTTGTATTAAAGTATTTGCAGTTAAAATCAATAACTGAAGATCAGTTTCTCCATGAAGCTTTTTAGCTACCCTTTATTTCCTCTTCTGTTCTCCAGTTGTAAGCTCCTCTCAGGCAGAGTCCATTCACTCATTCAAGTACGTGAGCTGGGTGCCAGGCTCTGGGAGGCAGTGAGGATAAGTGGTGCGCGAGAAAGACATAGTCGGTCCTTGCTCTTAAGAAGCTTAGCAGTCCATCCAGCAAAGGGGCTGAAAAGAGATGCTCCCAGTTCAGGAATGAGCGCCTGTTGGCTTAGGCCTGGTATTTGGGCGTTGGGAGAAGGAAAAGCAGGCAGAGGAGCTGTCAGGCAAAGACGGTTTATATAAGTCACATCTGGGCTTCCCTCGTGGCTCGGTGGTAAAGAATCCACCTGCCAGTGCAGGAGACGGCTTCGATCCCTGGTCCGGGAGCATCCCACGCGCCCTGGAGCACCTAGGCCCGTGCACCGCAGCTCGCCCTGGCGCCCGGGAACCGCACCTTCCGAAGCCTGAGCGGCTAGAGCCTCTGCATCGCCGCGAGAGCAGCCGCCACAGCGAGAAGCCCTGCAGACGCTCTTCAGTCTACAGAACACAGCGTTATAGTTTAACATGTAAAATATTTTTTAAAAGAATCTTTAAGTATAAACTTGACTCACTAAGAGCAAATTGAAAATATGTGGCTATCCCCCTGATTTGCAGATGATGCTGTAAGATAAAGGTCTCATTTATTCATTGTGAACTTTAAAGGATATTTTTAATGGTGTTGGCTAGCTCATGCCATTATGTGGTCTGTGTTAGCGGTTCTCTATAAATAGAACTCCTTCAGCCAGATTTGCAGCTTTGAGTGATTCTTTCATGTCTAGTACCTTGTAAAATAAGTTTGCTGATAATTTATCCTAGTTTTAAATGACTAAGTGATGGGCTTTAATTCTTAGGCACTTTAGCATTTTGGATATGATTACAAATTCTGAGACTTTATGATTACTTAAATTTAAACATACAAATTACCATCTTGAGCAATTCTGAATGAGTTGCTGGCTGTTGTCTGTTTTCCATTCACATACTCACTAAACTCATTCCTTGCTGTGTAGGAACAGACAGAATTAGATAATCTGCAAACCATTAAGGTTGTGAAACATGTATCTTTCCCTTTTTCTAATTCTGGCTATGAAGATCATGTATCAAAGTAACACTGGATTTTATTTTTTAAAGAATAATTGTTGATTACTAGTCATCAGATTTGAAAAGGGGAGAGTTTTTCTTACTAATGGGTGACAGAGTAAAAGAAGCTTTGACTATTTTTCTTTTAATAGTGGAGCAGTATGTTTTAAGTATGGTTTTGTTTTGGAGTCACTTACGTGTCACTGAATGGATACCATGGAACACCCACAGCAGTAGATGTACTGAGTAGAAAACAGTAGTCCATAGGCCTCTCAGAAAATCACTCAGCACAGCAATTAACAGCACAATGTTGGGGGGTGGGGGCATGCGAGGGAGCAGCTGTTTAAGATGGAAGTGAATAGGAAAGCATCATAAAAATAGACCTTCAGTAGAAATCCAAACTCTGGACAAGACTCCAGTTCATTGATTATGCTTTGTCTTCAGATTTGCTGAAGAAAGTGAAAACAGTTAGGACCAGAGGGGAGGTATGGGGTGGGGCTGGGGGGATGGGTATATATCTTAGAGAGGATCCCAGCAGGGATTCATCTCCTAGTAGGTAAATTGCCTTTGGGGACTGGCTTCATTATTCACCTGTATTGTGCTGCTTATGTTTTACGTGGGGCCCTCTGCATCCCTCCCTCCCCCTAATTTTCCTGGCTCCCAGCGTGTCTTCTCTCCCACAGCTGCTTTCATCCCCTGCCGCGTCAGAGTTCACTGGGGCCATCCTCCTACCATGCTCACCTTGTACAGTTGTGTCTCTCCTTTCGGTCTCCCTCCCATGGCCGTGCTCTGGCCCTTAGCATCATCTCTGTCTTTCCGTCTCATTAGACTCAGACCTTTGACTCTCTGATCACAGCGCCCTGTGCCTCCACACCCCCTCCCTCAGTCACTTCCCTCTGGGTTTACTCCTTCAGCCAGATTTTCAGCTCCTCGTTTCCAGCCCAAGCCCTCCATTCCCTCCAGTGGTCAGTCCCTTGAAATGCTGCCTCTCCAGTATTCCCACCTCGCCCTTTTGCCCATCTTCTTGCCCTCAGCACACCTGACCAGCTCTGCCCTGCCTGGACCAGGCCAGCCATCTGCTTCTCTCCCTGGGCCCCCGCTCCTGAGTGCTGCTAGAGAGCATCTTCCAGCCGTGCAGATGGGCCCGCTGGAAGTCTGGTCAGTAGCCTTAAGTCTGTCTCCCCCAACTTCTGGCTGTCAGGTCTGAAGTTTGCCAGCCATCCTTCAAGCCTTATTTCTTTCGACGGGAAAAAGGAGCCTTTGTTCCTAAGACAGCCCTTATATCTGTGCTCTCCACGCCTTCCCATCCTACCTGTTCAAGGCCTCTTGTTCTGACAGGTTTGTGACTCTTATGTGTGTGTCCTTAGCCCTCCATCTATGTTGCCATCTTTTTTGAACCACTTAAACATTTGCAGGCTTTCTCTGGCAGCAACTCCCCCACCATCAGTGCTTTCCAGTTGAAATGTTTGAAATAAATAGGTCACTGTGTCCATTGTTCACCTCCCGTCATTCCCCGACCCAGGGAAGCTACGCTCCACCCTAGCACACCTTGAAAATAATTCTTCAGAAGGTCACTGTTCTCTTCTTTGTTGCTAAATCCAAGATTCTTTGCATCTTTATCATAACAGCATTTAACACGGTCGACCCCATTTGCTTCTTGAATATTCTCTAAGCGCAGTTTCCATCACTCTCTCTTTTCCTTGCCCTTTCCTTTTGTATCTTCTCCCTTTCTAGCTAGTTGGTCCCAGCTCTTACTCCTAGGCTCCTCTGCTGAGGGAGTTCCGCACATCTCCCCACACCGCTGCTCTCATCTGCCTCTCTGTTCTTCGCTGTTTCAGTTGTTCGCCCAGAAGTAGTAACAGCCCCTGAATTCAGAGTGGCCCACAGATGTTCTTGGACTCTGGTACGGCTTCCAAAATGAGTTTTGTTCCTGAAATGTCGGCTCGCTGAATCCCACAGGGCCTTTGTGTATACTGTTTCCTCTGCCTGGAACATTCTCCCTCACCAAGTCTCATTCTGCCTTCCAGCCCCAGGGTGGGCATCTCAGGAGGCTTTCTCAGACTTCCCCCAACTCCCCCATCCCTGAACTTCCGCTTCCATAGCGCTGGGTGTGATGACACTGTAATGACACCCGTTGTCCTGTAATGGTCTGTTTGCCTACGTATTGCCAGCTAACCTGTCTTAGAAGTCTTCAAAAGGGCAGGACTGGCAGGATTGCTTTTGTTTGAGTCATTTCTGTCCCTTAGTACCCAGTATAGTGCCAGGCACATAAAAGAGCCTAACACATAGTTCCTGAGTGAGTTGATGAGCTGTGCTCTTTGGGTGGGTGAATTGGAAGCTGGTGGATAGTGAGGCGTTGACTAGGTAAGTGTTGTGCAGACCATGTGTTACTGACCCCACCATCGGTTTAGCACAGTTTTCTCTCTTACCTTTTCTAGTACGTGTGGAACCCCACCCCCTCCCCCTCCACTGAAATGAGAAGCCCTTCTGATCTGGATCCGGGTGGAATTTTTGGTGTGTCCCTCAGGGTGCCCTGATGTAGTGAGACTTCATTCCAGTGGTCCTCAGCTTAGATAAATAGACACAGACGCACATAAACACACTCGCTGGAACTGTCTCATCTGTAAGCCACCTTTGTCTCCCTCAGCCGGTCCTGCCTCGGGGCCGTGCCCGGCGGCGGGGGTTGCCCTGTGGTTTCCCAGTTCTCCCGCATGTTCCGCCATGCGGGCCAAGCCGGGCCAAGTCGGAGCGACATCAGCAGGGGGGAGTCTTCCCTCCTGAAACTTCTTAGGTCTGGTAGCTGGGGCTGACCAGTGCTGACAGGAAGTAGAGGCATTTATTAAAATCCGGAGTTGTCAGCGTGCGGGATGCAGAGCTCCTGTTCTCAGGATTTTGTGGGTGGCTCGGTGCTCCTCTGTAAAAGTAAAGAATTGGACAAAAATGGGAGGAGCGTGCTTAGGTCTCTAAAGTCAGATCCTTTTTCCTAAGTAATTTGCCTTTAGAGTTTCATTTGTTTGGAATTTCCTGAGATTTTGATCTTGCCAGACAATTTCCAGCAAAACAAAATTCTGGGCAGGTGAAGAATTTGCATGTGAAGTGAAATCATTGTTCTTGTTTTTAACTCTTTTCTTAACACATTATCCTTGGTTCAACCCTGAAGGTTATTCTCTCTCTTGTGACTTTTCCCTCATCTTCTGGTTCTTACGAAAGGAGTGGCATTGTCTGAATGGAAGACGTCAAAGCATTATTCTTTCCTAGGCAGGCTTGGCTTTACGGCTTGAAGTGGAATGACGTGTCTGATCTGGTGAAGAAGGGGTATTTCGGGTTGGTTTGGCTTCTTGTTGGATTTGACTTTTTTTTTGAAGGTTTGTCTTTTAAACTGGAATTTTTATGTGAATGTAATCAAATGTGTATAAACATCCTTAGTTTCACAGTTGGCATCACACATTTCTGTTACCTGTATTAAACACAAGTCATTGTGGTGAATGGCATGAGGCAGGGTTGTTTATTCAAATGAACCAAGGCCTGGCTTGATTAAGTGGTCGTAAAGCAGACTTGTGACCAGAGAGCTCTTTCCTTCCTGGTCCAGTGTCCTTCCCTGCAGATGTGCCCCTTTCCCGGAGCCCGGGGAATGCCCTTTGTCGGAGTGAAGGAGCAGAGGCTTCCTGTTGGCACTGCGGCACTCACCCGCATTCAGTCTGCTCGCCTCAGAGCGGAGGCTCTGAGCCCTGAGTGCTTCTTACAGAAATTGCTGTTCAACATGAAAGTGCCTTTAAACAAGTTTGAAGGCCAGAGGTAGACCAGTTGAGAACCAAGTCGAAATAGCATTAAAGCCAGAGCTGTTGGCAGGAGTCTTACAAAATGTGTTGAAGATGGTTATGGGAAGCAGGGAGCATTTCTGTCCCAGTAGTTGGGTTCAGACATACGAACACAGTCCCGGTGTTGTGGTGTCTGTTACTGAGTCCCCACTCAGCATCACATTCTCTGTCCTGCTTCCCCGTTCCTTGCTTCCCCTCCTCACCACCCTCTTCCTCCGTGGCCACCGCGGGCACCAGTGGCAATCGCCCACATGCTGGGCCTCAGGCTGCTTCCCTACCAGGACACGGGCCGGCGGCGTTGGCTGTGGACGCGGAACTGAGGTCAGCGGGTTCTCGCGCTGTGTGCCTTGGGACATTTGACAGGCTGCAAGCTCGCAACAAACTGCTACTTCCACAGTCTGATCTGTGGTTGTTTTCTGTCTCTGTATTTAAGGCCGGTTGAAGAGGATGGATGATAGAAGCAAGCCTGTCTTATGCTTGCTTAAGCAAGCCTTCAGCAGGTTGGGAGAGGTGTTCATGAGCAGTCAGAAAGCCGGGCGCAGCAGCTTGTAACGCAGAACAGGCTCTGAGGGACCGAGTTCGGTGTCCACGGGTTTTGTTTTTTGTCTGAGTTTTAATCTCCCTGTTTTGTCTCTTTTAAATTGACAGGCCTCAGGTAAAAAGCTGTGGGCGGTCTCGTGTGTCGTGGAGTACCTGGGTGTGAGTCTCAAAGATTATGACTGTCCGGAGCATCCCTTAAATCTTACTTGGGCCAGTTCACGGGAACAGGGTTCAGGTGGACTTTTCCGGCTGGCAGAGTCTAGAACGGTAACCAAGCATGAAAGTATAGACAGTCCCTAATACGTAAATGCGTCCAGTACAAAAGGTTGAAAGTTAGTTGTTCAGGACACGGAACATAGTTTCTATAGAATCAATGCGATGGTTAAGGTCCAAACTTATCCTGGTACCTGTTTGATCTGCAGTATACCTGAAGTGTCCCTATTAATATGTGCTTTTCCCGTAGAAAAATCTGTGCCTGAATTTCCTATCCGAGGCTCCTGTTTTTGAAATAAATATAAAGTCTTTTTGAGGTTTTCAAAATTAAATGTTGTAGCAGAATTGTCACCTGTTAATTTTTCTGTGAGAAATTGTAGAATCCCAGGTGACTAAACTTTATAAACTGTACCGGTATTTCAATTTCATTCTCCCTTGATGTGTATCACATTGCAGAAAATAATAGCTTTTATAGTTAATACTGGTTACATTTCCCTTGATTATATTTCTTATTTAAGACTTGTTTTCAGGTAAGACCTTTTCATGACAGTACCTGAAACTGTACAACGCAGTTCCTACTTAAACCTTTGGAAACTGTCCACAGAGTGCAAGATGAGTTCCGCCAGGCAACCTGGGTAAACCTTTGGGCAGGTAACCTCTGTGGCCTCCTCCAGCTTGATTGGTGCCCCACCTGGTCCACAGAAATCTTCATGGGCAAGTACAGGCAGCAAAAGCCAGGCCTAGCAGACAGGACCTAGAGAGCGTCTGAATGGCTCGGCAGGCCTGGCCCTCGCAGCCTTGGAGAAATGGTTTGCCTCCGGGGCTATCATCTCCCATAAATGTCACATTCCCCTCCCTGAGCCCACAAATAGCCAGCTTGCACTTCATCTTCGTGCTCAGCCAAGCAGTGCTGAAATGCAGGGGCCTTGGGCTCCTGGCTGATGGCTGTAGTTGCCCTGGGTGTTTCCATTTAGCACCTGGATGCTTTTGAACTGGCTCATGGAGAGCTACAGGGCTAAAGTTCCCTTCTAGTTCATGTTCAGCTTTTTGTCCCTGACTGGACAGCTGCTGTTTCACTTCTCAGCAGAAAGGGACACTGGGCCTACCCATGCCCACTCAGAAAGGAAGGTGTGATGTACCACTTCTGAAAGGTTGGGTTTGGCATCATCATAAACAAGAAAGGGGGTCAGGCAAGGCTGGAGGTGGAACGTGGCTGCTCCCCAGAATTACAGATTGTTCCACAAGTGCATTCTGACACAGTGTGATGGAAGTTTCTGGCATTTTATTCCTCTTAATAATCATAGCACAGAAGGGGATGGGGGAGTGGGCTTGTCTGGCCATGGAAGCTTTTGTATTAAACAGCACTTTTTGCTTGTAACAAGCTTTATCCAAATGAGACTTTACGTTTTCTCTCTCAAATTTACTGGCAGTTTTTCTGAAAACATATTTTGCCAGAAAATCACTCAAGGATTTAGCCTTTTTTTTAACCTATGCAAATATGTTACACATTCTTTTAAAATAGATCAGACAGAAATGGGTTACCTGTAAGATATTATATATTCTCTAATGCATTCTTTTTATATTAGATACATTTCTATAGACTTTCTTATGCTCTTATTTGGAGGATGTATTTTGTAACATAGAGCACTGCTTTATCTTGTTTTATAAGCTTGATAAATTTTTTAACCACTAAACATTTTTTTGTATATTGTGAAATCCACTGAGTAATTATAACATCAGCAGACATTTGTTTACACGTTAACATATATATCTATTCCTAATTGCACTAAAAACCAAAATAGCTTTCAGTTCTTTAGTTTTCCCTTACTTCCAGCTGATTGCCACGCCTGCCGGCTTCCTTCTTGAAGTGTGCATCTGACCCTCTTCTCCACTCGCCTCTGTTCAGGCCCCTCCTCTCTGGCCGATTATGGTCCCCTTCGGCCGGATCGGGCCCTTCACTTCCAGCCTGTCTTTCATGGGACGAGAAGGGATATCCTTGTCCTACTCGAAGACTTCCAGTGGCTCCCCGTTGCTGGGTCTGTCGTCTCCAGATTCCTTGGCCTCACCTAACACAGGTGCTTACAGCAGGTCTGCAGAGGGTGTGGCCCACTCTGCTGGCTGGCCTCCCCCACCCCTCAAACCCCCCTCACCCGTTCCCTTTGCACTCCAGACTGAGTTGTTGAGGGTGCTGGGTCTCCTGTCCGCCGAGAGCCTCCTTTCAGCTCACAGGCCCCACCTCCGTGGAGCATGTGCCTCCTGTTCCCAAGGCCAAGCTGACTGTCCTGTTCAGTTCCCTTTCTTTAAAATACTATGGCAAATATTACTAGTATGCTTTCTCTGTTACCTCTGTGAATGCAGTGATTTTCCTTTATCCACCCCGGGAATCCATCCCTGGAGGAAAGTTAGGATTTGGTCCCGGGAAGAAAGCCACTGAGAAAGCACGTATTCTGCCTCTGGCATGCCAAATAGCATTTTTTTTTTTTAAACAAGATGTTGCTCCTTTTTAGCAATTCCATTTTATGTGAATTAATCTTTTTATTCTATTGCTTATATATTATTTTCTTCTTAGCTAGAACATGAACCCTCCAAGAATATGGGATTGTGCCTTTCAGACCTTTGTATCCTCAGGACCAAGTGTATTGTAGTGCCTGGCTTATTGTCACCTTGTGGACTTGTATCATACACGCATTTAATCTTGCTTAGTTAAACTATACATAGTGCCACAAGCAAAACGAGAAATTCCCCTAAGTACCACATTGTCCTATCTGACCACATCTTGATATCCTCTGCAAGGAAGGGGAGACTGCAGGTGAAAGAGAAACAAAAGAAGTTAAGATCTGGGCTTTAAAATATCTCAAGCTTCAATGCTGGCAATTCAAGATTTTTCTCGCAAGGTTTTAATCTCAGTTGCATGCAATTTTTGCCTCATAGAAAATTATAGAATTTAGTTGCCATGTAAGATGGACACCTCTATACACCCTTCAGAAATGTTTATGGAATTAAAGAAACCACATTAAGGACTCAGCACTTAAGAGTAAGCTGCCTAACAATTATTCATGAACAGAAGAGTTGTAATTTTCCCTGCAAACCATTATGCTGGTCATCTATAAATTCATATAAATTATGTTGACACTTAATTCATTCCAACTTGATTGGGTGCCTGTGGATACCAGGCAGGATGCTAGGCAGTGAACAGACGTGGGTGATCGGAAACACAGCCTGTGGTCTCTGTAGCAGTCACAGGAGAGCAATGACATGAGGCAGTCACTCAGACTATGCATTGTGGAGGAAAGCGCCATGAAGGAAAAATAAAAGGTGCAAGGAGAGTGTTGAAGAAAGGGCTTTAAGCTGGTGTAAAGAGGTCAGTGGGTGCCTGGGCGGGGCTTACAAGGTGGGGTGGGACAGCCTTTTGAACAGAAGGGGCTTAGCAGTTTTCAACAAGGCAGGGAAGACATGCATGGCCTAATCATTGGTCTCCAGAATTTGTCACCTCCTGCGATAATGACTCCGGAAGTTAATTATTCACTCGCAGAAAGTAGGACTTCCTCTTTCTTTATAGACATTTTTAAATTAAGGATTTGTCTTATCCTAGAATCCCATGATTTGTTGAAGAGTCCTGTATTCACTTTACTCACGTTGCTTGAGATTTTATAAAATATTTTGAGAATACCTAAAGTCTTGATCTTATCCTTTCAACCCTTATTAAGAATTCTTATTTTTCTAATTTATACTGTATTTCATTATACAGTGATATGTTTACTGTGGAAAACAAAAACAAATAAAAGTTTTCTTTATCCCTATCACTGCACAGTGTAGATACTATAACCATTTTGTCTTATTTTCTGCCAATCATTTTTAATTGAAATTTTTATTGAGATAATTATAGATTCATGTGAGAAATAATAGAAAGATCCCTTGTACCCTTTGCCCAGTTTCCTCCACTTTGGTAACATTATGCAAAAGTGTAATACACTGTCACAGCTAGGATATTGATATTGATAGCAGTTTGTCCATCTTACCAGGTTTCCTCGGTTTTGCCTGTGCTCATTTGTGTGTGTTGTTTTCCATAGGTCCTTGTATTAGTAATGCTATTTTGTGGTGTGATTTCATTCCAGTTTTTTTCTTTTTTGCCCTCAAAAGGCATCTCCTCTCCTGATCATATATCCCGCTCACATCCTTGTGTGCTTTTTCTAAACTTGTTTTAAAAAGCAACTGCCCATAAGGGAAGTAAGTGGATTGAGAATAGAATTGTCAGTCTGAATGTACTTTACCAGCTTACTGATTATTTGTAGACAGTTTAGCCAATTTATAGTTTCTGGCCCTGCTGCTGAAAGATCCTCTGGGTGGTTTCTAACCAAGAGAGAACCGTTTAGTGGCATTCAAAACAGACCAGTTTGTCTGAAAAAAAGCCTGACAGGGATGTGTAAATGCTAAGTTGCCTGTAATTTAAGCAGAGCAGAGTAAGTAGAAGGATAAACATATACAGAGAAAGTACAGGTAACAAAGGAGGCTTTGAGAATTTTGCTCTTATTTCTTGAGTGAATAGTCTTCTCATTAAGGTAATAACCACTTGCTGCATGTGTGGACAGTTGATTTTTCAGTAGTCATATGATGTTCATACGTGGTCTGGTTTTTTGGTATTGCTTGAGTTTTCTCAATAGAAATATATTACCTTAATAAACAGAAAATACCCCCAATTTTCAATTTTGGAGTAAAAAGAAACAATAGACATGTGAAAAGTAAGAAGGAAATTGGTTTAAAATACCTGATTTCAGGAAGCATGAATAGTGTGGGAGAGAAGCCAAGGTGATTGATGCCAGTCATGAAGTTGCACAGGGTCGCTGAAAGCACGGTGACCAGTCAGTCAGCCTGAAGAAACTTCACAGTAGGAGGTAACTGCCAAGGACCTCTATCCATGCAAGTGGAAAGGACCCCAGAAGGAACACGAGGTGTGAGTGTCGCATTAGAGTTTGGAGAGAGAGAGAAGGGAGCTCCTTCTGTCCAGAATAGGATCTCAGTGGAGGTTAGGCTCCCGCTGATGAAAAAGAACTGTTCGGTTCTGGCTGACCTTGTTCAGCAACTCTTAATAATTAAGATTTAATAACGTAAGAATATGTGGAAGGTACTTCAACAAGAGACTCTGTTTCTCAAGCCTGTTAAAGTGGTGACTCTCTAGCTTATTGCTTAGTCGCTAAATTGGGTCTGGTTAAAGTGGTGACTCTCTAGCTTATTGCTTAGTCGCTAAATTGGGTCTGGTT
>CM035277.1:4728276-4776926 GCA_020226075.1 Hydropotes inermis | reverse complement strand
CTTTTTGACCCCCGAGCGTCCCTGTCTCTCACTGCCTGCTCTGTTTGCTCACAGTCATGTCCCTTGAGTCGGTGATGCCATCCAGCCATCTCATCCTCTTTTGTCCCCATCTCCCACCTTCAGTCTTTCCCAGCATCAGGGTCTTTTCCAGTGAGTCAGCTCTTTGCATCAGGTGGCCAAAGTATTGGAGTTTGAGCTTCAGCATCAGTCCTTCCAGTGAATATTCAGGGTTGATTTCCTTTAGGATCGACTGGTTTGATCTGCTTGCAGTCCAAGGGACTCTCAAGAGTCTTCTCCAGCACCACGATTCAAAAGCATCAATTCTTTGGTGCTCAGCCTTCTTTATGGTCCAACTCTCACATCCATACATGGATGTGAGACTGCTGAAAAGGTCACAGTTTTGACTAGATGGACCTTTGTCAGCAAAGCAATATCTCTGCTTTTCAATACATTGTCTAGGTCTGTCATAGCTTTTCTTCCAAAGAGCAAACATCTTTTAGTAAGGTGGTCTGATATTCCCATCTCTTTAAGAATTTTCCACAGTTTGTTGTGATTCACAAGTCAAAGGCTTTAGCCTAATCAGTGAAGCAGAAGTAGATGTTTTTCTAGAATTCTCTTACTTTTTCTATGAGCCAGTGGATGCTGGCAGTCTGATTTCTTCTATTTGCAATGTGATTGATAAGCCCAGAAAATGCAGTTTTAGAAAAATTAACCTGAGTAAATGGAGGTAGGTTAGATGGCTGGATAACAAGATTATATTATAGAATAATACATATATTGTGGGCCCGTCTATGTAAAAACAAGTAGTAACAATTCAAAAATAGTGAATTCATTATTTAAGAGTTCACTGTTTGTTTTGTATGTTTGGAGGAGTAGATACGACTAGACTGTTAACACTGGTGAGGTTTTTCCTTACACCTGTATACTGTATACACTCGACATATTTTTGTAATTCCTGTGGAGGAATTTTGTAAGTAAGTCTTTGAGTATTTAGGAATGTTTGCGTTTTCTGATGACTCCTTTGATACTAATATCGCTGTTACATACCCTTGGAGCCCTCACTTGGGGACTGTTCCTCCCTCTGTGAGCACTATTGAAGTTAGGTAGTAATCAACCGTTCTTTCCTTCCCTCTCCCCCGGCATCTGATTTGAAGTATTTTTGGTTGGCATCTGAGGAGTCTCCGTTCACATCCGTAAGCTGGTTGCCCTTCATGTCCTGCCTTCCCTGCTCGCCCTGGTGGTTGTCCTCTGCATTGCATACGCCCCTGCCGCACGGCCGCGCTTTTCTCTCAGGCCTGCTCTGTCGTCCAGTCACTAAGCTGGATCCAACCCTTTAGACCTGCTGCTAAGGATTAATGCTCACTGTCGTTGCTGCTTAAACCTTTCCTGTCATTTCAGTTGCCTGATGCTCCTTCTCTACTAGATCCCTCAGGAATGGTTTATAGAAGCAGTCTGTGAATCATCAGTGCATCTTCATAACAACAGTTTGTCTGCAGCTTTAAAATTTGAAGGCCATTTTATCTATATAAAAATCTTTGGATTCCATATTATTTCCTTAAGTAATTTAAATATGTTATT
Source organism: Hydropotes inermis (assembly GCA_020226075.1). NCBI lineage: Eukaryota > Metazoa > Chordata > Mammalia > Artiodactyla > Cervidae > Hydropotes > Hydropotes inermis. The sequence continues at coordinate 4,775,348 of CM035277.1, read as the reverse complement.
CCACTCTATGTCTTATGGTATAAAGCATTGCTGTCGATGTTTGATGGTCTGATTTTGCCCTTTAAAGTTATTTGGTCCTTTTGCTAGATGCCCAAAGGATTTTTTTCTTAACCTTTTGTGTCAGGGTGTAATTATTTATTAAACTATATCTTGCTCTTGGCCATCTTGGGTCATTCTCCTCCCAAATCAGTGTGTTCTTTTAATATATAGTTTCAAACCTTTTCTTTATTTTAATTTCAGGAGAGTCTTAAATTCGAAGTTGTAGTATTTTCTGTTGTTCCATTGTTTTTATTTTCTTCTCAGGGACTCAGCCTGTTGTTCTTTGTTTGATTTTCTTGTTCTATTATCTATTTCTTCACTCCCTCAAACATTTTTAAATCTAATTAGCTTTGAAAGTAAAAGAAAAATTGTTAAATATAATTGCATGTTTAAAAAAATACAATTTCAAACTTACACAATTAAAACAGTACAGAGAACCTATTTCTCTTTGGTTATATTTTTTGGAATTTTTTTTTAAAACTCCATTGTATCTGTTTCCTTTAAGGCATTAAACATGTATGTTTGCTCTTGGGTTCTCCTTGTTTGTCTTCATTTCTGAAAATATTTTCTTTTTAATTCGTCCCCGCTTTGTTTCACTTATCCTTTCACATCGTTCTCTTTCCCAGTGACTTTGTTTTGTGAGTTCTCGTTCTCATCTGTGCTCTTCTTCCTGAGCTGCCAGGTTCCTAGTGTCTTCTCCAGTTCTCTAATCCAGTTCTTGTTGGATTAGCTTCATCTTTTGTGGGCACCTTTCTGGCTCGCTCTTGTTTTCTGTAGGGGAATTTTTTGTCCCTTGTTCTCTCATATAGTACTGTTAAGTGGAACTCAGCTGTTCCTTGTCGACCGTCTTTAAGCGAACAGTTTCCCAGCAGTGTGAGGAGGAAGGGGTGGATCACGTGGACAGTCTAAGCTCAGGGCTCTCGGGCTCCTTCTTGAGCTGCCTTTGTGAAGTGACTTCTGTGTCTCCAGGATCTGCTTCCCTGCCCCCCCATTTTTACCTGTTATCTCAGCCTTCTCTCTGCTCGGCCCCTTTTGTCCTTACTGTGCTCCATGTGTTCTACTCCCAGAAGCCTCTCGGTACAGGCTTTGTCTTGGAAGGTCTTAGTGGGGAGAGTCTGGAGGTCCTCCGGGTACCAGGGGCAGGGGGAGCCTGCCGACGCCTGTGAATCAGAGCCTGCAGGATCTGCTGCCCGTTTGGCTGCGCACACGGTCGGCCTGTTACACCTCCCCATGAGGCCTGACGCTTCGGGGTTCTCCTGATCACAGCCATTGGAATCCCCCATGTCTTCATTCTCCTTCTTCCCATGCAGTTCGATGCCACATGGGTCTTAATCACTGGCTGTCCCCCACTTCCTTGTACTTTCAAAATCCTAAGGGGGTTTGTTTTGTTGTCTGAGGGTTGTCTGTCAGTTTTGCTGTCCCATTGACTTTTATGGGGGAATTCAGGGAGGGGGAAAACCTGCGCCACTGCCACCGACTTCCCAGCGCCATAACGCCAGAGCAGTCTCTCAGAAACACGCATCGGATTGTAGTATTCCTCCCTGCTCAAAGAAAATTGAGTTGCAAGAACCCTTCATGAAAACTTTCAAACATGTAGAAATAGATTAGTATAACGAACCCCCATGTATTCATCACCCAGTTTCAACATTATAAGCGCATGGCTCATCTTTTTTCCTCTGTACCCCCTACCCATTAACCCCTCCCAGCTCTCATTTATTTTGAAGTATGTCCTAGCATGATAATAAATACTTAAAAAAAAAAAATGAACACTCAGGATCAGAGGAGCCAGAGTCACGTTGCCTTTGGACTTGGGAAGGAAAGGGAAATGTCCGGGAAAGCTGACGTTAATGTCCGGGGTCTGGGCTGAGGCCCTGTCAGCCCGGACGTACACGGACAGGCGTTCGGAGTGGCCTGTAGGGAGCTGAACATCGTGGCGTGCTCTGCTAGGCAGGGAGCTGGGAAGACGGGGCTTGCCCTTCCTGCCTGAATGTTGTTGCTGCAGAGGGCCCTGGGGGTGGGGAGGCCTGCTTCCTACCACGCTGAGTTCTCCTCAGCCTGGCTCCAGACTCCAGGAAGGCCTTCTTGATATTCCAGCTGCTGACCCTCCTCCCCTGGTCTGTAGGGATGGGGTTCAGGGAGCCCGGATCCCATCTCAGATGGAGTGAAGCCTTCTCCAGGAATGGAGCACATCAGAGAGCCGTACTGCCTGCAGGAAAAGTGGAGAGGAAGAGGCACATCCTTCCAAGAAATGCTGCTCTCACACCCAGCCATTCCCTGGGTGTCGTGGCAGGAAGTTACTCGTCACCGGAAAATCACCCCGACCTCTCTGTTGAGGCCGTCGGGAGCAGAGCCCTCAGGGATGGCGGGGTCGCTGGTGCTCACTGGTTAGAGCCACTGCTTGTTTTCCAGCGCCATCCGCACGCTTTCTCAGTTTTCCTCATTCCACCTTCCTCTCTCTCCGCTTGGTTCATTCTGTTTAGCCCACTCAGGTCAGGGGATCCTTGGTGAGGGCCCTGCATCTGCGGGAGTCGCGCTCGGCGGGGAACACGCTAGACCTGGAGTGTCGCTCCTTGGAACTGAGGAGGCTCAGGCCCCAGTCCGGGAAAGCCTGTCTGGCCTTGTGGAGCAGAGGCAGCTTAGGGCATGGCGGGTGTGCCTGTGCATGCCTGGGGGTCCCAGACCCGGGTCACAGGCCCAGATGAAGTGCAGGCCCACTCTGTCCTCTGACCACAGGCCTGGAGAGGGCCCAGGCGGCAGGCTGCTGGGGTTGCTCAGTGGAAGATGGCCATGCTTTCTCCTCCCCAGCCCTCATTGCTCAGGCTTCCTTTGAATCAACAATGTTGGCACAGACTAGGCAAAGCAGCTTGGGTATCAGCCGTCTGACTTCTTTTCTCCTCTTTGCGCTAACCAGCGTCGGCAAGGAGAGGCAACAGGTCAGCAACGCTAGGAAGAGCTCTGCTCTGCATCATGTGTGGCTGCTCCCCGGTTACTCCTGAGTTTGCAGTTCTCACTATCACCGGCTCTTCTCGATGCCTTTCCCTTCTTCCTGCAAATAGGCGTGCCCTCCCAGCAGGACTGCACTTTGGCCACAGCTGGTCTTCCCCACCGAGCGGTACCTCGGTGAGGACAGGGGTCATGACAGAGCCACCTGCCCCGCAACACCGGCGCAGCAGGAGATGCAAGGCAAGAAATTGACTGCAAGTACAATGATATATTATGCTCTGGGTTCTGAAGGTGATCCCCCTCAAAACTTGGCTTTGGCACCATATGTAAGGCTTTGCTTTAAAAAATAAACTTGGGTGTTAAGACCAGTTACCTTTAAGAATGTTAAAATTCTGGCTTTCGAACTGCCCTGTTCTGTAGTTCATGCCTCACTGAAGCCGCACACTGTTTGCTCTGAGTCATCGTGTGCAGATCGCTTTTCAGCGCAGTAAGAAAGCACACATTCAAGTGGTGAGCCTTTTTTCAAGTTTAGGCATTGCTTGTTCCATGAAAATGTCACTAGACTTAGTGTCTCTAAAGTTCTTTATTTATCCTGTTTTTGCAAAATGTTTGATTTATTTGGTCCTAGGGGTTTATTTTCCTGCTAAGCCAGCATAAATGTCATTTTGTGAGCCTTGGGAAGAAGAGTGTCTGGCTATTACTGTAATATCTTAAGGGATACTGCTTATGCAATAGCTTCAGTTATTTATGTACAATAGTGACCCACGTCTGTCTAGCAATATGTATATGGATTTTTAGTTCCTATATAGTTTTAGTTGTAGCATTGAGATACCGAGCAAATCCTCTTGAGGAAAGATTTGGCATGCATCAGCTTTCAAAAGCTTCTAAAAATTGATCATATATTATTAGCAGAGGTTTACTGCTTCCTTCCATCCCATAGAAAATGTATTATTATTATTATTATTTTTTTTTTTTTTTTAGAAAATGTATTTTTTGTGTATCCATTTCTGAGAAGGCAGATGACCAAAAGATCAGGCAGCTGTTGCCCATGGCTTATGACTAGCGAGGAGGGGGGCGGTTGGTGGTGGTGGTGGTGGTGGTGGTTTAGCCACTAGGTGTGTCTGGCTCTTTGCAACCTCATGGACTGCAGGTTACCAGACCCCTCTGTCCACGGGATTTCCCAGGCAGCAGTACTGGAGTGGGTTGCCATTTCCTTCTCCAGGGGATGTTCCCAAGCCAGGGATCGAACCTGCGGCTCTTGTATTGACAGGCATCTTCTTTAAAACAGTTGCATGTGAATATGTTGAAGGAGGCAGGAAGATGTTCTAATTTAATTTGTTGAGGTACAGCTATTTTTGAAGAAGTAAATGGCAACCCACTGTAGTATTCTTGCCTGGAAAATTCCATGGACAGAGGAGCGTGGCGGGCTACAGTCCATGGGGTCACAAAGAATCAGACACAACTGAGCAACCAAGCAACAACAGCACAGCTATTTTATGCTGGATCTTGTTTGAAGTAGTTACTCAGAAAGTTGCTTTTTGATTAAATGTACTCAATAAAGTAAAATTTGCTTTGACAGAAGTTAATAAGTTAGAAGTCAGGTAACATGGAGAAGTATGCTTTTTACAAAGTAATCGCTTATCGACATGGTGAACAGAAATAATTTAATGTTTTCATTGTTTTCCGTGTATTTCACTACAAGTTTAGACACAGAATATACATTCCAGATCAATACGAGGGCAGAACTTTGTGCCAAAGCCATGCTGCCTACCCTTTCCTTACAAAAGAACAAAGGAACAGTGTTCATCTTAAGTGCAGAAATACCATTGTGGGTATTTTTAATTTCCTACCATTTTAATCTCCTGTGTTCCTCTTGGTTTTTACTAAATAGTTGCAAAGAATGAATCCAGCCTACATTAATCTTTAAAAAAAAAAAAAACTCTACCTAGTTTTAATGGTTTTTCTTTCTCTGAAAAATAGTGATTTGTTCTTTCTGAAATCTGAATGATCAGATGCAGCTGCTTTTTGTTACTATTTGAGTTTAGGGAGAGGGAGGTGGAGCACTCTGAATGGACACAGAGATTCGCAGAGTTGGGCTGACAAAAGGAGAGGAAACACCTATTCTTCGCACAGTTTGAGATCTAAAGGCAGTGGAATGGGTATAGTTGAAAACTGTAGAAGGAGAATAAACCAGGTGGGTTAAAATTCTTTTTTTTTTCCTGAAGTGTTATTACATACTGAAGAAGATGATGACTTTCTACCTTTATAATGAAGCAATAAAGGAAATCGAAGAGGAAAAGGTCAATAGGGTTTGAATACTTAAAAATTTAGAACTACTTTAAAACTCTTTGTTACTTAGGTAATGCACATGTGCTGTAGAAAACCATCGGAAAAGAATAGAAAATAAAAAGTCTCTTAATCACTCTCCCAAGTGGCAGCTCTATTGTTGTAATGACATTTTACGATCATCCTTCCACACTTAAAAAAAATTTTATGTAGGGGAAATTAACTTTAAATGTGCAGACAAATAAGTTGGAAAAGTGGTTTCCAGCACAGACAAAGAATTGATGGCTTTAAAATATGTAAAGAGCTTACATTAGTAAGAAAAATGCTTATATTCTCAAGGACTGGTGGGCAAAGACAGACATTCATTCCGTTGTACCTCATTCAGCAGACGTTGAGTGCCTGCTGGTAAAGTTAAAGGAGTGCTTACTGTGCACAAAAACAGTTGTTAGAAGGGACAGGCATGGCATTCTGTCATCTGTATGTTTTATTCCAGTGTTTTGAGGCATACCAAGATATAAGTGAAAATATATGGGAAACATTTTTCTTTAAACTTCCAAAAATAATGTAGGTGAGTGTGTATAAACTTGAGATGGAAAACCATGTCTTTTTTTTTAAATTATTTATTTATTTTACTTTACAACATTGTATTGGTTTTGCCATGCATGGACATGAACCCACCACGGGTGTACATGTGCCTCCCATCCTGAACCCCCTCCCACCTCCCTCCCCATCCCATCCCTCTGGGTCATCCCAGTGCACCAGCCCTGAGCACCCTGTCACATGCATCAAACCTGGACTGGCGATTCGTTTCACATATGATAATTTACATGTTTCAGTGCCATTCTCCTATATCATCCCGCCCTCGCCCTCTCCCACAGAGTCCAAAAGACTGTTCAGTACATCTGTGTCTTCTCTCGCTGTCTTGCATACAGGGTTATTGTTACCATCTTTCTAAATTCCGTATATATGCGTTAGTATACTGCATTGATGTTTTTCTTTCTGGCTTACTTCACTCTGTATAATAGACTCCAGTTTCATCCACCTCATTAGAACTGATTCAAATGAATTCTTTTTAATGGCTGAGTAATATTCCATTGTGTGTATGTACCACAGCTTTCTAATCCATTCATCTGCTAATGGACATCTAGGTTGCTTCCATGTCCTGGCTGTTATAAACAGTGCTGCGATGAACATTGGGGTACATGGGTTTCTTTCAGTTCTGGTTTCCTTGGTGTGTATGCCCAGCAGCGGGATTGCTGGATCATATGGCAGTTCTATTTCCAGTTTTTGAAGGAATCTCCACACTGTTCTCCACAGTGGCTGTACTAGTTTGCATTCCCACCAACAGTGTAAGAGGGTTCCCTTTTCTCCACACCCTCTCCAGCATTTATTGCTTGTAGCCTTTTGGATAGCAGCCATCCTGACTGGCATGTAATGGTACCTCACTGTGGTTTTGATTTGCATTTCTCTGATGATGAGTGATGTTGAGCATCTTTTCATGTCTTTGTTAGCCATCTATATGTCTTCTTTGGAGAAATGTCTGTTTAGTTCTTTGGCCCACTTTTTGATTGGGTCTTTTATTTTTCTGGAATTGAGCTGCAGAAGTTGCTTGTATATTTTTAAGATTAATTCTTTATCCGTTGCTTCATTTGCTATTATTTTCTCCCAATCTGAAGGCTGTCTTTTCACTTTGCTTATAGTTTCCTTTGTTGTGCAGAGGCTTTTAATTTTAATTAGATCCCATTTGTTTATTTTTGCTTTTATTTCCAATATTCTGGGAGGTGGGTCATAGAGGATCCTGCTGTGGTTTATGTCGGAGAGTGTTTTGCCTATGGGAAAACAGTTTCTTAAACAAGACTCCCCACAAAAACTGACAGTGAAGGAAAAGATTAAGAAATTGAACTGTGTTAACATGAAATTCTCTTCATCAAAAGACACCATTAACATTGGGTTGTTTGCAGAAACGGCCTGCGCGTAGATCAGGTTGTCCTTAATTTACCCACAGTGTACGGCGCGTGTGCTTTTACGCGTGGTTCCTGCTGCCTGTCTTTGTTCTCAGGCGCTCTTCAGTGCTAGAACCCTCACACTAATCCCTAGGAGGAAGCAAAAGGAAACGTGCGTGCGGATGGAGGCTGGGGCTTCTCCAGGAGGGGTCAGATCCTTGGTGGTGGGGAGGGCTGTAGGTAGAGCACCCGGCTGCTCGGAGCTCTGGTCCTTCCGCTTTGCTGTCGGTCCCTGATAAGCAGTCGTGGGCCTGTCTGTGTGAGGTCCATGTGACAGCCTCGCGGCTGTTTGTCTGGCCGTCTTCCCCACTGGGGCACAGGGTCCACAGGGGCAGGACTTTGCCGCCTTTGTCACCCTCCTGTCCTTACTGTTTTCCACATAGTCAGTGCTAAACAAAACTTTGCTTCCTTAATCCACATGTGTGCAGAGTTCTTGCAAAGAGGTTGGTTACCGCTTCCTCTCTTCCCCGAGTTGTCATTTTACTTTTGTGGCTTCACTAAAGAACTATCACTTTAGAATGCTTTTGAGCATCGGGCGCATCTTCCTTCATCATCTCTAATCCTCAAATGGTATGTAGAAAAGTACATTTACATCTAGAAGGTATTTAGAAAACTTACTTGGTTGGTAACAATAATACAAAAGCCTTTTCTTTGGTTATGGTAAGAGAATCTTGTACTACTCTTGAAATATTAAACAAATTCTTAACCAAAGCTGGTTTCATTTTGACATTGTTTCCCTCCCGTTCACACTCCCAGATTATCCACAGAATGCCATCAGTTTCATAAATATGGTTCTCAGCTATTTCAGAGGAGGCGTACTGTGCAGGCTCCTCAGGTCCCTCTCGGGAGAGTGACCGTGGAGGAGGAAGCTGGTGGTTGGGAGTCTGGTTCCTTGTAAAGAAGGTATGAGCCTTCCACTCTCGGATGTCTGCCGGCTACTTGTGTCCTTAGTCAGCTGTGCCACTGTCCTCGGCAAAGGGCCCGAACCCCAGGGCCTGGACACTTAAACTGTCCTTGTGGAAAGCAGAAGGTAAACAAAACAGAAGTGAAAGTGGATTCAGTTTTTTAGACTGTCCTCTTACAGGAATGGTTTTGTGGTTCTCAGCATTCAGAAAAAAAAAAAAAAAAAAAATACTTGTTCCAATATGTTTCATTGACATCAGTTACTGTAAGTCTGATTCATTTTCTGCCTATCGATTTCTGCCCAAGGTGAAATTTATGACATTTAACAGAAAACATAAGTGATGTTAAAAAGCAACAAAACCCAGATATTTTAAGGATTGTAAAAATAAGGTTTAAAGTCAGTGACCCTTGAAAACACAATTTTTATATTTCTTTGTTAACTATTTGACTGTGTAACCATAGAGTTGTTAAAAATAAAGTAAATGATAATGTTAACATTATATTAAGCGTCAAAAAGATAATATAATTAACTTTGAAGATTTTTTTTTTTTTACTCTTAGTACCCCGCAGCTTTATTCTAACCCTGACGTGTGGGCACCGACGTTTATTGTAGAGCTGCGCTGGGACTGCTCCACCCTTGGTGTCTCCTGTTTCTCCATCTGTGTTCCTCTGGGCTAGCTTCTGGGTACCCGACCTCTGTGTTCTGTGGAGAGTTTATCTTCATCTGTTAAGGCCTGTTGTTGCTTAAATTTCAGTGGTGGTCAATTTCGTTTCAAGATTTCTCATTTATTCTTTCCTATCTGCTTGTTTTGGCTTCATTTATTCCTTTCTAGATGTATAATGTAATGTCTTTTTTTATACACAATTTCTTTATTTACCCCTGATCTCAAATATATTTATCTTTAAAGTGCCTGACAAGCTAACAGTAAATTTCATGTGAAATAGTTATTTTTCTAGTTGATTATCTTTTTTGGAGCTAGTCTTCTGTGGTGGTGTGTGTTTTTCTTTTTTTGGTATTGTGCTTACAGATGATTTTGAGTGGGAAGTCTGTTTCTTTCATTTGTTCTTGTTTTGTTTTTGAGCCTAGCTGTGCCGTTGTGTTTTTCTCCATATTTAATCGACCCTCACTTTGCGTTCAGAGCTGAAATCAGCCCCACCACCTCCACTGGTTGGTTCCCCAGTTCCCCTTGCCGACTTTGTGGAGGGTACTCCACACTTCCCATGCCTGCCCTCATCTTCTCATTTCTGGGGAATTTGTAAAACAATTTGATTATGCTTTTTTCCATGTCATTTTCCAAATGCACATAATTGTTCTGGAAGTGATTTGTAACTCCATTATCTTTGAACCTCACCCCCGACCAGTGGACAAGATGACCCAACATTTCCGCAAGCTCTGGCAAGGATAATCATTGTAGATCCTGCTGTCTTTTAAATGCAGGCCAGTTGTGTTCATTTCTCCTTCGTCTCTTTCAGCTTACCACATTAGATTCTGAGGTTCTTGGTTTACTTTTCAGCATCTTTCTCTATTCAGTACATAATCATTTTAAACTTTAAACCAAAGCAAGCTTGCTACTAAACAAATTTTAAACTCTTTATTATCTAAGCATTGTAGATTATCTTAGAGTTTAGCAGTATTGACTATGACTTCTGGCATATTGATTATATAAATGGATAAATATAATAGTTTCCTAAGGTTTATTGGAAGGGCTGAAGCTGAAGCTCCAATACTTTGGCCACCTGATGTGAAGAGCTGATTCCCTGGGAAAGACCCTGATGCTGGGAAAGACTGAAGGCAAAAGGAGAAAGGGGTGGCAGAGGATGCGATGGTTAGATAGCATCATTGACTCGTTCGATGTGAATTTGAGCAAACTCTGGGAGTTAGTGAAGAACAGGGAAGCCTGGCGTTCTGCAGTCCATGGGGTGGCCAAGAATTGAACATGACTTAGTGATGACTTAGCGACTAAACAACAACAACAAAGATTTTTGTAGTAAATTATATTGTTCCATTAACTAGTATAGACAAAGAATACAGTATTGCTTTCAGCTTGAAAGATGTTGAATTTCTGATTTTGATAATTTGTGTATTTCTCAGTATGCTTTACTATACAGTAATTTTGTTTTATTTTATTTTAGTGGAGTGCAGTTTATTACACCGGTGGGCCCAAGGCAGAGTCTCCTCTTAGCCAAGGACCTATACAGTAATTTTATATTCTCATTTATAATGAGATTTATGAGTAACAGAGTTTGTTCAACACAAAGGTTACTTGAAGATTTGGTTGCTAAAATTCTAGTCTAGCCCTTCCCCACCCCCCACTTCTATATATATCTTCCTATTCAGTGGTGACTACTTGCAAGAGTTCCAGGAAATGTATGCCCTGTATGTTCACATATTATTTTAAATTATTGCGTTTACTGTACTTCTGTATTTCCCTTTGATCTAGCCCTATTTCTGAGAGCCAGTAGCTTCCTTAAAGTACTAGGTAACAGCTAGAACAATCAAATTAGGCAACCATTTGTAACAAGAGGGTGTGGGGAGCATAGAAGATGTTGAAGATGCTAAGGGAGTTGCAGTTTGCTGCAGTTATAGCAAGTACAAGGTACCACTGGGGTTTTTTCTTCCTTGATACATTTAAAAACAGATGGCTATCTAAATCATCTGAAAATAACCATTTTTGCTTTGAATTCGTGTTTTAGTAGCTCTTTTAGTACTATCTTGTCGAGAGGCTGTGTGACTCAGTTGCAAAGCAAAATAGTAATAATAATAATAACTGTTGTTATTATTGAAAAGCAGGAGTGGACCAGACATTTGCTTAAACACATTCCCTTTCAAGAACATTTCTATTCCATAACATGAAGCAGACTGGTATAGAGTTAAGGACTCTTTGAGCGCCTTTAGAAACATTCCTTAATTTCAGTCATTAGAATTAGGTTGAATGCCTACTCTGGGCCTGGGCTGGTGCTGGGAGGGTTGAGAGTCTAGGACTTTCCCTGCAGACTCCCAGCTTTCATGAGACACTGGCTCCACCTCATCGCTGTTGGATAGTTTTAAGAGAAGTAATGCATTTTACAGTGGGGCCAGAGACATTCACCCTGTTGTGGGACTGAAGAGAAAGGATGTTCAAACCAAAATCACTAGGTTTCACTTAACAAAGTGCTGTAAACATTAGAATATTTCTGCAAGCCTGGCTTTTATGCCTGTGTGTTTTCAAAAATTAGAACTCTCAGCATAAAACATTATCAGCTTTACCCCATGTTTGACTTTTGCCTAATTGGATTTGGGAGGTATTTGAATAATGGATAATGAGCTTTCCTGTAAATAGAGAAACTGATTGACACTGGGCCCTAATTCATTCTGTTCCCAGAGCTTTATGAGGAGCTCACTGAGAGGTCATCAGTCATCTTGTTGAGTGAGTGTGGAAGGATGGGGAATCAGAACTAGCTTCAGAAATTTTTCAAGTAATGATGGTTTCTGCTCTTCCTTGCCTGTTAAGATTGATTTTCAGTTCAGATGTTTTGTTTAAATTTTATCAGGCATGTTTATCCCAACTTTCTAGCCCAGCCCGGTCATAATTTTAAAAGAACTTGCTTTTTTTTTTCTCCCATGAAAATGATTCACTGTAGAAATGAGTCAGATCATTTTGGGTACCCAGTGCCTATATGAAATGACACGTTGCAATTTAAACCACTCACCGGTAAGTGGTGACTGAACATGAGCCCTCCTTTGGCCACACATCATCAGATGTATTCTCTAGGAGAGCATGAACGTTTGATGTCTGTTACACGTGATGCTTTCTTCTGTCACACTTCTGAAAGCTAGACTAAGAATAGGAAATGGGCTCCAGAAAAGCCAAATGAAGCACCATCCGAGGGAAGGAGACAGGCAGGTTATCTGTTTGTTGGTATAGGTCATTTCACTGTTAAAATTTCTCATTCAATGTGATCTCATCCCTGAAATGATGGGGTGCACTTTGAGTGGTGCTTGAAATGTTGAATGGGGTTTTTTTTAGGGGATGCTTCTGAGAAATACGTTTCATGGCAAGTCAAGTTTACTATTTCCTTTTTGGCTTGGCTCCTAAATTTACCTAACAGTCGTCTGTCATCATCAGCTTTAAGGCCTTTATTCTATTTTATTTTCTCTGTGTGGCTATTTCACATACTTCAGTGGATTATTTAATCTTTGGTCAGAGTAATAAAAGATCTAGGGATACCATATACTTGTGATGGCAGTCTCCTTAAACTTGATCATTAGTCAGTAATCTGCTTTTCTTCAGCTGTTAGAAAGTTGGCTTACCTTTGATACACTTTTAGAATGCAGAAATCTTGCTTTGCTGTAGTTCTGTCACATTTAGTGGTACAGTTGTTCATCTACTTTTTTCTAAACACTATTGGTAGTTAACTTTTAATTTTAAAGTTGCTTTTATCACTCCTCAATATTAATACTATAATCCTGGCATTTTATTTTACTGAGTGAAATGTAAACTCTTCTATTTAAAGCCTGAATATATTTCTCATATACAATTCTGAAATAGAGAAACACTTAAAACCGGGTTTGTTTTATTATTTGTAAATTATACCTCAAAATTGGTTAGACAACAGGGACCTATTGTATAGCACATGTAGCTCTGCTTAGTGTTATGTGGCAGCCTGGGTGGGAGGGGGGTTTGGAGGAGAATGAATACATGTCTGTGTGTGGCTGAGTCCCTTCTCCAGTCACCTGAAACTGTCACAGCATTGTTAATTGGCTATACCCCAGTACAAAATAAAAGTATGAAATTTTGGGGAAAAAATTAATCAGGAAACAAAAAGAAACTGGTTAGAAAAACTAACTGAACTACATATTTAAGATCTGTTCATTTAACTCTTTGAGTCTACCTTAATTTTAAATTCTTCTTTTAAAAGTATTGTGTGCATAGCTTCTATTTTCCCAATATTTTTATTAGCTATCTCCAAATTTCGGTGTGCTCTCTTTAACCAAAAAAGTACAGATTAATAAGTCCTTCGGCTGCATAAAATCAGTCACACACTGTTGTTATTTTGGCCCTTATTTCCTCAGAATGAATATTTTTTTCAGTTATTCATATCAACTGTTTCCTCCATTTTCTTTCAGCCACACCAGCTGGACTGCTGAAGATTGTTTCGTGTTGTAAGGCAAATTTGTACCTATTGGTGAACACTTCCAAATAACAACTAGAGTAAGAAATTTAAAAAAGAAATTTTTTCCCTTCAAGTCATTTTTCTGTGCTCTGTAGCATTTCCCTGAAAGCTTAATCTCATCCATAAAAGATGTGATGGATACATTACTACTAGATTAATTAGTTTAATCTCAAGTGGGTGTATAATATATTATCATACTTTTAAATTGCTGTCTAGTCTTTCATAGGAGTCAAAAACCTTGCCATTTTGTAGGTTTTTCTTATAAGCAAGTAGAATAGCAGAAAGTGGACTTTCTCTTTAAATCCAAGGTGAATGTATACATGGTTTAAGAAGTTAAATAGTACCACGGTGGTCTTATAATCCAGTTATTGCTGCCCACATCTCCCCATTCCCAGTCTTTCTCTTTATGAATGACTTTTGAACTCTTTGAGCCTGCTTCGAGCTTGTATTTCTTTCCAGTTTTTAAGGAAAATGTTTATCCTTGGATTCATTAGTTTAGATCTTCAGTGAGTTATGTTGTTTTCTTAAATAGCCATCCCTTCTGCTATCCCTCTTTGCTTTCACTTTCCCATTCTCCCAGTATGTTATACTTTTTGGTGAAAGCCATATTCATTGTTTACACTGTTTGCCTAGCACATAGTCACAGATAGTGTTGTACTGTCATGCTTTCCGTTTTAATAGATTTTCTTGTAGTTATTAATTGCCTTTTCTTCATTTGCATAGTTTCTTTTCTGCCTGAGTCACTAGGGAAGCCCCTACCTGTTGTTAACTCTTCTCACACCTCCTGAGAACCTCTCACAGCAATTTTCCACAAGTTCGTTAGCACTAACCAGTAGAAATACAGTAGCAGCCGTGTACGTAGTTCTGCTTTTTCTAGTAGCTGCAGGAAGAAGGGGCTTCCCAGTTGGCGCAAATGAGAGACATAGGAGACATGGGTTCGATCCCTGGGCCGGGAAGATCCCCTGGAGAAGGGCATGGCAATCCAGTATTGTTGCCTGGAGAATCCCACGGGCAGAGGAGCCTGGCAAGCTACAGTCCATGGGGTTGCAAAGAGTCAGACACGATTGAAATGACCTAGCACACAGCAAGAAAGGTAAAAGGAAGCAGATGAAAGTAATAGTATAGTTTGCTTAATCCAACATGTTCACAATGTCATTTCAACCAGTAGTCAATGTTTCACGTAGTTGAGGTATTTTTCTTTCTTTTCTGAGTACTAAGTTATCAAAACCCGATGTGTGTTTTCTACACTTGCACACCTCTCTTTTCAGACTTGCCACGTCTCGGGTGGCTCATGGCTACTGTGTTAAAGCAGGTTCAGTGATCCTCAGCTGCAGCTCGGGTAGGAGGAGGCATCCCTCCTGGACACCTCCGTCCCTCTGTCTGGTCACTTGCTCTGAAGACTGCCCCGTGGCGACCATCTTGAGACTGCTTCGCTTTGCTTCTCAGTTGGCGCCCCTGTTTTCTGGACTGCAGGCACTCTCCTCCCCCTGGTGGTTTTGCTCAGCCACGGTGGGCAGAGGCCTGCCGTCGGCATGCCCGTCCCTTGACTCACTCTGGTCCGGTCTGGCTGCTCACCTCCTGGAGCTGCTGCGTAGCTGTCATCCTGGGGCCTCGCCTGTGCCTTTTCTTGTGGTGGATCCTTGTTTATTCGTTTGTTTTCCCCCTGGGTATCTTAGATCTTTCTCTTCCTTGGTTTTTTTCCTTCACTCAGGTGGAAACTCCAGTGATTGCTGAGAAAAGGGAACAGAGGTGGTGGGCTTTCTGAGATCCTGTAGATCTGAGCCGTTTCTCTCGTTCCCTCTTGTGTGACGATTATTGGGGCTGTGTATAGAATTCTAGGTTAAACATCATTTTTATTCAGAATTTTGAAGGCATTGCTTAATTGTCATTCAGCTTTCAGTGTTCTTGCAAAATCTGAAGCCATTCAGATCCCCTTACCTTTTGAAAGTGAACTATGTTTTCTTCCTGGAAACTTACAGAATCTTCTCTTTGTTGGTGAGATCCTGGACCTGCACATTACTGTGCTCCAGTGTGGGTCTCTTTTTATCACTTGCTGAGCACTTGATGTGTCTGGTAGATTTCCTTGAACTATTTTTTAGTGTTTTCTTTCCTTGTATTTTATTCTGCTTCATTTTCCATTGTTATTTATTTAGGCTTTGCCTTCTAGAAAGGCAGAGTTTCTTCTCCCTTTATCTTCTGACTCTTCAGTTAAGCTTATCATTTCTGCCATCTTGCTTTCAAGTTTTTATCCAACATCCTGTTCT
This sequence comes from Hydropotes inermis, assembly GCA_020226075.1. Taxonomy (NCBI): domain Eukaryota; kingdom Metazoa; phylum Chordata; class Mammalia; order Artiodactyla; family Cervidae; genus Hydropotes; species Hydropotes inermis. Next base: position 4,759,756 of record CM035277.1, on the reverse strand, counting down.
TAATCCATGAATACAGGATCTTATCTTTCTGAGTATATTAATGATAAATATATTTTAAAGCTTTTGTTTCTCTGCACTCTATTTCCTCCAAGGGGCTTGTTTTTCCCCTGTTTTGTTTTTCCTTTAAATCTCTTTCACACTAGAGCCGTTCCTTCCTCTGACGGCTCTTACTCGGTGGTCTATGCTTGATGAAGACGGGGGCCTTCCAGGGTCTACTGCAGGCTCCCAGCGGGTGCACGGGGCTGGTCAGCACACATCTGCCTCAAGCCTCTGGGTGCAGGTGGGCTGTTACTTGCTTACCCTCGTGATGGTATATTTTGGTTTTTCCTCTTGTTTGCTCTTATCACCTGGATGGTGCCCTGCCCCCTGATTCACATTTTCCAGGAAGTGAATCTCCAAATTTCAGCAAAGGTGTGAGGCGGCAGGTCCCCAGCATTAGGAAAGGGGAGGTGGGGGTGGAGATGCAACTCCTCTCGTCCAGCCCGCCCCACCCCTCCATGCAGTGAATCCCACCCCTCGTTCCAGAAGCAGGCTTCCTTCCCTTCTGGAGGGTTCTGTGGTGGAAACCAGGCCGGTGCTCTGCCGTCCCCAGCACCGGCTTGTGACTGGGCATCCTCCCGCCTGCCAGCTGCCCGTCGGTCTGATGCCATCTGCCAGAGCTGTGCTGCTGTTGTCTGCTTTCCTGTTCTCTCGCTGCGGGCTTGTCCTTTCTTCTTAAGTTGTGGCAAAACATACATAACATAAATTTACCACAGTAACCATATCTAGGTGTACAGGTAAGTGGCGTTGAGTATATATGCACACTGTCATGCGAGCCTGTCTTTTCGTGATAGCACTAGTAAGACAGACGTGAAGGAAAGACCTCTCAGTGGGGTTATGTGGTGTTGATGCAGAGCAACATGAGACGTGGGGTCTGTCTAGAAGGCCACATGCTGCAGTCTTCTGTGAGTCCAGGCACTTGCTCTTTCTGACAGTTTGATTTAATGGGATTTGTTTACCATCCCCTAGGAAAGCATTTGGGGCTTCTCAGGTAGTGCTAGTGGTAAAGAATCCACCTGCCAATACAGGAGACTTAAGAGATGCAGCTTTGATCCCTGGGTTGGAAAGATCCACTGAAGCAGGAAATGGTAACGCACTCCAGCATTTTTGCCTGCAAAATCCCATGGACAAGGGGGAAAAAAAAAGCATTAAAAAAAAAAAATCCCGTGGACAGAGGAGCCTGGCAGGCTACAGTTCACGGGGCTGCAAAGAGTTGGACATGACTGATCGTGTGTGTGCTTGCGCGTGTGCACACATACGGGAAAGTGTGTGGATAGTTGTTTAGCAGAAAAGGGCATTTTATCTGCTCGTGATAAACTGTAGCTTTACAAGAGGTTGCAGATGGAATTCCCAGGCCAGACACAGAAGGCTCTCCAAGATCTGATCTCTACCCACCTGTGTACTCCAGCCCCTGTGCCTCTGCGGTGCTGGGTATTGCTGAGTACTGCGCCCCGTTTCCGTCTCCTTGCCCTCTTCTGCGTCGTTCCAGCTCCCAGCCCCCCATGCCACTTCCTCCCACCCACGGCATGTGGTTGTCCTTCTGTCTTCCATGACCTTGGACATGCCTCTGAATTAGCACCTTGCCTTTCCCACACTCCCCAGTTCCCTTTGATGTTTGTTTCTGCGCCGCGTCTTCCTCAGTGCTTGGCACGTGGCCTGCACGCAGTCAGCTGGACTCCTGGTGCCAGAGATTTCAAGAGAGAACTCTTTATCTCTTATTTTTGTAGGATATCCGACATGAAGCCAGTGACTTCCCATGCAGAGTGGCCAAGCTTCCTAAGAACAAAAACCGAAACAGGTACAGAGACGTCAGTCCCTGTAAGTATTCACACACCACAGTTACCTGCTCCCACCCAGCTGGCTCCTCTGAGACTGCGGGCCTCTCAGACTCCTTTAGCCCCAGGGTTTGGTAAATCAATAGCAGTCAAGGTTTATGACTTGATTGTTTCCTATAATAAAGGTATTAGAGACTTACAGTAATGGTTCACTTTTCCGCCCATGGAGAAGGGATAAGTTTTCTGTTTCTAGAAAATTCAGCGAAGTTCAAAGCACTTCTCTTAGCTTTGACTATTTTAATGATGAATCATTTTCCTACCAGCTGAGTGTGTGTAATGGCAGACATAATATAACCCCTTCTGGGTGACTCAGCGACAGTATTGTTAGGCCCCAGCATTGTACTGACCGGTAGCGATGCCCTGCACTGGCATGGGTGGGTGGAGGGGGAGGCACTCACCCGCCGCCTCAGCTAGAGACGCGGTCGGCTCTGCTCACTGACCTCACCTCTCCCCCCACCCCACCCCTTCCCCGTCACTGTTTTTCTGGCTCTTTCCTGCCATTAGCCCCCAGTGTGCCCGCTGGCAGCCGCCTCTGCCTTCTGAGTGCTTGACTCTCAGTCCGCTGATACCTTGAAAGTGAATAAGTGTCAGAATCTGTGTAAAGTGAGAGAAGTGGGGTGGAGGGGAGAACAGGAGCTTCACCGCCTCCTCCAGGTCACAGAGAGCGTTGGGACTCAGCTCCTCGCGGCGTCGCCCAGCAGTGAGGTCCATGGCTGCGGCAGCTCCACAGCAGTGCCCTCTGCGGGGCCGTGACGATGCCGCCAGGCCCCGGGGCAGGCCCATTCTGCCAAAGCCCGCTGCGGTGGAGCTCCTGTGGCCGGCATGCCAGCATCCTGCTGGATGGTGCAGCACCCAGTCCCTGGGAGGGGGGTGAATCAGACCTGGGCTGGCGCTGAGCAGTCTGCCTCCAACGGCTGCCATGGCTCTCCGCCCCTCTGAGCAGGCGGCCTCAGGCGGGTTGCCCTCTCTGATCTTCAGCCACACAGGAGTCACAGGGATCTCAGGACTGGGCACACGCTGAAGTCAGGTCGCATCAGCCTGTAGCCTTGTGTCTCGCTCCGTGTTGGCTGTGGTTGAGACGGTCAGGAGCTGAAGTGCCCGCCAGGAGCATCCACCATGCAGGTCTCGGTCAGGTAACACAGGATTTAGCACTTCTGGGCTATGGCCCCACGTAGATTTTATTTAAAAATAATACTCATGGCCCCTTCTCAGGGAATTCTGCCATGAGGCCCTGGCCAGCTGCCCTGCGCTAGAATCACCATCACAGTTCACAGTGTACACGTGGTGCCCACCGAGCCCTTGGTCCGTAGCCTTTGCTGTACTCACTCTGAATCAGGCAACAATATTACCTTTCATATTTCTTTTCTGTGCTTTCAATCAGTATTCATCTAAATGATTTTGTAAATCAGCTTTATAGAGAAAAAAACAGCATTTGAAATATTCTTCCAGGGATACAATTCCCAAACTTTTTAACCAGTCTTTAACTCCTTGCATTTTTCTCCCCTACCCTCCACTCTTCACTAGAGAAGGTAGTTTGCTTTTAAAGCTATGAAGAAAATGGGGAGAATGTTTCAAGGTAGAAGGTGATCCTGTTGTCTTCCATTTGGCAGGTGACAAACTCAGCACTCAGAAGATACTTGTCTGCCCAAGGGCACCACCCGGTGCTGGGAGACCTCTTATCTCCAGGGCCTGTCTCAGTGTCACCCAAGTGTTTCAGTGTCCTGACCCTCTATGATGAGAAACATTATTCCAAACAATGGCTAATTGACTAAAACATCTCTTTGGAATGCTTTCGAATAGGAAGCCCCTAACTGCTTATCCCCGTTAAGTTTTCCTTTCTTGGTGGGCAAGGGGAGAACTATTTATGCGTCCTCACTGAGTTTACCATCCCTTGTGTTACCAGAAATAAAAACACCCACCTGTGCTTGTTAAAGGCCCTGGCAAGATAAAGAAAGTTGCTCTCGGGAAAATAGGACTTTTGTGACAAAATTGCGGTAAAGAGGAAAAGAAGTGGCTGTGTTTTTTTAGTAAAAAAAATCTGGGGCAGACCGTTCCAACGCAAGTGCACTTCTAAAACTATTCCAAAAGCTACTTTTAATGGATTTTCAGTGTTGTGTTTTGAATTCAGACTCTGTTTTCCTGTTAAACTCTCAAATGTCTTTGATTGTGACATTTATGTTATACTTGAACGTTTTTAAAGACAACCTTGTATCAAGGAATTTGAGGTATGAATTTTCACACTGTTGTATACTTCAGCCATTTAATTTTGGAAGCATTAGGCACAGGTGAGGCTAAGACATGATTGTAAATCTTACCAACTTGATTCATTGTACCCACTTGAGCTCCAGGGATTGGGTGGAATATTGGTGGATTTCGTTCCCTTTTAAAGATCAAAGCCATGGCATTTTTCACTCATAAAGGTATATTTTAGGCCTCAGAGAATAGATTCCTTGATTTCTCGTCCCCCTCCCCCCGTCTTCTGAGGTGTGAGGACAGTAATAAATTTTATAAAACACTAAAGCCTAGAAACAGATTTCCCAAACAGGAGTTAGTCTCTGTTTTAGTGTAATTTGTTTCTGTTACTATTTTGTATTAAGTTTCAGATACTTTCAAAAACCTTCTGAAAATACTAGTTGTTCCCATTATTGGAGACACTAATTTAATCTCAAAACAGTTTGGACTCACCCAGTGTGAACGCCCTGAGCACCTCACTCGCCTTCTCTGCTTTCACCGTAGGGCGCATCGCCTCTGCAGGCACTTAAGTACCCCCAGATTAACCTTGCATTCTGGTTTGCCTTTCAGTTGACCACAGTCGGATTAAACTTCATCAAGAAGATAACGACTATATCAATGCTAGTTTGATAAAGATGGAAGAAGCCCAAAGGAGTTACATTCTCACCCAGGTAAACAGAGTCTGAATTTTTCTGTAATGGTTTTTGCCTCTTTACACAGCCTAAGAGTGACAGTGCCATAATCCACGCCTCAGATAAAGTTTTCCACATCTTTTAGATCAGGTTTCTAACCCAAAATAGCAACACGGAAGGGAAAAGTCTTCCTTCAGAGATTCAGTCTGATCATGATGTGAATCTTTTCTGGAAGTATGGCACTCCTGGGTTTGTAGACAACAACAGTGAAGTGCCAGGGTTGTCTGTCTAGTTTGTTGACAGAGGCTGTAGCCAGAGAAGATGGTACCCGTGTTGAGTCTCAAAGTGTTTGCTTCAGGGCATCAGGGCTGCTTATGGACTTGAAGAGGGTTAGTAATAGACCATAAGTCTTTATCCAGATGGCCTTTGACAATTCCTCTGCATGGTCCTCATTCTTTGAGGGTGGAGGGGTGAGGTAGATTATGTGGAGAAGCATGCAAAATCACCTGAAACTCCCATTGGTTTTTGGCATCTTTATGGAAAAAGAAATCACAACAGTGGTTTCATAATTGGCCTTTTGTGAAACACTGTTATATAACCCAAAGACTACAGGAGTTTGGGGAAGGGGGTGAAGGGGTCTCTGTTAACTGATTTTCTCAAGTCTTCATCTGTTAGTGGTACACTGATACACACAATCTAAATCTCTCTCTCTCTCTCTTTAAATCCTGATTTTCTGCTCTCTCTTTCCATGTCAGTTTCTCAGGCTTATGTATTTCGGGTCTTAGGGTGACTGTAAACATCATAACTCTGTCTAATACTTGGAGACTAAAGTGACACTGAAGCTAGGAGCACAGGGAACAAAGTCTGCTTTGGGGCGGGGCATCTTCCTGGTGGCCCTTCTTTACTGTCCCCTTTGTCCCGTCCGGGTTCCTCCCCACACATGACCAGAGTCGGCCCGACACCCCGGCAATCATTGTATGGAACGTCAGTCCCCAAGCCCTCAGCCCGTGGTCCTCCCAGCCCTTCTGGGGTTGGGGTGAGGGGCAGGGAGACCTTGGTGGCAAGCTGGTGGGAAGAGGTTGTGGCAATGTGGCTTTTTGGGAACTTCTCTTCTAGATGTAGTCATGTTTCTTACTTCCTGATTTCAGCCATTCAACTTTGGTCTGGGGTCAGCAAGCCCAACGCAAGGATAGGGTATATAAAGTCAAACGGGCATTAGGAAATCACCGTGAAAACTTTTACCACGCTGTCCTCCCCACCCCCACGTCCTCGCAGTTGTTTGGCACATCTGAAGTTCCGTCTGTCCATGAGATCATGCCCCAAATGTGTCCAGCTGCTTGCTGACATGGCCTCCCTCTGCCCTGAGACGTATGGAAGGGGTTCAAGCAGCCTGGCCCCAAAGTTGCGCCCCTGGACGGTGGGACTGAAAGCATTTCCATGCCACAAAACCAAGATCACTGTGCCCAGTTTTTAAATGTCGTTCAGTATGCAAATAACGCAGGGCTCTCGTCTCATTTTTTAAACCTGTAGAGAGTAATGTCACAGATAGTGGCCTTCACGCCCACCTTCAAGTACTGGCTGTTTAGTGTGTGTCCTTTCAGATCCTCCATGACTTTAGTCCCTCAGACCCGTTCTGGACTGGAGTGATGCTTCGGGCCATAACAAGAACTCCGGCTGTGGGGCCCAGAGACGCCGCAGCCCTTGCCCACCCCCAACTGTCTGGGTGTCTCATCTCAGGTTCCGTGCTCCAAGGATGAGGAGAGTCTATGGTTGGGTTAGCCATTAATAGGAATAATAGCTCACACTTCTTTGGGTGTCCACCATGTTCCGAGTCCTGTGGAAAGGCGCAGTAAGTCTGTGACCATCTTCACAGCCCTGTGAGCAGGTGCCCTAATGACTAGTGAGCTGGGTGGAGGCACCGCAGGAAGACAGGAGGGTGCGCTGTCCGAGGGCACGCAGACGGGGCGCCTCCCCGTGCGGCTGCTCACCTGCAGCCAGCAGTGGTGCCCGCTGTCCACCGCCCGGCACAGAGGTCTCTGGTGCCCTTGCTCCGGCAGGCCCAAATCAGAAAGCAGAATCAGTGTTTCCTCTCCTCTATCACTTGGCTCTGAACCAGCTCTGAGATACGGAAATGACCTTTCGCTGCATGGTAGAAAATAGAAATGTGGTTACTGACCACTAGGCAGGGAGAGGCGGGTCCCGATCTCAGCTCCGGCCACTGCGCTACCTGAGGGCGCTATCGTCCACTCAGCGCCGACATCAAGCTCGCGCCGGGATGGTTTTGTCTGTAAGACGCACATGCTGTGAACTGTGTTTACAGGGCCCTTTACCCAACACCTGCGGTCACTTCTGGGAGATGGTGTGGGAGCAGAAGAGCAGGGGCGTCGTCATGCTCAACAGAGTGATGGAGAAAGGATCGGTGAGTCCCAGTTGCCCAGTCTTCACGTCACTGCCTGCGTGGGTGCCCGTCCATAAGGGCGACGTTTGTCTGTTCATTTCCTCAGGTTGCTTTTTATTTCTGTTAGAAAAATCCAAAGCAGCAGTACGTAATCACGTGTTTATTGTAAACAAGTCAGATAAACAGGTGAGTTTAAAGGAGAGAAGGGTCAAACGGCCCTTGCCCTGGTCTCCACCCCACCCCAGCAGCGGCCTCCTCAGGTGTTGTGTGTGAGTCCCACTTTCCTCTCCCCTGTGCTCCCGGTGCTGTTCTGCTGGCCCCTTGGAGCGCTAGAACAGTTTTACTTTGAAAAGCAAGCTCTTGCTGTGTCTCGATCGTGCCTGCTTTCTCTGGTGACGTGTCCCTTTGCACAGCCAAGGCTGGGAACAGCTGGATGCAGAGTCATCCGTCAGATCCGCAGGCTCCGGGCCCTGGCCACTCCTTTCACAGGGCCAGTGTCTGCCTGCGCTTCCCTTCGGGATGTGTGGGCCTCTCTTGTGAGAACTTTGCAATGTGAACCCGTTTGTTCAGGCCACCTCCTGCCTCTCCTCAGGCTCTTCTGCCCCCTGCATCCAGAGCGATCTTTCTAAAGCAGGTCTCCCACACCTCTTGCCAGCTGAAACCTTCCTGGGCTCCCACTGCTCCCATGCTATATGCCGTGTGACTGCTGGACCGGGTACAGCTGGGCCCTCTGTGGCCTAGGCCCCACTCCCTCCCTTTATCGCCCGACTCCAGCCAGAACAGACTTGTATTTTATTTTAAAAACTTTTTTTTTTTTTTTAAGTTTCTTGCCCCTTGTCTGGACTAATGACCCAAATCGCACTCACCCCCTCCCAGGCACGCGTGGCTTCCCGCAGGTCCGCGTGGTTGGGCTGACCTCTCCTCACGCCTGGGGGCACAGTGTGGTCTTTGCCCCAGGGCATAGGTGCCCCGTCCTCCTCCCCAATGCCCACTGCCAGCCACGCGGCCTCCGCAGCCTCCAAGCCAGAGGACCCAGAGGAAGGGAGCCGAGGAGCGCGGGGACTGGCGGGAAGGGAGTCCAGGCCCAGCCGGCGCTGGCACCATGCTCGGGCTCAGCGGGGACGCCGCTGGCCTGGCTTCCAGAAGGACGTTAATGCTCCAGAGAAGCCTGCCTCCAGAGAAGGGACCGTCGTGGGCCTCGGGAAAAATACAAGTGCGAAGCAGTAACTCGTCAAAGGAACCTTGAGCAGTGAAAACCTGAAGGGCTAACACACTCGCCACGCAGACTCGGCCCTGTCTCCCCACAAAGGACGGGGCTTGGCGACAGCAAACAGCCCTCTTAGGACACTTGATGTTTAAAATCATATTTTTGCTTCTGTCTCCTTTTCTGAAAAGAAAGGATTCGTTCACTCTACAGAAGCAGATAAAGTACTTACCTGAATGTTCGTTTTACCTGAATGTTCAGCTGCTGCAGCAGTGTGTTTTGTCTGAGAAAAAAAAGTCTTCAGTGAAAGTGGTTCTTTAATTTTCTCTGAAGTGGCTTGATCAGTAAAACACAAAGTTGCAAATGTGAAGTAAGCCCTCATCTGGCACCTTTCTTGTCAGTAACTTTAAATAAAGAAACAAAACATCAGGTTCCTGCCACACAGGTGCTCGCAAGGGAAAGCGAATTGTGGTGGCCGGCGCGGGTGCTGAGCACAGAGGAGCGTCGGGGTCTCCCAGCCCTGGTGCTGCTGTCGGCCGGCCGGGTCACGCTCTGCCGAGGGGCAGGGGGCAGCCTGTGCCTTGGGGCATCGCTGGTCTCCCCCACCAGCCGCTGGGAGCGCCCTGCCCACAGCCAAAGCCTTTAGAAGCATCCCCAGGTGCTGCCCAGTGCCCCCGGGGATGCAGACTTGTGCACAGTGGCGACTCTTGTCATTGTGTGGAGGGTTGAGCCTTTAAATCAAGACTGACTGACTCAGAGCCTGTCAGAGAAGGTGGCATTTGCCTTTTGTTTGTTCCTGGAAGTCCAGGTGAAACCTCTTCCCTGTTTGCACGTGGGTCGCTCCAGCTGCCGGGACAGCAGGAAGAGTGTCCTCAGCAGGCCCCGCCACTGGTGGCCTCCCACCCAGGGCTGAGCATAAACAGACCTCAGATCCTCTGGTGTCCTTGCCCCTTGGACTGCTGTGCTGGCCGTTTAAAAAAAAAGGTTGTCATATGTAGTTTACTGTGGTTATGTGGCGTAGTCCCTGTTTTCCGCTGTACCTCTTCTTTTTACCCTCAGTCACTTGGACATGCAAATTGGCATGGAAGGCAGTGTATGGTTTATGGTTCTTAAACCTTCGTCGGGATAAACATTTTAAATTCTGATCAGCGTTATCCGTTATCGCCCCCATCAGAGCTGACCAGGGGAAATTATGAGAAATTGCAGTGTCTTGTTTGCTCAACTGATCTAATAATACTTTCTCCACTGCAGCCGGTGGTTCAACCAGCTTGCAGAGCATCTCCATGTGATGCACGTTTGTTTTCTGGTTTCTTCCACCAGATAGTGACCGATGATCCCTCTCGTGTGTTTCGGAAGAGCTCCCTGTTGCTCTTCTGGGACCTGATACTTCCTGGAAGACAGTTGTGCAGAAAATGATTGTGTGTGTTAGACCAAGGTCGTCCAAGTGCCCAAAGTTCTCCTTCATTTCATGTAGAAATTGCATTTAGACATGATAAGCTAGCGTGCATGTGTGCAGGGGCCAGGTGTGCATATTGTCTAGTCGGGGAATAAGCCAGGCCATAGTCAACCAGAAGCATCACCTGAATCTCTCTCCTGAAGTCCCTACTAGAGATGCTGTTTGATTTCAAGGGCTTTCAGCCTCAAGACCCTGGGTTGTGTATCACGGGTACTTTAGGCTTTGTCCATCTCTCTCACACTCCACTTTTAGTTCTCCGTGTTCATCGTTCTTTCAGCCAGATCACCCATCAAAGGGTCACCTCAGATGACTTATGGACTTTTCTCAACATGCCCTAGCTGTTTTAGAAGAAGCCGAGAACTCTCACACCACCGTGCTGGTGGTGACAGCATCCCTAACAGGTGCCCACTCTGGCGCTGGCCCATGGCTGTTTGCTGCCACTCAGGACACGCCTCCAGTTTAACCCAGCAGAGGACTGCTTTCCAACAACATAATCTCCTTTTCCGGTCCCTGTGTGTCAGCTTAATAGGATCACAGGGAATAGTGGTCTTGTGCCGCTTCTGTTCTGTTCTGTTTTATGTGTTTACAGCAAAAAACTTCTACAGGAAGTGACACAGAGCAGACTGGCATGTTGCTAGAGACGCCTGAGCTCTTTGAAGAATTCCTATTTTTAAATAAGTATTGGTTGATTGACACTCAGTGTGTGCCAAAATTCCTCAGCGATGAAGTTCCAGAGTCTTGGTCTTTATCCAGATAACAGATTTGTGAGGCTTTATATTCACCTTGGAAAGGGAGTGCTTGCTGTGTGGATGAGATTTAAAAGACTTGCCTCTCCTGCCCATGAGACGTGAAAACATGGGCCCTTCTCTGAGAGCAGCTGGCTGTTCTGCATTTCTGCTTGGCCTCGCGCTCTGTCTGCTCGCTGCCTGGGGTGCTGACTCCAGCACGCGTGGCTCTGGGCCTGCCAAGGTGGTTTCTTTGTTTCTGGTGTCTCAAGGCCTGACGCGGGTCTGGTTATTCGAGGTGCAGGAATGAACGCCTCCGTTGAACGCCTCTGGAGCCCTGCCCCGCCTGCCCTGCGCCCTGTGGCTAAGCCTGCGGCCGCGGTCGGGCCGTGCCCTCAGTGCCTCTGTGTCCTAAGTGGCGGGATCGCTCCGGTGCTGACAGCTGGACTCTGTTCCAGGGGTTCATTTTGGCAGCTGGGCTTCCCAGGTGGCGCTAGTGGTAAAGAACCCGCCTGCCAGTACAGGAGACTTAAGAGGTGCAAGTTTGACCCCTGGGTCAGGAAGATCTCTGGAGGAGGGCACGGCAGCCCACGCCAGTATTCTTGCCTGGAGAAGCCCGTGGACAGAGGAGCCTGGTGGGCTCCAGTCCATGGGGTCACCAAGATTTGCAGACATGACTGAAGCGTATCAACATGCACAACCCCTCAAGCTTTTCACAGTCTCATCTTGTTATCATCCAGTGCTGTGCCAAGGGCACCAGTCAGGTTTTTGATAATCTTGAAATGGCTGCATGAAGTGATTCTGAGAGACAACCTTGTGTGCAGGCTGGCTCCTCTCGTGGGTGACGGAGGGGATGCGATGCCTGGAGCACTCCTCTCTGCAGATAAAAGGGCGGCTGTCTGCCCACCTCTCCCTGGCGTAGGTCTTCACAGGCCCCTCCCCATCTCCCTAGGAGGCAGGCAGTTACATTCATGGCAGCTTCCAAGGTCAGAAAACCCTGGGTTTGGAGGTTATCATAAAGCTCATGGACAGTACTCCACACCTCCGTAGGAAGACAGTCCATTGCTCACAATAACTCGGTACTATTTTCTGTCCTAGTTAAAATGTGCACAGTACTGGCCTCAGAAAGAAGAGAGAGAAATGGTCTTTGAAGACACAAACTTGAAATTAACATTGATCTCCGAAGACATTAAGTCCTATTACACAGTACGACAGCTGGAATTGGAAAACCTCACGGTGAGTGCGGCAGGCACCTGAGCACTTGGAGCGGTCCTCTGGGTGGCCTCTGCTTGAGGTGGTGTTTCAGTCGGCAGTGTTACTTAGCACCAGTGGTTTTCTGAGCTCGGAGCAAGATGCAGTTTTCACACCATGGTGAGCAGTGCCTACCTGCGTACCTCCCAGGTGACCAGCAGTGTCGGGGGAGGGGGGGATGAGTCTCAGTACCTCCCTTTCCACAGAACTCTCTCTCAGCCTCACTTAACACCAGGTCTTAGGGGAAAGGGTAGGTTCTTACCTCAGACCAACTGCAGAGGGTCTCACGTAATAGCCTCGGAGTTAACACCAGCAGGGCATGCGGGCCTTTCTCGACCACAGTCTCTCTAGTCTGCAGTGAGGGAAGAAAGGCGCGGTTTGTGGTCAGTGTAAAGTTTCTAGATGAAGTCCTGGGCTTGTGGCGGGGAGTTTATAACACCAGCTGCCAGCTATTGTTAAATGATGGCCTTGGACCACCTTTCAGCACTGCTGGAGGCAGCCCCGCTGCCGACCCGGCCTTGGGGAGGCTGCAGAGCTCGCCCGCGCCCCATCCCCCGGGAGACCCCGCTGGTGATGGAGACCGCAGAGGGGAGCTCAGGGAAGCTCCAGGGGCCCCATCAGACGCGGGCACCCCGGCCTTGTGCAGTCCCACGGCCCATCTCCTCAAACTGTCTGACCCTGGGCCGAGGGCACCGTGTCTCCCCACGTGTCAGTCTGCCCCTAGCCCGGGCTTTTGGAAGGCTTCCCGCAGCGGTCTGTGCAGTGAGCGCAGCATGGGCCCAGAGCTCGCCGCGAGTGGCTCTCAGGCTCCAGAGGGGCCGCGGGCGAGCTGACAGGCAGGGCTGCTCCGGCCTTGTCTTCACTCGCAGCTTAGCTTTCGACTTCTGCTGTGTGGTTGCCATGGCTCCTGGAGTGGGTTCACAGTGGGAGTAAGATGGAGAACGTAGTGCAGGGGCCTGGGAGCAGAGAAGAGGTGAAAACTGCGAGGCTCTGGGGGGAGGCAGCCGTGCCGCACGCGGGCTCCCGGGCTGACTGATGGGGGGCCTGATATGGACAGTTTTCAGGAATAATCTTGGTGGAGGGTTGGAATGTGCCTGGAGGATTATGTGGTAGGCTTTTTTTTTTTTTTTTTTTAATGCTTTTGAGCACTTGCGAGCCTGGCATTAACGAATGACTTGTGGTAAACTCTTGAGAAAATGTCTTTTGTTCGTTGAAGTAAACGGTTGGGCCCGAGCAGAAGAGGCGCGTGCTGTCTGGGTGGCAGAGAGAAGTTTGGAGGAGATCTGTTTGCTCTAACAGAACGTGGTTCTGGAAAAAAAAAATCTGTTCTGAGACTTGTGGATCTTTTCGAGCATACGTCTGGAATGAATTCCTTGAGAAAGAGGTGGGCAGGCATGAGGCAGGGAGTAAACAGAGATAACCCACACCATTTTAAGAATTTAAAGAAGGAACTTGCTTCTGGCCTGTTTTCTTATTCCATTTTTTAAAGTCTGTTTTTAAGTGCTTTTCTTACCCCCACCCCCAAAAGGAAGACACATTTCCTTTAAACTATTGAAGTATGTGAGGAGGTCATTTTCTAGGGAGGAAGGCATGGAGTTATTTGTGTGGTTCTCAAAATTATCCTGATGTGATCAGCAGATTGGTTCCAGTTCTGCAGGAAGATACCAGCGTGTGTCACGGCTGGTGCAGGGTGACGCCTGTGTGTTCTCTGCGGGTGTCGGGTCCTTGCTGTTTGTTGTGGGTTCTTTCCCATGTTTCCGTCACCCTCGGGTCGGGGAGGGTGGTTGTACCGGAGCTGTGAGCTCTGGGAGGGCAGGGCCAGGTCACTCCCTCGTGGTACCTGGTGCGCAGGAGGCATGTGTTGGACATCCGCCAAGTGAGGGGAGAGGTACTGCCAGTCGCCGGGTCTCTGGCCCAGTCTTCCCCGTCAGCTGCTCTTCAGGTGACCTGGGTGCCGGCATGGCCCTTGGCTCCACGCCGCTGGTGGGCTTCCTGTCTCAGGCCTTACTCACCCCGTGACTGGCTCCCATGACTGTGGGCTCTGAGCTAGAGTGCTCTTCTCAGTAAGAACCGCAGTTTGACTGTCGCCCCTGACAGCCCGCTGTCTGCCCTGGGAGTGGAGTCTCAGAGGAGCAGAGCTGGAAACAGCCCCAGAGGCCGTCCTTACGGTTCCCCTGGGAACTGATGGGGCACGAGGAGACACAGTTGGGGACAAGAGTCAGGGTCCACCTTCAAGGGTCCCTACTGCAGGCTGTGAACGTGGGCTCTGGAGTCAGGCAATTCAGATGGAAACTTCTGCGCCCCCCCGCCCCAACTAGCAGAGGGGTGCCTGCCAAGCCTCAGTCTTCTAATCCGGAACATGGGAGTAACTGGCCTAGTGGGGCTGTGGGGAGCACTCTGGGAGCCAGGCGCCCAGCCCGGGAACTTGTAGATGCCCATGGTAGGGCCGGGCCAGCTGGTCTTGTCGGCACCCCTCCTCGCCGACCGTCAGTTCATTGAGGACTGAGCTACACGGGGCAGCCTCCAGTCTTTGGGGACCGAGTCAGTAACTTTTTTCTGTAAAATGACAGTCCTCTGAGACGTCCAGATCGTCTTGTAAAGCCCCGAGTTCCCCAGAGCTGGTGCCCCATACTGCGGTTACGTTTCCACTCTTTCATGTCAAACCTGAGGCACTGATGCCAAGACTGCTGTGGGCAGCAGCGCAGCATCACTGTGACTTACGGAGAGAAGTCAGTTGGGCCCTTGAAGACGGCAGAAGGGAGCGGGGCATCGAAACGAGGGCTCCTGGGGGCGAAAGTGTTACAGCTGAAGCCCGGGGCTCAGGGCTTGTCCGCTGGGTCCATGGTCCCAAGGAGAGAATCTGGGAATGAACGCTCCTCGTGGAGGCAGGCGGGTCAAAAGGCGCTTCATGCTTACTTGAAGTTAGTGGTTCTCACACAGGTGATTCTTTGAGAGTCATCAAGTGCATATTTCTCTTTCAGTCTCGAGAAACCCGGGAGATCTTGCATTTCCACTACACCACGTGGCCTGACTTCGGAGTCCCGGAATCCCCCGCCTCGTTTTTGAACTTTCTCTTCAAGGTCCGCGAGTCGGGCTCACTCAGCCGTGAGCACGGCCCCGTCGTGGTTCACTGCAGTGCCGGCATCGGCAGGTCGGGCACCTTCTGCCTGGCTGACACCTGCCTCTTGCTGGTAAGATGGCCCTCAAGACCGCAGGAAGCAGAGGGAGCATGCAGTGACCTCCAGGCTGGCCTGGCCGCGGCCCTCTGTCACTGTCTGCGGTCAGCTAGCTTTGGTCTTGACTTTCTAGCAGCTTCCCTCCCATCAAGGGAGCTTTACCCTAATCAGCTTCATTTGGAGCAGTGCTCTTAATTTTGATGTGGAAGCCAGAGAATCCCCTTCCCTCATACTTTTCCCTCTCATGCTCCCCCAGGATGTGTACAGTCGTGTTGTACCTGACACCCAACTCCATTCAGCTGTGTCTCCTCTCTGGCTTTCAGATGGACAAAAGGAAAGACCCTTCTTCCGTTGATATCAAGAAAGTTCTGTTAGAAATGCGGAAATTTCGGATGGGACTGATCCAGACCGCAGACCAGCTCCGCTTCTCCTACCTGGCTGTGATCGAGGGTGCCAAGTTCATCATGGGAGATTCTTCAGTGCAGGTCAGCATTCCTTCTGCTTTAATCTCAGGTGTGTTGGTTTTAAACTTTTGCCTCTAAAGAAGGAGGCTGTTCACTGTCAAAGTTGAAATAGTGTCAGGTGTCAGGGGAAATAGCTAGACTTCATGTTTAAGTCTGTTTAGCTAGAAAGTTGTGGAAGTTGTCACCATGTTCCAATGTCTTTGAAGTGCTCACATAGCGCTAATAGGGAGAATAGACTCTGTTTTCCAAAGATCTCGCCTTCCAAGGACGTGGCTGGAGACCCGAGAAGCTGAAAGGTCCCTCACTGCTCCCCACTTGAAAGGGAGCAGATTTCCTGACGAATCACCAAATGTGAAGTCTTGCTGCTTTTTCAAGGAGCAATGGAAAGAGCTCTCCCACGAGGATCTGGAGCCCCCACCGGAGCACGTCCCCCCACCGCCCCGGCCCCCCAAGCGAGTCCTGGAGCCACACAATGGGAAGTGCAAGGAGTTCTTCCCGAACCATCAGTGGGGCAAAGATGACATCGAGGAGGAGGGTAGAGAAGACGGCCCCATCAAGGACGCAACCAGAACCCCTTTAAATGCCCCCTGCAGCCTGGAAAGGTAAAGTTAGAGGGTCCTGGCCTCCTGGGGGGGGGGGCAGCCTCCTCTTGGCAACCAGTGCTTCTGTGTCCTTGAGGAGACAGGGCCCCTGGACCAGCCCCGTGCCTCCGCTGGTTGGCGGAGCCTCTGGACTGAGCCGCAGGTTGGCCCGGGAAAGGGGCTGGCTTTAGCTGGGGTCTAGCACCACCTGGCGGTGCTTTTCGGAACTGGACTGTGGTGCAACAGAGACAGGTCTTCAGCCCAGTGTTGACAGTGACAGAAAACAAAAGCAGGGCTTCGGGCCGGTCCTGAAGCTAAAACCCAGGCTTGACCATGCACCTTCAGCGCTAAGAACTTAAACTTTTCGTGTAGCTTTGATTGTCGCTTTGCTTCCTTAGAGTTTGACAGATTACTGAGCACCTACTGATGCATGTGAGAACTGAGATAATTAGACTTTGGCCCCTGGTGGGTGTTGTGTACCATCTTGTTGGGAAGGGAACAGTAGGTTGTGGCGAGGGCCTCATGGACAGGGCTGTGATGGAGGCGCACGCTGAGGTGGTCAGCCTTAGAGAAGAGCCACCCAGCCTTTCCTGGGAGGTCAGGGAGGGCTGCCTGCAGGAGGTGGCGTTATGCAGAAGCTTAAAGGACGGACAGGAATCAGCCTGAGCCCATGGAAGTGGTGCCCTCGGTGCCCCCTGTTTTGGAGGGCAGCTTAAGATGAACGCCGTCTCTGACCTCACGTTTGTCTGCACCTTGAGATTGAGCCTGCAGCAGCTCTCAGCAGGCGTGTGGAGTGCCGGGGTGGTAGGCAGAGGTGTTCATAGTGGCATCACCTGTGATGGTGAAAAACTAGAGGTGGGTTGATTCTGTATCCAGGGAGTGTATCGGGCGGGCTTTCTCCCTGTGCTGAATATTCTGTAGCTTTTGAAAGACAGGATCAGAGTTATTCTTGTAGCCAGACTTGGGAACATCGTACGTGAGAGAGCAGGTTGCCCGTGGTGTGTGCCCCGCCAGGTCCTCCAGCTAAACTCACCATCTAGACCTTCCCTGGTTACTTTGCCGAATGCTGGCTTCCACATCTGAGTCCTGACCCATGAGCCTACTCCAGGGCCTTTCGTGCACCTCTGGTTCTGGGGCTCTAGAGACACTTGTCCGGTGGAGCCTCCCAGAGCAGATCCTGAGTGCGGGGAGCTGTGCCTGGCTTCCCGGGCCTCCGCTGACATTCGAGGGTGGACCGGTGTGCTCCCCCTGACGGGCCACGGGCGAGCCAGGAGCCAGCACGAGGCTTGTGTCACGTGTGTTGCGTGTCCTGTTTCTTTGTTCATGAAGACAGTGGAGAGAGATGCCCTCCACATTCTGTGGGTGAAGGTGAGGAGCAGGGAAGTGTGGACCTGGGAGCTGAAAGCTAGAGAGTGCCAGGAGAACGTGGAGTGGGCCGAGATCCTGACGGAGCCCACATGCACCCAGGCCTCGCCCCTTCCACGGGCCTCCCCTGTCTCCCGGGGCGGTGGCTCTCTGGACCCCTGCTGTGGCCCTGCAGCCGGGCCCTGGGAAGGAGGTGGTGACGGGCAGGCTTCTGGCCAGTGTCAGCATCGCCAGGCTGTTTGCAGGGGGCTCCTTTTCCCTACAATTCGTCCCATGATAATTGTGTCCTTGCCATTGTCTCCCTTGGGTGAGTAACCCTTCTCTGCCCCCTCACTCCTTAGCGCAAGTCAAGACACTGAAGTCCGAAGGCGGGTCGTGGGCGCAGACCCTGCGCAGGGGGAGCCGTCACCGCCGGCAGAGGAGCGAGACCAGCCGCTGAGCCATTGGAAGCCCCTCCTGGTCAACGTGTGTGTGGCCACGGTCCTCACGGCTGGCGCATACCTCTGCTACAGGGTCTGTTTCCACTGATGGACGTGCTGGCCGGACCGCACACAGAAAGCCTGGCCTTCGCCCGGCGCGGTGCTCAGTGCCAGGGAAGCTCTGAGCCCGTCCCGGAGGAAGCAGGTCAAAGGTTTTCAGAGTCTGGAACTGTGAAGGGCTAACGAGAGAGGACTGGGGCTGATGCACTGGGGTCTGGAGGCGCTTGGTCCCCGGAGTAAAAGAGTCTAATCTCAGGGCCTTAACCTATTCAGGAGTAAGTAGAGGAAATGCCAAATACGTCTCTCTCTCTTTTTTTCCTTTTTTTTGTTCATTTGTTTTTGGAAAAAAAAAAATAGAATTACAACACATTGTTGTTTTTAACCTTTATAAAAAACAGCTTTTTGTTATTTCTGGGGAGGGGGATGGAGAAAAGACTAGGCACTTATGAAACTTTCTTGTACCCTTAGGTGGTGTAACCAGATACACAGTTTTTATTTGATTTCCCAGGGAAAGACTCCCACACGTGTACGAATGTAAACTCCTTTGGAGAAGAGAGGATTGAGGGGCGGACCCCGTCTGCTCGGGCACATCCCCTGCTGCGGGCTTCCCCGCTGGGAGGAGGAGAACAGCGAAGGCCATCTCTAGAAAACAGAGCCTGGCTTCTGCTTCTGCTCAGGGCGTCCTGCTGTGTCCTTCCGTCTGTTCCCTCACAGAGCCCTCCCCTCGCAGCCGGCCTGCCCGCCTCGCTCCGTCCCCATTCAGGGCTCCCCAGGGCCAGAGGTCACCACAGGGCGGCTGCTGGCCCTTCACCCAGGCCTTGAGACCCAGACGGAGCAGGTTCCGCTCGGCTCGGAATAGGAATGCTGTCTCGGTAGAAATACCCCCATTGGAACGTGTCGCTGTTCAAGTTAGGGAAAAGGTCAAGGAGGAATCTCAAACCTCCAGTCACAGAAATCACCTCACAAGGTGATTTGTTCTTTAATGGTTTTTCACATTTTACCTCTTTTCTAAGCAACCGTCTTTGAGTGCATCTGGTGGTTTAGCAGCATACAAACAATTTTTGTTTTTTGGAGGTGATTTTTGGGAAGGCAGAGCTCTTGTGAAAAATCAAACTTTTCGCGGGAGGCGGGGGTGGCCAGGGTGTGCGTGGGTCTGCGGCTCTGCAGTGCTGGGCTTGTCTGGAAATGCTTGGCTTCTTTCCAGTCCTGTTCAACAGCGACACACAGCCTGATCCAGCGCCACCCTTGTCTGCCTGGTGGGCAGCCGCCGTGGGTGAGGGCTGCGGGCAGGGCCGCCAGCCACCCGTGAGCCCCGGCTCTGCACTGAAGCGGCCCTCCCAGGCGCTTGGCCTCGGCTCCGCCCTCTTCCCTGCCTCCCCTCCCCTGCTCGGAGGACCAGACCCACAGCCCAGTTCTGAGGAGGGCACAGGACGGCGCTGTGCCCGTGGCACGGGTCAGGGCGGCCTGGGTGGGCAGCAGGGTGAGCCTCACGCGGGGGCCCTCAGCAGGGGGCACGCAGAGTCCTCCCTGCCACCCTCCTTGGAGACCGCCCGTCGTGAGCCACTCTCCACTCCATATTTATTTTTCCATTGTTTCCCCCAAAGGCATCCACAGCGCACTAGCATCTTCTTAAACCAATAACGTGTTCAAGTCTCTGATGTCAGCCTTGGACCAAGGGCTCCATCCAGAAGTGCAGCAGTGAGGCCTCAGGCTGGGCCGGGGCGGGGGGGCTCTGCCCTGAGCCTCTGCACGGACCAGCGCCCGGCGGGAGGGTGGCTGGCGCTGTTGCCACGTCACGATGCCACGGGGAGCCCGAGAAGTCTGCGTGTGCTCACAGAACAAGGGAATGATGCATAATGGACACTTGGCTATTTAAGACATGGTGTGAGGTTCCTTTGTCCCGGGTCCTCCCCTCTCCAGTTACCTGCTCAACCTTGATCTCAGCCCCCACGCTCCCTGTGTGTATTAAGATGCATGTCCCGTCTTCCTGTGTCCCCATCAGAGACAATGTGCTTGGAACACTTAGCGCTCTGCTGACTCACGTGCCCCATGTACAAGTCCAGTTTCCCTCTGCATGGTCCGATTGTTACATGGCTGTGGTTCCTAAGACTGTTACTGAAATAGCCGCCATTCAGCAGTGGAATGACGTTTTCCAGTAACAGATAGTTGCCTAATTCCTGGCATGACACTCTGGTGACTTCCTCGTGAGGCCCAGCCTGTCCTGCTCCAGCTGGGTCCACTGCAGCTCAGACATTCCAAGGGTATGGGAAGCCACAGTCACACCTGCACTCTGGATATGTAGGCAAGCAGGGTCCTCCCACCCCCACACACACGCGCACCTTTGGGATAGCCGCTGCTGCTCCCAAGTTCACACTCGCCTTGAGCGGACCGTGATTGGGAACCAGGGCAACCGTCGGAAACTGCCCTTCCTGAACAGCCTGGATGACGGTCCCTTCAGGTCAGCCTGTGGCCCTCTAGGTCCGGGGCCTTGCTGCACGAGCTGTCTGCCCCCCCCCGAACCCTGGGGAGTGATGGTGCTCAGGACTCTGCCTGCGTGGGGGCAACCTGTGACCTCCACATTCAGTGGCTTTTTTTTACCAAGAATAAAAAAAAGGCAGCTGTGATTCACAGGCTGCTCTTCTGCCAGCATTTTCACATTTTTGCCTTTCACATGTCAGAAGCTCTGCGAGGAGTTGTCACGGGGGAGCATCTGCGGCGTTGCCCGCAGGCCTCCGTAAGGTGCGGATGAGGCTGGGGGCCAGGCTGCAAGCGTGCTTGAGCTGGGCTTGTCCGTCCGTTCTGTTAGGTCCTGTATGTGTATGTAGTAGTTTGGGTGTGTATATATAGTAGCATTTCAAAGTGGATTTACTGGTTTAACCTCCTATCCTTGGAAAACAGATGGCTCTGCGTCTTGTCACACGTATGTTAGAGAAGTAGTGAGCTGCTCTGCTATATGCCTTAAGCCAATATTTACTCATCAGGTCATTATTTTTTACAATGGCCATAGAATAAACCATTTTTACAAAAATAAAGACAAAAAAAGCCAGGTGTTTTGGTATAATACCTTTCCAGGTGTGTGTATACGTGGATGCATGATGGGGGGTGGGGGGCACCTCAGGGTCTTCTGTGACCTCACAGAACTGTCAAACTGTACAGTTTTCCAACTTGCCATATAAATGATGGTTTGCATTTTAGTTGCAACAATAAAAATCTTTTTCTAAAGAACATGGATTGGGATGCTTCCCATTTCTTCACCTAATGGGCCTAAACCAGGCTGGCCACTTGTGCTTCTCTCCATCCCTGCTGACGTGAAGCAGATGCTGTCGTTCGGGAGGGGTTACAGCTTTTCCACGTTTGAGGATTACGACCGCCTCCTGGGGTCGTGGGTGCCTTTGGTCTGCAAGAACTTTACCCACCTGGTGTGTTTACTCGGAGCTTCAGGGCCTCTTCTTATTCTTACCACTCAGTAACGGTAACAAAACTCACCACTTCAGTGTATTAGGGCCCTTGGATAACTTAATGAGTTTATACAAGTTGTTTGTGAAGAACTGCTCAAACCTCACAAATGTGTCCCCTTGCCAGCTGCCTTTAGGACTCGGGGTGGCCCCTTCCCCAAGTCACATTTGACGTAGAACTGATGAAGCTGTAACTGAGTGGATTCATGTAGTATAGTCTGAAATCAAATGGGAATCTCCCCTAGGTGATTTTTTTTTTTTTTACTTCTTATTCTGGAATAATTTCAGATTTGCAAAATGTTGAGGAAATAGTACAGAGAATTCCCCTGCATCCCTTAAATGCATTATGGTCGTTTCAAAGCTGGCTGCTGAGTAACCTGTGGATGCTGTGGCCTCCCAGTGAGATCTGTGGAACCCAGAAAGGAAGACAGCCTGTGGTCACGTGGCCCCTGAGTGCCCAGCGAGGACAGTGGGGACCCAGAAGGTGGTACCACACCCACCGTCATTGTCGTCTCAGATACAAAAAAAAAGGCAGCCAAACTTGGATGAGGAGGTGGAATGCCAGTGTGAGAAACGATAAATTTGTAACCTTGAGCAGAAATTGGAGTGCAGGGCCAGAGCAGGGTGGCCTCCTGGTGTCTAAGGAGAGAGGACTCAGGGAGCTGGGGAGAATCCAAGAGGCGCCCTGGCCCAAGGCCACCCTCCGCTGCCCCCGCAGCTGTGGCAGAAGCCACTTCACAGAAGGGCGGGCATGTTGAAGAGGGCCCTGGGGACTGGGGCAGGGCTGAGGTGGCCTCTTGCTTCAGGATGCTTGGGAAACCGCCACTGCCTTCCGCGTGTCTCGGGTAGACTGAGACACCAATAAAAAGCTATTTTTATTGGAATTTCAGGAAACGTATCGGCGAGGCAAATAAATACTGAATTAAACCGAAAGGCACAAAATATATACATGAAATGTAAATGAGCATGTTTAAATTACAGAGCTTTCCGATTCCACTGTGGATTCCACATCCAGAACCCAGGATGCCTCTGTATTAACCCAGAAACATCCCAGGACACTCTGGGGTTTTCTTAAGATTTAAATAGCAAACTAATTTTCTTCCTTTAAACATGGTGTTCAGTGAAATCTTTCTTCAGACCACCGCATGGCCTCTGAAGCTGTTTGTTTAATAAGCTCCACGTGGACTTGCTTCAAAATTCCACTTTGATTTGTGCTTCATCGTGCTCAGTCGTCAGACTCTTGTGCAACCCCATGGATGGCAGCCTGCCAGGCTCCTCTGTCCATGGACTTCTCCAGGCAAGAACACTGGGGTGGGGTTGCCATTTCCTCCTCCTGGGGATCTTCCCGACCCAGGGGTTGAACTCGAGTCCCCTGCAGTGCAGGCAGGTTCATTACCGCCGAGCCATCAGGGAAGCGCCTCTTCTGACTGGTGAAGGCCAAGGCACAGGGCACTCGGACTTCTCGGCTAGGGCCCCATCCTTGTTTCCTGGCGTCGGGGAACCACAGTGAGATCAAGGTCCGTGGTCGGCAGGCCGCCGCCCAGCCCCACAAGCACCTGGGCTGCGTGTTGGGTGAAGAGAACAGCGGAGACCCCAGCTGGGCCCTCCCGCGTGGCCCCCGACCCGCTCCCACGGCGACAGCCTGTGCTGTGACCAGGCCCGACCCGCGTCGCCTCCTTGGCAGGGTCAGCCGCCTGTTCGCCACCTCGGTCCCGGGCTTGAGGGAACCAGATGGCGCCAAGCCGGCTGCCCTGCTGACTCCCATCCTCGGCCTCCCCGTAGCAGGACCGGCAGGCCCTGACCCGGCTCTGCAGCCTGGGAGTCAGGCCGCTGCCCAAAGCCAAAGGCGGACCGGAGTGCGGCCCTCAAAGTGCGGCCTCAAAGGGACCGTCAGGAAGCAGCTTGGCCAGCTGACGCTTCTGGGGGAGCGCTCAGCCTGCCCCCCACTGCTGCACCCCCACCCCAAAATCCTCCCTGTATTGGGGCCAGGCACAGCACAGACGGACGCCGGATTTGAGCCCGTCAGCTGAGGCTTTTTAAAAGATTGTGATTTCAACGTCTGCCTCCTGGCCAAAGGCCGCTTCTCTCTGTTCTGAGCAGAGTCTGTCCATCTTCTCAAAAGCCAAGCGGCCTTTCTCCCCTGAAATATCAAGGCCATCTGTCAGTGGACTGTCCCCCCGCCTCGCTCTCGTCTGCCCTGGGGAGCCACAGTGGCTGCCGGAAAGGCTGGGGGTCAGGGAGCCCGGGGGCCGGCTCACGTGGACCCCGTGACCCGCCCGTGTCTGCACGGCCTGCCGACCTTAGTTCCGCCTTCCGTCTGGCTTTCATCCCCGCGGACCGTAAACAGGGCAGGTCACGAGGTTAACAGAGCGCCTCCTGCCACCTCAACCTTACAGGGAACCTGCCCTGGCCAGGCGCAGTGGAGCGGGTCACTGGTGGTGCCCGTGTGTGGGTTTGCGTCTCGGGAGCTGACCGTGGCCTCCCCAGCACAGCCTCTCCATGGACCCCAGCACCCCCAGCCCCCGCCCGCACTCGGGAGCATGGGATGCTGGATCTCACCAAAAGAGAGCGTGGTTTCCCGGGCAGCCGCACGCACAGCCTCCACGTCAGACCAGCACAGGCTGGCGATCTGATCGATGCTTTCCACGCCCTGTTGAAGATTGGGGGACGTGAGCCGTTTTAAGAACAGGTGTCCGCTTTCATAAAACCCTGCACAACCAGCCTTAGCATGGTCTCTGCGACCTCAGCCCCTTCCTTCTCCACAGGCTTCTCATGAGGCCTCAGTTCAGCTCAGTCGCTCAGTCGTGTCCGACTCTGCGACCCCATGGACTGCAGCACACCAGGCCTCCCTGTCCACCACCAACTCCCGGAGTTTACCCAAACCCATGTCCATTGAGTCGGTGATGCCATCCAACTGTGAGGCCTCAGGTTCACTAAAGTGCCTGATGGTTCACGGGATAAGAATCCGCCTGTCAGTGCAGAGGACATGGGTTCAACTCCCGGTCCGGGAGGACCCCACATACTGTGGGCCAACTAAGCCCAACGGCCACAACCACTGAGCCCACGTGCTGTGGCCACTGAAGCCCGCGCACCTAGAGCCTTTCCTCCACGAGAAGAGATGCCCCCCCAGCGAGAAGCCACGCTCTGCACAAAGAGCAGCCCGCGCTTGTCACAACTAGGGAAAGCCCGGGCACAGCCGCAGACCAAGGCAACCGAAAATACGTATTTTCTCAAATTTGTATTTTCTGGCCCTGGGATAACACTGAACACTAAGTCTAGCCTAAGGAAGTAACCCAGAACTCCATATAAATTTTAAGAGCTTTGTGCAGAGAGGCATAACTTTGGGGGAATTCCCTGGTGGGTCAGTGGTCAGGGCTCCCCCCTTCCACTTGAGGGGGCCCTGGTTCGAACCCTGGTTGGGGAACTAAAATCACGCGTGCCTCAAGGTGTGGCCAAAAAAAAAAAGGATGAGTGACTTTTGCATTTCTACATTTTACACCTTTTCTTTGTTTATTTTTGGCTGTGTTGGGTTTCACTGCTGCCCGGGCTTTTCTCCAGTGGCAATGAGCCGGGCTGCTCGCTGTAGTGAGTTGCGGAGTCTGGGCTTCAGTAGACGTGGGACATGGCCTCGGTGGTGGTGGTTCCAGGCTCTCGAGCACAGCCTCAGCACTTGCGGCGCACAGAGTTACTTGCTCAGAGGTATGTGGGATCTTCCCGGACCAGGGATCAAGCCCCGTGTCCTCTGCATTAGCAGGTGGATTCTTTTGCTCCTGCGCCACTGGAGAAGCGCAACGCTGTTTTTCTACAATGAGCTTATTGTGCTTTCAGAAAATTTTTAATTGAGGCTATTAAATCATATAATCCAAGAGCACAAAAGTGAGCCTCTGGGGGCCACCTGCTTGTTCACACAGAGCCGGAGCAAATGAGCACAAGGCCACTGCCGAGGGGCCTCTGCCCAAGGCGCATCTGCTGGCGGAGCGGACGGCCGTCTCTCTGCAGCCAGCTCTTTGCGGTGCTATTTCACTGGCGGTGATTTTTTTTTTTGGCCCCAGTGGAATCATTTCAAAATGCACTAACTTCAGCATTAATCACAATCAGGCTTCTCTCCATCGGCAGCAAGGGCAGGTTAGACTCACCCGGAGATGTCTTAGCGCCACGCACGCAGCTTGCTGGAGTTTTGCATCATTTTCGGTCAGGGCGTTGGTGTAGAAGAGCAAGGCCTAGGAAATAAGGTGGACAGTGGGCCGGAGAGAGCAAAACCCACAGCA
Organism: Hydropotes inermis; assembly: GCA_020226075.1. Classification (NCBI taxonomy): domain Eukaryota; kingdom Metazoa; phylum Chordata; class Mammalia; order Artiodactyla; family Cervidae; genus Hydropotes; species Hydropotes inermis. Next base: position 4,734,196 of record CM035277.1, on the reverse strand, counting down.
CTACCCACCGCCTGTCTTCCAGCATGCTGGAAGCACGCAGCGTTGTATGTGCATATGTATATGCCTGTGTACACAGCACAGTTGTGGCAGTGGTAGGCTGTGGTGCTACATGCCCCGTGTGTACCAGCTCTGGTTTATCGAAAGCACTGGTCTCAGGACTTCCCTGGGGGTCCAGTGGCTACGACCCCGCTCCCAGTGCAGGGAGCCTGGGTTCCATACCCATCAGGGAACCGGATGCCACATGCCACAGCTAAGACCCAGTGCAGCCAAAAAAATATTTTTTTGAAAACTCATCTAACGTTTACAAAATGCATTCTGAAACTACCATCTTAGGTAAAACGCTACATCAGAGAGATCCACTGTCTATGGGGGACAGCAGAAGAACTGAACACAGAGGGAGGTTTGGTGAGGCCGCTGGAAGGAAGAGCATCTCTTCATCACCCTTCCAGTCATAGCTCTGACCCCGCCCCATCGGTCACATGACCACATCCCTCCAGCTGGAAAATAAAGCTGGTGCTTCCTTTGCAATATTGCTCTAGGGGCTCGCAGGAAGCAGGCAGGGCGGGCATGGGGGGGGTGGGGGATGTGCCTGGCACTTGGGTGCGCCCGAGACTATGGGAAGGCCCCAGTATTGCCCTTCTCTAACCCCAGCAGGCTGGTCCCCTAAATAGAATAGTCACAGGGCCAGGAACCTGGCACAGAAAGGCGTCAGGAACCTGGAACCAAAAAGGCGGAGGGGTCCTGTCTCAGTTTTTCAAGTGAACCAAACACAGCGAACCAACCAGCCACACGTGTTAGACAAAAGTAAATGAGGGTGAGGCTGCCAGAATTCTGAAAGAGGAACATCCTACACGTAGGTGACGTCTCAGCGACCAAACAGACGACGTGGCTGCACAAACACTGAGCTGAGTGAGCCGGTGCGCATGGGGCATGTGCTCACGACAGCTTGGCAGCCCCGGCCCTGCCCCCGGGCTGGTGCCGCCGACGGCGAGGACGGCCACGCGCGAGGCTGTGGTCACGTTCCGAGGAGCATCTCGCAAACGCAGCCCCCCATCACCCCCCTTTGTATTTCTCCGAGATGAAGCCCTCCTGCCCCTGGCTCACACGCCCGCAGAAGCCGCCGCCTGCCACACGCACCTTTTCCCGAAAGCTCTTGTTTCTGGCCGCACCGGCCAGGCGGGCGCTGGCCGCTCTGCACGCCCGGGGGGCTCCGTCCAGCTGGAGCAGCGCCCAGGCCCTCAGCGTCTGCGGCAGGGGCTGGAGCTGGCCCAGCCGCTTCCCCTGCAGCTTCCCGACTGCCCTGGCCTGGGGCCCGCGCTGCAGCTCCTCCACGAGCGTTACTGGGAGAGACAGAAGAGACGCCCGGGTCCCCTCTGAGTGTGGTTGAGCCGGGCGGCCGCAGGCTGATCATCAGCCACGGAGGAGCAAACCCCAGGACGCATCCGTGTGCTCACCGAGGCCCCACCCACCGGGGCCTCCTGGAGTCTCCAGGAGGGCGTTCTAGCTAGGGGTCAGATACGCCCTGCAGACGAAGCGCCGCAGCCCCACTTCAGGGACTCGGGCCAGCCCCGCACACACTCCTGTCCACTTCCGGCCTCGGCCCTGTGCTTCGCACAGCCTCCTGCCCTTGGCGCTCATCTCTACGTGGGCTGAACAGGGAGTCTAATTAACCCGGTTCCCAAAAGAACAGATGGAGGGGAAAGGGATTCTGAAAAACCGGCTTCGCAGAGCCGAGGCAGAGAGCTCCGCGACGGGCTGGCCCGCCGTCACTGTGCTGCCTGCGGTGCCGCCGCCCCAGCCCTACCTTCTTTGGCGAGCTGGGCGAAGTGCTTCTCCAGGTCGGAGACGCCCTGCCTCCGCAGGTAGCTGTGAAACTGGAACCACGTGACCGTCTGGTCCTCGGGGAGCCCGGCTGCAGGCAGCAGCCCGCTGCAGCTGACCACCTGCTCCAGCAGCCTGCGGCAGGCTGGCGACACGGGCGAGTGGGGAAGATGCCCCCGGGCCCCGGCCGGGCCAGTCTGGAGGCTCCGTGACGGCCCGTGGATGGGGTCCCTGGCGCACACCCCATCCCCACCAGGGATGCACCCCAGCTGAGGCCCTGAGCCTGAGCTAGGGGTCCCGCAGGGCATCCATGCACCCTGGGCCCCACCAGCCCTCGGTCCGAATCCCAGAGGCAGGCAGGTGGTCAGAACCACGCAGGGTCCAGAGCCACTGCCTGGCACGTGCCTGCCACCCTCCCGTGGCCAACACAGAAGGATGCTCCAGCTCTGCCTCCCGGGGAAGAGTCCAGCCAAGATGCACGATGCCGCTGTCGGGCAGACAGGGTCCTGCCTGCCGTCCCCAGGGGCCCTTCTCTAAGGTTCTGGTGGAAGCTATGCAATCAGCCGGTCCCCAGAAGCTGCACCAGCCCACAGATGGCAGGCCGCTCCTGGGGTTCACGGACTCCGCCCTCCTCTCCCCGGGAAGAGGAGATACTCTGTGTTCAAGTGAGCGACACCTCTCTTCGGTGCCACGCGGTCACCTGCAGCAGGGGCGGGCACGGCAGGGGCAGAAGGGAGGCCTGCAGTGGTGATGCTCCAGGCCCTGGGGGCTCCACACAGCATTTCCCGGGGGCCGTAAGGAGGGGTGGGGAGGGGAGGGGCTACCTATCTCTAGCTGTCCCGGGTATTTCCCTCTGACTCTGTGCAGGAACATCTTCTTGAGCTGGTCCAGCAGCGTCATCCCCGGACAGGACAAGGCGGCACCGGGCCCCATGCAGCCTCTCCAGAGCTTCAGGCAGCCCTTCCTCCGCGTGGCCTGCGGGAGGACTAAAAGGCCAGGCTCAGAAAGCCGCCCGGCGTGCGGGAAGGGCAAGCAACCAGGAGGCCCAGGGGGTTCCTGCCCCTGGGACCCAAGGGCTCGGGGAGTGGGGCACGGCCTGGCCTAAGGCAGGCGCCTTCCCCACGGGCGTCACCTGCAGAGATGAGCAGCTTCGGCCCTGAGCCTCATCTGGTCACCGCCCGCCGGCCCCACGACACCCCCTGGGCTGCTGTTCCCAGTCTCCCCTAACGGACAAGGGTGGGTCCCAGGGGGGTGGGGTCCCAGCCCCTGTTGGGCAGCACGCTGTGTGTGCCTTGAATGTGTCCGGGGGATTCCTTCATTGACACCTACCAGGGGGCCTCCCCATTATACAGATGGGGAAGCTGAGGCTCAGAGCAGCGACTTGTTTGTCCAGGGTCACCCGGCTGACCGAGGCTAGCTGGCCTCCCTTCCCGCCCCCATGGTGTGTGTCTGGTCCCAGCCTCACCACTCCCCCACTCGCGTCCCCTGGGTGCCACTGAACCTCGAGTGTTGGGAAGGGAGAGGAGCCCCGCCCACCACGGACTTTCATCCTCATCACTTCCTGCCATTCACACGGCCGGACGGCAGGTACTTACTCTCCTCAATGGATATCGCTTTGCTGACCTTCGCAAAGTCAAGCACGGACAGCGTCTCCAGAACCTGCTTCTGCTGCGCAGCTTCTTCCAGAAGGCACTCCTGGACCATCCTCGACAGATTAGGGGAGCCCAGTTTCTGGGGAGCAGCCCACAGTGCTCCAGGTTAGCCCAGAACGTGCCCTCTGAGGTCAGCTGCCATGCCCGTGGCCCCCACCCGCCCCTTCCCCGTCCCTCCTGTCCCCACACAGCGCCCTGGCATCTGGGGATTCCTCCTCGCCAGAGCAGCTGGGAGGACAGGATGCAGGCTGGAGTTGCCAGGAGCCTGCCAGAGCGCAAAGCCAACCAGCACAGGCAAGCGGAGCCGAGAGAGCGTGAGACCCAGTCGTGATGCCGTCTGCAGCCCTGGATCCAGCCGGACCTGAAGCCCACCTCTGGGCCTTTCAGGTCTGTGAACCAAAACATTTCCCTCTGAACCAGTTTGGACTGGAGCTCCAGCATCTGCCACCTACTGAGTCACCATCGCCGCCTTCGGTTTACGGCCTGGGCTGCCTGAGGCCCACACGACTATTTGCCGCTCCCCCCACCTTGGAGCTTCCAGCCCACCCTCCCCAGGTCGTCACCCACCTGCAGCAGCGCTTTGCAGAGCTGGAGGTGAACTGTGAGCAGCACGTCCAGCTCTGGGGAGCCAGCCGTGAGCTCCCGGGATGACGCTTTCAGCGATGGTGGTGGAGGTGGACTCTTGTCTTTTCTGAGTGGAAGTGAGACCTGGGTGACTCGTCTGTCAGCATTCAGCTGCCTCCAAGAACAGGGGAAACCCTCCCTCCCTGGAGAGCTCTGACCAGGAGGGCCGGCTCTGGGTCCCAGGGAGATGGAGCTAAACTGGGGAGAGAACTAAGAAATGGAGACGCGGCAAATGGGAGCAACAACTCACACAACGCGGGGGCTGGGAAGGCTGCCCCCTACACCCCGCCCACCTTCCAGGGCATGCAATTGGCAGCAGGAGCCTGAGGGTCAAACGAATCCTTAGCTCAGGGACTCTGGATAAGTCTGCCTCCCAGAGCCTCAGTTTACTCATCCGGAAAGTGGGGGCAGGAACCCCAAGCTCGGGCCACGGGGGTGTTGAGTAAGACACCAGTGCACCCAGCACCGTGTCAGCTCCATGGCAGGGGCTGAGCCCGAACCCTGAGGGGGTGGACGTGACACGGGGATGCTGGATGGAGACGCCACCCGCTCCCCGTGGGGTCCTGAGAGGCGGGGAGAAATGTAACACATTCGTGTACTTCTGTGCTGCTGAGAGGTGGGTGCCCGGCGTGCTCATGGGGGCGGGGCTGCTGCTTCCAGACTGTTCTGCAGAGGTCTTGGGTTCTACTGTGTGTGCTGGTGTCATTTTTTAGGATTTAAAAAGAAAGCCCACTGCTCAGGGCAAAAGCTCAGGCCAGCTGAGGTATCCTTGTTTGCTCTGTTGGTCACGTGCCGGGCACATGGGCCGGGACGATAATAATAAAGGAAACAGATGCAGAGTGGGCGCGGTGGGAGTCACCGACAGGGCGGGGGCCGGCAGGCCGCTGGGTCCAAGGCTGGACTCCAGGTCAGCGCTGGGAGGGGCACACTCACCTCAGGCCCTGGGCTTCCCCAAACAGGGCCAACTCGTGGGGGGCGATGTGGGCGTTGAGGAAGGAGAAGCTCTCCAGGATGCACTCCATCAGGCTCTCGGCGGATGCATGCTCCCGGAGAGCTCGGCAGGGCTGCGGGCGACGGACGGACCAACGGCCAGGCTTCAGGAGCGCCCGGGCCAGGGGTCATGTCCCCAGGGCCCTCCCCAAGGGGCCCTGCCACCCGGGGTGTGGGGCCTGAAGCGGACCGTTCAGGTTTCCAAGAAAAACCAGAAACCTCAACGTTGTGGGGAGCTGCCCAGTTTTTAAATACCGACAACTAATTGCAAATTATTTTTTAAAGACGGCATGGCTCGGGCCAGACAACCTAGGCCAAAGGGCGCCAGGTGAGCCTCTGGATTCCAGGTGTCTCCTCTCCCAGGAGAGCGTGGTGGAAGGGGAGGAATCTGGAGGCAGCCAGCCCCTGCCTGGGGGCCCGGAGGGGTGAGTCCTCGAAGCCTGCCAGGGGCCAGCCCCCGGTGGCTGCGTCTACAGAGAGCACGGGGCTGACTCAGACCCCGCGAGTCAGAACTGGGCTCCTGAAGGTTGATCCCAAGGAGAAAATCTTGAGGAACAAGACAAGAATAAGGCTACCTGCAGATGTTTCCTTGCTCGATGGGGAAAAAAATGTTTTCATTTGTATATAAGCATGGGTGCACACACACACATGGCCCCCATTATTCACAGTAATTATGGTACATAAAGTCACCGTGACCCCTGGGATTTGAAACTGAACCAGTCTTTGCTCCCATGGGAAATGCAGAGGCCATGAGCCTCGGGTCAGTGTTTTTATCCGCCCATCAATACAGAGCCTTGTTTTACGAGTGTGTGTGTGTGTGTGTGTGTGTGTGT
>CM035277.1:4715174-4728176 GCA_020226075.1 Hydropotes inermis | reverse complement strand
CAGAGCCTTGTTTTACGAGTCTGTGTGTGTGTGTGTGTGTGTTCAGTCGCTCTGACCATGGAATTTTCCAGGCAAGAACACTGGAGCGGGCTGCCGTTTCCTTCCCCAGGGGACCTTCCTGCCCGGGGATGGCCCCTGCATCTCTCGTGTCTCCTGTACTGGCAGGCAGATTCTTCCCCACTCTGCCACCTGCGCCCTGTGTCTGCTTAAAGGCATCTCATTTAATAGACATACCACTGCCTCATCAACACTGAACCCAAGGTCAAGGCTGAACAAGGCTTATCCAGCACACAGATTTCCTCCACAAGATGCATCAGGAACACTGGCCAGCATCTCAGCCCAGCCCTTGGGGGCTGTTTCCAACAGGAAAGTCACCAAAAATAAGTGTTGGGTTGGCCAAAAGTTCATTTAAGTTTTTCCCCAACATCCCAGGCTCCCTGTCCCACTGCCAGTCATGGCACCATCAGCAAGCAGGGCGTGCCCCCGCAAAGAGCACACATACCTTCAGCCGGTCCCTGAAGGTGAGGACCTGGTACTCCAGCTCCCGGAGTTGCGGCGGCGCAGGGTCCATGGACCTCAGTAAGTCCAGGACCTCCTGCAGAGGCCTCTCGAGGGGCAGCCCAGGCCCACCTGCTGTGTCCTCGGGGTTTCCTTCGTTGGGGCCCTCCTGGCTCCCCGGGAGCACGTGGTTGTGGAAGGGGGAGCCCCGTGACAGGTCGGGGGGTCCCACCCCCAAGTCTCTCCAGCCCGGCTGCTCCACGAACGAGCCCTCCGCCAAGTGCAGCATGTCTGGCAGGAGGCCCAGGGGTGGGGGGTCCTCTTGGGCCTCCTCTTCGATGGAGGTGCTGGGGCCCATGGCCGAGGGCAGGACGCCCACGTCCAAGGTGGACGCTGACGTGCTGCTCTCCATGTCTCGGGGGTCCTCGGAGCTGAAGGAGTCCATCTCGGGCAGCTCCTGACTGCGGCTCCGCAGGCCAGGGCCCTGAAGGTCGCCATCGGACAGGCAGCTGAGGACCGAGGGGGCCCTTGGCCTGTCCAGCAGCAAGGCCTGCTGAGCCCGCGGCTGCAGGACAGACTGGAGACAGAGAGACAGACAGGCCGGCCTCAGCAGCTGCCCTGGGGATCAGAGTGAGGCCCCCGAGGGCGTCCCCCCAGATGTCTGCTCTGTGGACCCACAGCCTCGGGATGCCGGGGGTCCCCCAAGGAGCCTGGCACCTCTCGTACCCCGCTCGCTGGCTCCTTGCCAGCCCCAGCCCCTGAATCAGCCGCCGTGAACCCTCGCCACGCCCCCGAGGGCGGCGCTCCTCTGCCCTCAGAGAAGCGAGGTACCCGCGAGGAAGGACGGCGTGCGAGCCCTTTAATCCAGGCTAACACGAACTCTGACCCCTCTGCTGTGCCCTCTCCCTCACTGGCCGGACCAACGGCTGACGTTCCTACAGCGCCGCCTGCTATTGTCAGGCGTAAGCACTCCTCATTGACAAAGTCATTTATTTGACCCTCACAAAGCCCCATCAGGGCAGTGCTATTAGTTTCATTTCTCCGATACAGAAATGGAAGTCCAGAGAGGCTGAGTGACTTGCTCAAGGTCACACAGCAGATGAAAGGCATAGACAGAATCTGGAGCCCAGGCCATCTGGCTTCAGAGTCCTTGCTCTTGACTGCAGGTGACTTTGTGACCAAAATATGCTGGGACCACCCCAGCCAGACAACCAAGTTTCCTGAGTGCACAAGCTGCCTGGCTCATCTAAAGCTGCCGCCCCACCTGAGTCCAGAGGAGGGCGGCAGGGTGGTCTCGCTCCGCACCAGCCTCCCTCTGGGCTTGACAGAACGTCCTTGTTTTTGTCCCGCATCCCTGGACCTCCCTGGGGCATCTACACACAGAGGGTGATCCGTGTACCAGGTTCTTTACTGCCCGCTTGTTGGTAACAGCAAAAACTGAACCTCAGTATCTTGTTAAGTAAAGTGTGGTTTTTAGCCAAATTCGGGATGCTGCACGGTGCCAACACGTCAGAGAAGGTCTCCAGGGCATCACCAGGGCAACGGCTGCCAAGGGACACAGGCTAGAGAGGATGCATCTGCTCCCAGATGGCCCGGAGCCTCTCTGGAGGACCATGGAGGAAGGTGAGAAGAGTGGGGCACTAAGGAGGGGACCCAGGCCCCTGGAGGTCACAGGAAAGAGGTGTCTCACTGCACACGAAGTCCAGCTATTACCTACTGGAAACACGTTCCAAAGTGCAAAACAAACCGGAAGCCAAGGCCGTGGCCAGGGTGGTAGAACCATCTGGAGAACCCCACCCCAGTCAAGCCCAGAACCGAATCCAGAGGCCACAGAACAGAGGGCAGGCAGTGAAAAAGAAAAGGTACCCCAAAACACCCCCAAACAGGGAGGATGAACCCCAAGCTTGCTGCCCCTGAAGGTGCACACGCTGGCCACGTGCTGAGCCCTGGGGAGGCGCCCCCTCCCCCACCGCATCGCCGCCCAGCGGGGCTCACTCACCAGGTAGTACCTCTCCCGGAAGCTGGGGGTGTTTGGGGGCGTCCAGGTGTACAAGGAGCCCCTCCGGCTGCCTGTGGAGAACTTGCCCGGGGCGCTGGGCGACACCAGGAAGCTCTCGGTATCAAATGGGCTGGAGGGGAGCAAAGGCCAGGCTGTCATCGATGGCCAGAGGCCACTGGACCACAGACAGGACCAGGAGACTAGAGACAGAGGCTTGGGGGGGGACAGGCACAGTGGAGGGACCCCAGGTCCCTGTTCTGAAGCCTCCTGGAAACGTCTCAGATATCCACTGCCCCAAGGGTCCTTAGCCAGATGGGGAGGGGCACCGATCGGCCCCTTTGATTGGAGGCCCTTCGAGAAGCTCAGCAGAGCAGTGGCGGACACTCAGAGTTGCCGTCTTTGTGTAAACCACGTCACTGCTGCCCACAGGTTCCCCCCGGGTCAGGGGGCTCCTGTCACAGTCCCGGGGGGGCTGCAGACCCGCAAGGGAAGCACCAGAGGCGACACTCCAGCCAGGTCCTTGCCTGTCCTTGGAGCAGCCAGGGCTGGGTCGGCCCTCCCTGCCTCGTGGACACCTGCATGCTGTCTGCAGCGTCTGCACGCTGGCCCAGCTCACGGCATCTGGAGCCCAGCCCAGCCACAAGGGCCTGCGGCCCAGGGGCCCTGCCTGGACGCCCCCCTGCCTGCCCAGGGCAGCTGCGGGCCAGTGGGACACCCAGGTCCTTGGACCTTCCCGACCTGGGGCTGCAGGGCACTGCAGGGCCACCCCCTGACCTGACCACTTGGGCAGTGTGCTCACCCCCACTAGACAAATGAAGGAAGAAGCGGGGGTGTCACCCATCCACATCCACCCAGTCCACCCCCAGGGAGAAAGGACAGACGGGCCCCAACTGGTCAGCACGGGCACCAGAGTAGGGGAAGTGTGTGTCTGCCCTGTTGCGCCCGCAGCACGTGCCCTGGGGAATCAGGAGAAGGAAGTTTCCTCAAAACACAAGGTTTCATTTGGGGGAAATAAAAGATCTCTGCTACCAAAAACCAAAACCTGTGGAAACCACCAGGATGGGGTGTTCAGTGGAAAGCCCCACCCTAGGCAGGGGTGGTTCCCACGAGCCCAGGGGACCGCAGGGTGACCGCTCAGGCCTGGGCCGGGTGGGCGCCAGGGTCAGCAGGTAAGGAGACGGTGGGTGTAGGAAGGCGGAGGTGGGTTTCTCCTGGGAACCCAGCCCAGGGGGCTGCCATAAAGGGCCCTGGCCACCCCGGTCTTTAACAGCCACTAATTCAAAAGTGAGAGGAAAAAAAGAGAATTTAAACTCGTGGGGGGTGGAGGACAGGCGCAGCATGGACAGGGCTGCAGAAAGTGGTCTGGGCCCCTGCCTGTCTTGGGGGGCAGCCAAGGGCAGGGCTGCCAGGGTGGATGCTGGGTGAGGTCTTGCCGCCAGGGGGAGCCGGAGAGGCCTCTCCGCGGTCCTCTGCGGGGGGGGGGGGGGGGGGGGGGTGTTTGGGGCTGACCCTCTGCCCCCACCCCCTCCTCCCCACCCCACTCCGCCCATCCCCCCAGGAGGGGCAGCAGAGAAGCGGCCGCACTCACTTCCACAGCACCTCCAGCTGCAGCTTGATGGTGCCCAGCTCTGTGATGTCCACCACGATGACCTGCGGCCGGGTGGTGAAGAAGTCGGTGATGTCGCAGGTCACCGCACCCACTGCCAGCGAGCTCAGGCCGCGCAGCTCCGTCACCTGGGGGAGGGCGGAGTGGTGGGTGAGGATGCCCGCCCCCCGCCAGCCCCTGCCCCGGGCCCACCCACCTTGATCTCGAAGTTCTCGTGCAGGGTAGGAATGAAGGCCTTCTCCTCCTCGTCCCAGGTCTGGCTGTCGTCCGACTCGATGCGGCCCCGCAGCTTCCATCGCTGGCGGCCCAGACGCAGGAGCACCTGTGCGCCAGGCCCGAGACAGGAGTGGTCAGACGCACCCCTTGCCACCGCCTTGGGGCCCTCCCTGCCAATTGGCAGGGGGTGGGGACAGGAACCCAGCGGAGACCCTGGTTCCCAGAAAGCCCCACTCCCGAAGGCCTGGCAGGGAGCCCTGAGGGCCGATCCCAGAGGGTGGGCGTACCTCGTACTGGTCTCCAGGACAAAGACGTGCGAAGCCCACCAAGCCTGGAACACAGAGACGGGCTCATCTCTCCGCTGTCCACTGTCCCTACCCTGTGGGTCACAGGCCCTCAACGGGGGAGCCCCCCCGGTACAACTGGGTCATCAGCTTCAGGGGGGCGGGCAGTGAGCTCAGGCCATCACGATGACAAGGGGCAGACCTGGGCCCTCACTTTCAACTCAGAGAGCGGACAGGACTTGCCCGAGGTCACAAGTCACAGGAGCGGAAACTCTGGGATTCTGACCATCACCCCCCCATCCTCAGCACAGGGTCCCGGAGAAGGTCGGAGGCTCCACCCAGCTGCCCCCCGCCCCCGCCGCCCCAAGCCCTGTCCTGTTACCTTTCATCCTGACGTGGAACTCGCCCAGGTGAACCTCCAGGGCCCCCTCGATGAGCCACATGTCCTGCCAGAGAAGGTGGCTCACTGCCTGCCCCGGGATGGACCACGGGGATGCACGGACCCTGCCAGCGAGACCACCACCACTCCCCACCCCCGGGGGCAGAGAGAGAGGCTGCCTCAGGGCCCAGGGAGCCCCCAGACCGGCCCTCCGCCACCCACCTCGGTGCACTCCTGCAGGCTGCGGCCCAGCTCCTGCAGGCTCTCTCGGGAGGCGCGGCTGGGCGGGCACCGGGAGAAGGCCCGCTGCATGTTGGAGGCGCCGTCGCGCAGGCGGCACTGAATGCAGTAGCCCTCGTAGAGCTCGTCCACCTGCGGGGCGCACGAATCCGGGAACTGGCTCCCCGACTCCACCACCTCGGGAGGCCACACCCCCACGTCGTGCTGGCCCCGCCCCCGGCGAACGTGCGCCCTGGAGGCAGTGGCCACGCGGGTCCCATCCACTCCGCATGGCCAGCACCCGGCAGCGCCCGGCGCACAGGTCGGGTACGATAAAACTAGAGAGCTGGATGCGTGGATGCGGTTCTCTCTGGTCAAACAGGGAAGGTGGGTGTGTGATGTTCCGTCCACCCGCGGGGCTCCCTGGGAGCAGAGCGAGCTCATGGAGGGGTTTGCCCGTATAAAGCTTGAGGGCCTTGCTGTGTGACCTTGAGCCCGTCCGTGTCCCTCTCTGGGCCTCTACGGCCCCATCCGTACAGTCGGGTGGTTGGACTCAACACTCCCAGGCCTCTAACCCCACCCCCCTGACCCCCACCTCTGGGCTCAGTCCCTGCCGTCCCTGCACTGCCTTGGCTTTCTGCAGCCACCTGGCGTCCAGAGAGCCTTCCCCCGCCGACCCCGCAGAGGTCCCCCCTCAAGCCGAGAGGCTCCCCCGAAACCAGGCTGACCTTGCTGATGTGAAACTCCATCTTCCGAATGTGCCTCTCCACTGAGCGTGTTTGCTTCTCCCAGAAGAAGAGAAGATGCTTTAAAAGGAGCCTGGGCCTCACCCAACCCCAAGCCCCTGCCACCCTCCTGCAGGTCCTGACACAGAGCTGGGCTCAAAGTCAGGCCAGCCCCTCACCCTCCCTGAGGAAGGCTCACCGCTGAGCCTCAGTTTCCCCATCTGTCAAGTGGGGAGGAAACCCAAATATTCCTCCCACAGGATGGCCAGGAGGACGGGAGGCCCGCAGAGCCATTATTCCCATCCAGCCAGGCCCAACCGCGGCCTGCCTTGCTTACCCCATGTGGAGAGAAGTTTCCCTCACCTTGTCCAGGTCGTAATAGAAAGCCTGTGGGAGGGAGGAGAGGTGTCAGGGCTCCGGTGTTCCTCTGAGACCATGAGCCTCCATCCCAGGGGCAGCCAAGCTCAGAGGACAAAAAGCCAGCGGCCACTTGGTCCTCTGAGGCCTGCAGTCAGCAAGCTGCGGTCCAGGCCAGGCAGGAAGAAGGAGCGAATGCATGGGCTTTGGGGGAGGCAGCTGAAGGCCTGACCCCGTGTGCCAGCTGTGTCACAGACAAGCTTCTCTACTCTCTGAGCCTCCATCTCCTTTTGAAAGAGCAGACGCCATCGCACCTACCCCACAGCGCTGCTATGAGGACAGTGCAAACTCAACGAGAGGGGAGCCACCGCGATCCGATTATTTAAGGGGCAACTTCAACCACGATCAGAGACTGGGGCGAGGCAGCCAGCAGCAGCCAGGAGTTCAGATGGAAGGAACCTGCAGATCCAGGCTGGGCCATCCCCGCCAGGGGCCATGGTGTAGCCAGAGAAAAGAATCTATTGTCAGGGCGAGGGAGTCTTTGTGCAAAGGGCCAGAGAGTAAATATTGTGGGTTTTGCTGGCCACATGGTTTCTGCCTTTGGAGTGTGAAAAGCAGCCACAAACAGTGTGCCCATGATGGGTGTGCCTGTGTTCACGTAAAATTTATTTCCAAAGCAGACCCTGCTTTGCCCGCGTGGGTTAGGGTCACTGTATCTGAGCCTGGATGAATTTCCGCAAAGTTGGTGACCACCACGCAAATAAGTAATACAGGGGAGAGTCTGTAAGTTGTGACTTCACCAGAGCCCTCTATATATCCACAGTCTGCGTACTTACAGTAAGGTGACGAGGGAGGAAAACATGGAAAGATAAATACTAGATGATCCTCCAGGGTTAAACAGGACGGGACAGAGAAGATCGGGGAGGGGGGTCGGTCAAGCAAGAGGGAAAAGACGGATAACCACCGCCCAAAGGGGGCATCTGTTTTCCTAGCTATGCATCTATGTGACATCGTATGTGTGGAATTATGAAGTGAAAACCCTATGTAAGAAATTAAGAAATGGGGAAGTTCCGAAGGCTTTGGAAAGAAGAGGAACTGTATGGCAATTCCTCGGAGACTGGGAACCGGGCCCCACGTGCTTTGCCCCTCGGGGTGGCCCCTTCGTGGCCTCTGTGTACCCACCTATGAAATGGGAGCAGCTAAAACATACAGACCTCTACACAAGCCTCGCCTTCCTTAGAGTTACTTCTAGAAGGGAGAGACAGAGGCAGCTGAACCAGCCGCAGCCGTGGGAGAGGCAGGTGTGGCAAGCGCTCGGAAGGCCGGGACCTGGGGTGGGATCTGGGCACCACTTCCTTCTGCCTCTGCGCTGACCCACCCGCCCCCCCCCAAGACAAGGCATGATGGAGCCCACCTGCCTTCCCTTCCCCCAGTGGCCAGCCCCCTGGTGAGGTGGAGCGGCCCTGCAGCTCCCACTCTGCTGACCCTCAAGGTCTTCTCTGCTGGGGCCAGGATACAGAGGTGGGGGACACAATTTGATAGACTCATCCCCACCCTGCCACCACGCTTGCAGTCCCTCCGTCAAGCTGGCGGCTGTTCTGTGCTTTGGTGCTTTGCAGGACTGACGCTAGAATAAGCCAGAGAAAGTCACAGGCAGTAAGGCCTTCTGGTCTCTGCTTGCAGAAGTCTACTCCTGTCGAGGACAGAGGGGTCTCCTGTCCTTAACAGCAGTCAGATAGAGACAAGGGGGCCAAGAGGGGCTCCCCAAGACCAGGAAGAACCTGAGTGCTGGAGAGACGCAGGGCCCCCCTCAGGGGGGTCCTGGACGTGCCAGCAGATAAATGACAAGACAGCCAGTTACATTTAAACTTCCAATGAACGATGGATAAAATTTCTTTTTTAGTGTAACTATGTCCTGAAGATGGCAGGGGACATACTTACACTGAAAAATGATTTGTTATTTATCTGAAAATCAGATTTAACTGCACATCGTATTTTTTTGGTTTGTTTTTTTGGTATTGGGCTTTTCTGGAGTTTGTTTTGTTTTTTTGTTTTCTAAATCCAGCTCTGCTAAGGGCATGGTAAAAGCCCAGGTGAATCTTGGGCTGAACAAGCTGCAGGGCAGCCTCAGAGGTGCCCCGACGGAGGCAAGGCTGCAGAGCCACGGGACGTTGCAGGAACTCACGGGGCTGATGGAGGACGGCATTGGGGCCTCTGCAACACACCCTGGACTCCATGCCTGATCCAGTTCCCTGCCATCACATGAGCCACCCTGCCTGCAGGGGGACTGTGATGGCCAAGACCTACAGAACAGGGCCAGTAATGCATCCATCCTCCTGTACACCCATCTACCTCTGAGCTGCTTCTAGAACTAGAGCGGGGCTGGAGGTGACCCTAAGTGTGTGAACGGCTGCATTGCGAGGGGTGGGGTGTCGGGGGGAGCTTCCCACAGGCCTGTGTGGTTTAATCCATCGGGGACCAAGGGAGGTTCATTCATTAAAAATAAAGTCCACTCTGTCGGCCTCTGCGTTCCCGAGGCAGGCCAGGGGGTGCAGCAGGGGCTGTTTCACACCCGGGCCGCTCAGCTGGGAAGGGCTGGGGAGGGGTCTCACCAGCCTGGAATTCCTGCGGGTGTCCTTGTGGCGTCCTGTCAGGAAATCCAGCTCGGCCTGCTGGGCGCACAGATGCTCCCTGCGGGGAGGACGAGGGAGAGGAGTTTGGGAAGGAGAAGAGGAAGGAAAGAAATGGGCGGGGGCGAGGTGTTCCGGGGAGGAGGCAGCCACGGCCGCCAGCCTGGGGAGAAGCGGGGTGCTCAGCGGGTTCAAGGGTCAAGGGCAGAGCTGGCCCCCAGCTGAGAGCCCGGCCCCCACCCACTCTGCCTCTGCATCCCACACAGTGTGTGCCTGGCACTGTGCCGAGTGGGAACTCCCCAAACAGCCCTGCCAACAGGAGGGAGATGCTGCTATTACACCCATTTTAGAGATGGGCAAACTGACTCTGAAGCCACCCAGTACAGGGTCCACAAGGCACGGAGGAGTCTGAACCCAGGTCTGAAACCAGGCGATGGCTTCCAGAGGCCAAGATCCTCCCCCAGCCACGGGAGCTGTTGGGGGGTGGGCACGCCCACCCAAGGGCAGGCTGTCCTGCTGTCTGGACGGCAGGGACCAGAAAGGGGCTTAACGAACCCCTATTCTGGAAAACACAGAAAAAGCCATGGGCCCTAGGGGACTTTTCACATTGTGTTTTGCAGACAAAGACACTCTTGAGAGTCCCTTGGACTGCAAGGAGATCCAACCAGTCCATCCTAAAGGAAATCAATCCTGAACATTCACTGGAAGGACTGATGCTGAAACTAAAGCTCCAATACTTTGGCCACCTGATGTGGAGAACTGGCTTATTTGAAAAGACTCTGATGTTGGGAAAGACTGAAGGCGGGAGGCGAAGGGGACGACAGAGGATGAGATGGTTGGATGGCATCACTGACTTAATGGACATGAGTTTGGGTGGACTTCAGGAACTGGTGATGGACAGGGAGGCCTGGTGTGCTGTGGTTCACGGGGTCGCAAAGAGTCGGACACGACTGAGCAGCTGAACTGAACTCTGCGGCTGGCACTTAATGAGCCTCCATTAAAAATATGGGGAGTAAGTGACTGACTCCTCCTGTCCCAGCCTCTGCTCAGTCAGTCATTCTCTCCTTCACTCAAGCCCAGCTGCCCTGGGCTGCGGCTCCTCTGCAAGCTCCTACCACAGGGCCTTTGCACATGCTTGCCCTCTGCCCAGGATGCTTGTCCCCCAGAGGCCAGCACCACAGCTGCTGCTCAGAAATGGTCAGGATGTCCCCAGGGCAGCCTCCCAACCCCCCTGTGTGACAGGCCCTCCAGGTGCAGCCTCTCCACCACCTCTGCTTGTCACTGCCCTCCGGGGGCGTGGAAGTTATGGTGTTGACCCCATTACCCCTCTATGGCCATCCCCCCTGCCCTCCGTGGGCGTTCTCCATGAGAACGGGGCGCCCCAGCCATTATTCCCTCATCCCAGAACCCACGGAAGGGGATGAGCAGGTGGCCGCACCCGGACATGCTCGTTGAGTAAACGAATAACCAGGAGCTCGCTCTGTGGTCGCACACAGACAAGACCCACCCCTGATGCCCAGGGAGAGGCAGAGAGGAGCAAGCGGGCGAGTCTGGAGGATGCGACAGGCGGCATGCGGCCTCCTTACTTGAGCCCCCTCTTCAGCGCTTCGAAGATCTTCTTCACTTGCTGGGGGTTGGGGTCCGAGCAGACGCACCCCTTCCGCAGCGTGCCGTACGTCTTGGAGGATTTCACGGGCATCCGGGACCTCACTGAGTTCCTGTGGACGGACTTTCTGTGAGAAGGGATGGGGGGATCAGGGCGGGGGTCTGGGCACAGCCCTTCTGGGGAAAACAGCCCTTCGGGAACAGTGGCCAGAGCCCCAGGCGGTCAGGAGACCTAGCTGAGTCCCGCTTCACTGCCCCCACGCTGCATGGTCTCAAGAAGGCTGCCAAGGCTCCCTGGGTCTCAGCTTCCTCATCTGCAAAATGAGCACTTGAATTCGAAGATGAAAAGAACAGTAACACTAACCTGATATGAGAAATTAGCTTAGAGTGAGCAATACAGTCAAGTGGCCTGAATGCCAATGCTGTCTGTCTGTCGGCGCTCTTGAGCAAGCTCTGTGCAGGCGAAGCAACACGAAGGCCAAGCCATGGTCTGGTGGCGTTCCCAGGCTGGGCACCTGTTCGCTTTGGCGGCCCAGCATCCATCCCCCGTCCTCTGTTAGCAGCGCCTCAGTTCTCCCATGGGGCATCTCCCCAGCCCTGCTCTTTATTCACGTAGTGCGGCGAGAGGTAGACTGACAAATCGCCGCACGCACGCACGCGCATGCACGGACGTGCACGCACAGACACGCACAGACACGCACGCACATGCACGCACACGCACAGACACGCACGCACATGCACGCACACGCATGCACGGACACGCACGCACGCACGCACGGACACGCACGCAGACGCACGCACGCACGTGCACGCACAGACACGCACGCACATGCACGCACACGCACAGACACGCACGCACGGACACGCACGCACGTGCACGCACAGACACGCACGCACATGCACGCACACGCACAGACACGCACGCACAGACACGCACGCACACACATACCTCCATAGGCGTTCTGAGCAAACCCCTGTCCCAAGCCTGGGTTAGTCAACACATTCCACTCCCTGAAAGAGAACTTCTCCCCGCTTCTTCGTCTCTCTCGGCCCACAGAGCACCAAGCTCCAGCCACGAGCCCTGGGACAGCTGAGCAACAGGAGGGCAGGAACAGGCCGCCCGTGGAGCGGACCGTCCACGGCCTCTGCGCTCTTATGAGAAAGAGGGAGGCGTAACTGGTCTCATCTAAAACTCTATATTTTTGGAGGTTTCTCTGTCAAAGCAACTTCACTTCTACACTACTATACTACCCGAGCCTCAGTTTTTTTTCATCTGTAAAATGGGAAATACAGCAGAACCTGAATCAGAGGGTAACGCTAAGAATTCTCCCAGGTACCAAGTCAAAGGTTTGACAGAGTGGGGTCACTTAGTAGGTGCTTAATAAATGTCCATTACTGTTAAAGTAATCGTATCCTATCTGTATCCTTCCCCGTAACACAGCCTGGAAGACGGTAGGTGCTCAGTAAATACTGAGCTAAACTGAACAAGGGAAATGCCACATGTCGAAGGCGATCCTGGGGCTCTTGGCTGGACCTTGAAGGACGAGCAGGAACAAAGGTACCCGCTCCCCAAAGAAGGATGAGCGGACAGACTGACCAAGGGTGGAGAGAAGGAGCCGGTGGAGTCGTGTGTGATGGGGCAATGGACCTCCAGGGCAAGGCTTGACTGAAGCAGAGGCGGAAGGTGCTGGACACAGAGGCCCTACCTGCCTTGGGGACCCCAGGACGGGTGTGAAGAGGAGAGTGTCAGGTCCTAGCAAAGTTCCCGCTTCAAAGACGGTAACGGTGGCAACTGAGAGTTCCATAGAGCGGAGGAACGAAACCCCGGCTGCAGCTACTGGGCCACTGAGCCAACCAGTACCATCCCCGCGGCGGCCCAGGGAGCGGAGTGATAAGACGCGGCAGAAGACAGCCGCAGAGCGTCTGCTGTCGCCGGGCACTTGCTAAAGGCTTTGTATAAATATCGACTTGCAAAACCACCCTAAGAGGCAAGTATTAACCCCTGCCAGACAGAGAGACTGAAGCTCAGGTGGGTGACTTGCCCCAGACCAAGTCCCCCCAGAGGTGGGACCTCAACCCACGTGTACGCAGGTCCTCAGCCTGGGATCTCAACCACCCAGCTGGGGGCAGGATGCAGGACTCCCTCAGGTTCCCAGAACCACGTGGAGGATTTGAGACACTCTGAATGAATGAAAGAGCGGGGCTTTCTTTGAGCCAGGCACCTCGATGGGAGCCAAGGGGCCAGAGTCCTAACCTTGGAGGCTCAAGGTCTGCAGGGAAGTGGGTGAGGGCTTGGGGTCTGGAGAGCAGTCAGGAGGCCAGCGGGACAGAGCTCAAGCTCCTTCACCAGGCCTGGGAGCAGGCTGCTGGACCATCCACGAGCCCTGTGAGCAGGCTGCTGGACCATCCACGAGCCCTGGGAGCAGGCTGCTGGACCATCCACGAGCCCTGGGAGCAGGCTGCTGGACCATCCACGAGCCCTGG